>JAZKJV010010022.1:0-364373 GCA_037367405.1 Ottelia alismoides | reverse complement strand
TTAGAGAAAAATAAGTAGGACTGCTTCAGGGAAAGGAGAAGAAAGTGGAGCATTGTGCCAATTAGGCTGTCAACTCACGTGTTGCTCCTGTGATGGTCGAGTGGTTTTGACATTTTTAAAGCGAGGGTCATCCCTTTGAGGAGTGGGAAGGTTTTGTGGACAATCACGTGGTACAAATGGTATTTGGATTGATAGTTGGGATTTTTACCCGGCAGACCTTATAAACTTTTTAAATTACCTCTACGACCTTTTGCACAACGTAATTACCCCATCGACCCTGTAAATTACCCCCACGAACCCTCACGGGCTTCAAACAGACTACCCGAAGGGTTCATGGGGTAAGAGTTGGCAAGTTTATGAGGTCAAGGGGAGAATTATGTTGTTTCAAAGGTCGTGGAGGTAATTGGCAAAGTTTATAGAGTCTGCTGGGTAAAAATCCCTTGATAGTTTTATGTTTAAAGGGTTAGTTATGAAGTGATTTTATTGGAATTTCGAGAGAATGATTGATTTTTTGTTTTTTTTATAAATATCGTATGAGAGGAAGTGATGGTACAATGATATGAATTTATTGAATAGTAAGTGATGTGAAGAGAGAAATTTAGTCTGTTTGTTAAGGAGATTTTTTCTGAAGAAGAAGAAGAAAGAGAGAAGTAATATGAGTTGATTGTTAAGAGAGAAAAATGATATAAAATAATTGAATAGAAAGTGATGTGAGTAGATTGGAGAGAGGGGGGATTTTGGGGTTGGCTCCCTCATCCCTCTTATGAAATAAGAGGTGGTAGAGAGATGTCCTACATAACAGAAGGATAATCATCCAACCAAACGATCCTAGCATCCTAGATGAAGCTTGAAAGAACCTGGGTAAAATTAAACAATGAGATCCTCTTGATTGAGCGGAAGAATAGTTATTTTTTATATGCCTTGAATACTAACCATCGGTTTTGTTGAACCTAGTCGAAGAACGGTCGTATGTGCCCCCCATGTCACACCATGTCCTATTTTATGTAATTAACAATTATTTATGTGCTTCTCATTGGGTCAAAACATGTCCAAGAGTATTTAGTCCAACCATACAAGTTCATAAATTATTGCAATAATAAAATGTGTGCTAAAAAGAAATCTACACTGCACTAGATTATTATAATCTTGAAATATTGCTTCTCACCAACTAGTTCAGTCTGAAAACTAGTCCCTGAGTGAATCTGTTTACTCCACTTCTTGAAAAACTGACTAAATCATTAGGGTCATGCAATGCTTATTGGATACACAACAACATATTAAATGCAACACATTTGATGCAATGTAAATTTACATAAAAATAATATAAAACAAGAAGACAAAAGTAAATATAAACTTCTTGAAAATGAGACTACATGAGGGGGAGTAAACTCTAATGCAATAGTTGTTTAAATATGATCCTAAGAAGATTGCCTCTCGATAATAGTGATATCTAAAAAGTTGATTTTCTTCTAAATAATTTGTGTCAATTGTTGTAGCATGGGATAGTAAAACCACAAGAAAATATATTTAGAATTCTCTCTCTCTCTCTCTCTCTCTCTGTGTGTGTGTGTGTGTGTGTGTGTGTGTGTGTGTGTGTGTGTGTGTGTGTGTGTGTGTTGTATTTATCTACATGGTGAAGTCCAAGATTAGTCTTAGGGAGGCAACTCAGGTTAATTCGTAGATCAGGTGAGTTTAGGGATCGCGACACCACTAGAGGGGGAGGTAAATAGTGGTATGAGGTAGTATAAATACTTCACAAAATAACCAACAAGAACGGAATGTTCAAAACAATCAAGCCAAAAAACACAATGCACGATATTTTAGCATGGCAACCCACCTGGGTAAAAACCACGACATGAGTCTCCTGACTCGAAATATCTCAGTTAACTGAGATAACCAAATGCTTCCTTATAAATCATGATATATTTACATAGATATCTGATGAATCTATGTTTCATCATCTTTATTCTATCATTTTGGCTTTAAAAACCCTAGTAAATGCATGTAAATAGGCTTAACTTAGGCATTTTAGCATTCATGCATCATTGTGTAAATATTGTATAAAATGCGGTTTTTAAAGCTAAAATTATAGAATAAAGAAAAGAAAAGAAAATTAATAAAATATTGTAAATATTTTATGACCTGAAACCCTGAGACCTAGGCATCTCGATGACTAGGTCGGCGAGGAATAAAGTAGGGGGAGATCAGGGCCAAAATACAATAAAAATACCTTTTATTCTAATTCATTCTTTATTCATTTTGGGACCTATTTTTGGTTCCACTTTTTACACTTCAAATAAAGAAACTTTTAACATAAAAGTTGTAGATAATTAAATTAAAAAAATACAAAATTGATTTCACCCAAAAATAATGTACAGATAAAAAGTTATGATCTGAATAAATTTCCAAAATACCAACTTCCCAGACCTGTATCTCTCAAATAAAAACTCCAAATGTACCAAACTCACCTTTAATTGTATATAATGAAATAAGCTATTTAATGGAGGTGGTTTCGTATTTTGCGGAGCTACGGTTTGAAAGTTGAGTTTTGGATCCCTGTTGTATACTTGTACAGATTAAAATATTCATTTTATTTATTATTCTTTATTTTCATACTTTTATATTTTTATAATTTTGTAAATATTATTTATAATATATATTTACATTAAAACATGAATAAAAACCTCAAGAAAATACAAAATAAAATACTTGTATATAATACACCTAGGTATAATACCTGTAGATATACCTACATAATTAATACTTCTATTTTATTAAGTGTATAAAACACTTCATAAAAATAAAATAAAAATATATTTAAGTGTATAAAAATACTTTATAAATTTTTTAAAAATAAATAAAAGAAATAAATTTAAATATATAAAATAAAAATAAATTAATAAAATATATAGATATGTATACCTATATAGGCCTAAAAAGGCCACTTGTAATTTTATACCTCGAAAAAATAAATAAAATTCATAATAAAAAAACTCAGAAAATAATAAACATTTTTCAATTTATAATCTAAAATTAATAAAATCGTGTATTATTTTTAATCAATTTTTTTAATCATTTTTTCTAGTTGTTCCACGTGGACCAACCAGATGCAACCGTTGGCTGACCTCGGTCAACTGTCTGACCGAGTTCTGCCATTGTGTCAGAGCTAGTTTTTGTCCGCTTTTGCAGATTTTTCTAGGCCGACTCTCTCCTCCTTTCATGATGATTTCTTCTGCGATTTTTCTCCCCATTCTTCCATGATACACGCCTATAGGTTGCCTTGGGGATTGGACCCCTACAATCGTGGTTGCGCCTCGATCTTCAGAGCATGTTCACTACATTTTCAAAAATTACCTATCACCTCCTCTTCCTCTTTGAACCCTCCTTGGACCTTTTCCGACCTCCTAGGCGTCGTGCTCCGGACTGGAGGTGTGACAGACCTCCTCCAGCCAGCGAGGGAGGCTCAGGAGAAGGATAAGGCGGTCGTTCCACCCACCTCCGGCCACCTTGGTCGTGAGGTTCATCTCGGGTATATTAGCCCCTTGAGGTCCAGTTCTTCTCATTTTCTTGCATTTGTTTCCTTTACTGTAGTTGTAGGATCTACTTCTGCATCTTTTTCCGCAACTCCACCCAACCAGACACCTTCACTGATCACCTCACCGGAGCCTGCTCCGGCGAGGTCCGACTCCGCCTTCCCAGCCCATTTTTCCCTCTAGGAGGTCGCAACATTTTTCCTGCGCCCTTTGTAACTCGCTTTTGCATGCATCAGGAGTTAAAGGATCCCCTTGAGGGGGTCGATTTTGGAAAAGCGTGGTACTTGGACCTCATCTCTTTTTCTCTGACTCCGTCGCGAAGCACCGAGGCTCGTCGAGCCATTTTGGCTCCCTCGGCGTATCAGGAACACTTCCAAGCAGCGTTGGACGTCTTCTGCGGCAAGGACGGTGGCTGGAGCAACACCCTCTGGATGATCGAAGCTCGAGACCTCCTCTGTTCTTCCCTGTTCTTGGAGAGGGGGGCAGAGCCGTTGGATCGGGTCTTGACTCCAGAATCCCCAGCGGCCATCCGATCGGGTCTTCACCAGCCGTTCGATCATCTCCGTGCATTCTAATCTCGGTTGTCGGTGGCGAACGGGTATCGCGCATCCTCGGCGTGACACGTGTCCAAGTGTTATCTTTCGGTCGTTGGATTTGCATGGCAAGGGTATTTTACATTTATAGCCCTGCAACTTTTTGTATTTAATAATTACTATTTAAACATTCATCGGTAGTTTTAAAACTTTTGTAAAATTTGTGAACGGATCCCCAAGTTTTTGTGTTATTACTTTTCAGTCCATGTCAGTCACGTACCCTGTGCACGTCGCTTTGGGAATTTTGCGGGCATATCCTAGCATTTTGGCTATTTTTTATTGGTCCAGAGAGTTTTTATTTAAGTTATATAATTTCTGGAAATTTTCATATAGGCCCCTGGACTATGCTCTATTTACATTTATACCCTTGTCAGGCCTTGTGTGTTTTGTATGCTTTCCCTATTTATTGCATGCATCTATAAAATTCCAAAAATCACCAAAAAATTACCATAGGTTCCTGTCGCATTGTAGTTTCGCGTCATATCTTTATTTTGTATTTTTATTACATTTTAATATTTATAAAAATTCAAAAACATGCATTTTCTCTACTTGTTTGCATTATAAAATCTATAAAAATTATAAAAACACCTTAGAAAATTCCCAAAAATATATATTTTTCTTATTTTAGTGTGTTTTAACTTCAATCCAAAAATCACTAAAAAATACAAAAGAAAACTCCTAAAAATTACAAAACTCTAAAAACATTTATAAAAATATCAAAAATACCTCAAAAAATCCTAAAAATATAATATCTGTTTCTAAATTTTCTTTATTTTATTATATTCAAGTTAAAATTAATTTGAGGAATTTTGGACACTGTTTGATATTTTTCATCCTCATTTTAATTTCGGTCAGCAACCTTTATTCACTATTTTTAGTATTTTTGCCTTTAAAAATACCACAAAAAATAGTAAAAATCTAGAAAAATCACAGAAACATTAGAAAAATATAAAAATTACAAAAAACACTTTATTTCCTGTATTTTGAGTATTTTTCCCTATTTTTATCTCTCTCTTATCTCTCTTGTATTAAATACTCTATATAGGTTTATATCTTATTTCAAAAAAATAAAAAAATACAAAATATAAAAATAAAATACAAAAGCAGTAAATTAAAAATCAAATACAAAAATATAAAATCAAAAATTAAATAAAAAATATATAAAATTAAAAATCCACAAAAAATAGCATTTATAGACAAGTCATCACATTCACTTTTGTGCATTATTGCCCCGTTCTACATGTCTGCTCCCTGTGTTAGACCTCTACACTGCTTGCACACTATACACATCCTTTGTAGAGTTATAATAAATTTTAACTCCGCACCCTTTTCATTGCTTGATTTCTGTTGTGGGTTAATTGTTGTTTGAATTGGGATTTTCTCGCGGGTCACCATAGCGACTGCGTCTCCGCCTTGTGTGAGACGTATTTTAGACCCGTGAAAAATCTCGTTCAACAATATCTCAACTATTAACAAAGTATTTAGCTTCACAATCTTGTATCAAACACCAACATCAACACTACATATTGCACACTATAGTCCTGTAAAAGAACAGACGAGCTGCAAATTTGAGGATCGAACACCAATAAATTCCTACAGAAGATTTTAACCACAAAATAGATATATTCTATAAAAATCTATTTATATAGCAACAATGATTTTCATAGATATCAAGAATAATTCTCAATTTAAAGAGAAGTGATATCAAGGATCCTCAACAAAATAAAATTGCACGGATATTCACAAATATAAGCACAACAATTATCTCACAAATATAACAGTTGAATAAGAAGTATAATTCACAGAATAAATATCACTGAGCTTTAGAAAGCTACCAAAAGTACTCTGATGGCTATCAGAATGACTTAAGCACAAGAGAACAATCCAACTCTACTGATTTGGCCGCATTGTTGTGAACTATCCTCAGACTAAATTCTCCTCAAAATAATTGAATGAATCGAAGTACATGATAGAGAATACTTGAGAAAACACTAAGAGAGCTTCTAGCTTTTCTATAGAAAATAAGGGTGAATACTTGATGATACGAAAATCGAGATCGACTAAGTTGGAAAAAATATGAGATGTCATTGTCCTTAATCAATCCAATCAGCCACAAGAAAAATCAACCACTACTGAAGATAAAGCAATTAATGTAAGCGGTCTACTATTTTTATTTACCTGGTATAGCTAACAGGGTCGAACACAAGGAGCACGATTTAAAAACTAAGTAGTGAAGTCTCTAAGAAAAAAATTTTAGTGGTTTTTAATTTTTCAAATTTTTAATTTTTGGAAAAAAAACAAGCACAATATACATAAGACACACACAACACTCTTTTTGTATTTTAAAAAATAGAAAAAATGGTCAAAAAATTACAAAGAAGATATTTTTTGGGTTTTGTAGGTTTTAAAGTATTGTTGCTAATTTTTATAGATTTTTCAGATGTTTTGGTGATTTTATAGAAATCAAACAATGTTTAAAATATAAAACAGTGCACATCCATGTCCATTTTGTAAATTAAAAATATCTAAAATGTCCAAAAGTCCTGGATGATAATTTTATGATAAAATAGAAGTAAAGAGCTACAAATAGGAACTTAAAACATATTTTTTAAAAATTTTATATGTTCTTTATAATTTTTATGTTGTTTTGTGATTTTAGGGTTTTTACAAATATTTATCAAACCAAATTAATATTGAAATTTAAACATAATAAAAAACAAGCACATAATTTTTTGTGGAATTTTAAGACATCTTTCGAATTTGTATGATTTTTATAAATCAAACAAATTATTAGAGTTTTTCAATTTTTAATAATATAATTTGCAAGAAAATTAATCCATGAAAATTACTACAAATATTACACCCTAGCAGGAGCTATCAGTAATTTTTAGGTAATTTTTAGAGCTAATTCACTATTTATTACAATCAATTAAAAAGACAAGGAGTTAAATACACATGGACCTAAATGCAAAGATTTTATCTTTATGGACCAAACAATAACATGTTATAAAAGTACATGGGTCAAATATGTAATTAATCCAAGCCAAGTATGTGTCACACGTGATCCAGTCTCACAGGAGAATAAGTGCAAAATTCAAAACATAACATTCATTCAATAGCAGCATAAAAGTATAGGAGAAAAGTTGTAAATATTTCATACAGGCACGTAGGGACACACGTGACTCTAACTCGACAAGACTAAAATGCAAATATGAAAAGTAGAGGGTCCAAACTGCAAATGTCTTTAACTAAACATTTTATTTATTGGACTAAAGCGAAATAAAGAAACTAATAGGGTGAAAGTGAAATATACCCTGAAGGGGCATGTGATGCACATACAAGAGGGGATCTGATGTACGCCTCTGATGCATGCTCCAGGTGGATCTGACGGTCTGGGATATCTGTCACAGATGTGCGGTCAAATCTGACACGTCAGGTTTAATCTAACGGTATGGACAACCCCCTTTGTCGGGTGGCTAAGATCTGATAAGATTCTGATCAGACCGTTGGCAGGTAGGTGTGGATGGATGGCTACGATCAAAACTAGGTGCGAAGGAGGATCGAACGGCTTCGAAAAGTGATAGAGGAACTGAAGCCCGACGAACTTTGACCTTGCAGATATCGCGATCCACTGGTTGGATCGGCTCTACGTAAGGTCCAACACCTTCATGGTGCTTCTCCGTGTCTGATGGAACGTTCAGATGCTAGGGTGGATGGTTGGATCGGCGTGATGGTGCTCCATCACCTAGAGCTGCTCTGCCTGAGCATCTGGAACTCCAGAAGGTACTCCCCTCGCGCATGTACACCTGCAAAGGTAGCGGGACTCGGAGTCTTTGCTTCGATCCTCTTATTACTTGGGAAATATAGGGAAGCGATGGGGGATGATGTTCGACCTCCGATGAAGATGGAGGAAGGAGGTCTGGACCTTAATGTCGCTATGATGGGGTGAGCCTAAGGGTGATCAAGTCATGCAAGGAGGTGGGTGATGGTCTGGGGAGTCAATTTGTGCGGACTGATGTTGATAGCAGGTCTCAGACCAGCTGGTCGGAGCAGGAAAGTGTGTAGCGACGATGAAATGGAGATATGGATCGAACTGGAAAATACGGATGATAAGAGTGATATCTGAAGGATCCGATGAACTCAGAAGGTTCAGGAGAAGGTGGATGGCCGGATTATGGCCTCGACCGAGCTGCGGTAGGTTGGGAGGCTACACGCGGCGGAGCTCCGACCGTGTTATGAGCTACGAGACTCCAAGCATCTTCGGAAGATCCTGATCTACTCTAGCAGTGGCTATCAGTCTAATGAAGGTAGCTAGCAGGGTATGGTGGCATGATGGATGAGATGAGAAGAGATGGAGGCGGAAGAGAAGATTTATAGGAGTGCCTTAGGGTCTAGAAGAATCGAGAGGTGGAGTGCAACCCTAGGAAGATTCGACTGCGCCTAGGGATCCACAAGGATCACGGATCCTAGGAGCGTAACCGGGCGGTGGAATCAAGATAAACAGAGGTCAGAGTCAGGAGCTAGAAAATGTAGAAAAAGCTCCGGCGAAACGAGTCCAAACCCGACCAGGCTGGAAGGGGACGTTGATTGGGGTCAACGATCCCACGTGGACCAATGAGATCCAAGAATTACAAAAAAAAGAAATTTGAATTTAAAATAGTAAATGAATTTAAATTAAAAATTAAAATAAAAATGTTTATTATAAGCTATTCTATGATTTTTAATTATTTTTATGAAAAATATAAATGCATTATATATAGCATATAGTGTTATGTACATGTATATTATACCTATGTATCATGTACATGTATTTTCATTTTATTATTTTCTATAAAAATTCCTTTTGATTTTATATTTTATTTATTTACAAAATAATTTATGGAAGACAAAATTTTTATTTGATTTTTCTAAATTAATTAGGATTGTAAAATAAATAGATATTGTATTATATACATGTACCTTTTCTACATGGAGTTTGAATTTTATTTTTATTTTTATTTTATTTTTATTCTGATTTTTATTTTATTTTTTGTTAGAGTTATATACAAGTATTGAAAATTAATAAGATATTTATTTTGTCAAAAAGTAAATAGATAAATATTTTGTACAAGTATAGATATGTACAATATAACATAGCCCCCTCTCTACTTATTTTCTTTATGATCAAGTCAAATTTTGACCTTTCTCTTTGGATTTGGGTCACTCTGTATTTATTCTAAATATATCATTCTTTTTATTTTCTCTTATTCATTTATTTTTACAAAATAAATGCTAATTATACATTATTAGCAAGGACATGTAAAATGCTAAGTTATTGTATTTACAGGTATTTATAGGTAGTTTTCTAAAAGAAATAGCTAAAATAAAAAAATAAAGAATAAGAATCGTAGATTCATCAATGCTCGAATGGGTGTGTGTTCCAACAATAGTTATATAGTCCCTTATATAGCGGTCCAAGAATTTTGGTCATTGGAGACAAATTTAACAACAAATCAGTGAAGATTTGATTTAAATGGTCGATCAGTCAAGAGGCTATGATGGACCATGTTGACATGTATGATAGATCATTAAATGATCATTGGTCTAGAATTCAAAATATGGTTGATCAGTAAACAAGGTAGGGTTGATCAAGGATGATCGATCAGATAAAACATGATGACGAACTGTAAGAATGGATGGTTGATCATATTGCTGAATTATTTGATATTTTGATTAGGAAACTTTTCTAAAGATGCTACCTGAGCTTCCAACTTTTCAAAAAATACAATTAAATAATGCAACAACTTTTTGAACAAGTTAAACTTTCTAAACTGTTGCAATTTTGATGCGGACGTCACTTCATAGACTATCTTGAGCTATGAAGTCATGCAATCACAATACACAAGCAAGCGACTATGATAAGTGTGAGTGTGTATCATATTTAGAATCGTCAGAGAAACGAAAAACTAATATATTAAATAACCTGGCACAATTCAATTCACAAGTTATTTTCTTTTTTATGCTTTTAATTGAGACGCAATGCATTAATGAAATGTTTTGGTGAATGTGGCTCTTTAAAACATAAGATTATTGTATATAAGTTATGTTTAAAAATTTAAATCATCATCTTAAATCACATTCTAAAAATATATAGGAAAATAATTTGGTTTTAAGGTGTATAAATCTATCCTAAGGATTTTTTTAGATATTTTTAAAAATAATTTTTATGAGAAATAAAAACAGAGGAATGAAAACAAAGTTATTAGTACATCATTTGTGTTACTAAATACCTAGAAAATACAAAAAAGTGTATATTTAATCAAAGCGATAACTTTCCTATCCAATGTTAATTGTTACATAAAATACATTTTTTATTTTATTATGTAAATATGCATAAATAAAAATAGAGAAAGTTTTCGTGTTTTTCTGTAAAATTTAAAGAAGATAGGAACATAATGATAGACTTATGATTTTTGGATAGCATGTCAACCTCAATTAAATACCTTATTGTATATTCTTGAATTTTTAGATAAAATATTATTTTTCTGATTTTTAGATGAAAAAGAATGATTTGATGAAATTTATTCTAAACATAACACATTTTTCAAACCAAAATTCCTTACTTTATATATTTAAACAATGAATATAACATAGTTTTTAGTTTTTCAAAATATTATGTTTAGAATTATTTGTGAAATAATTAACACAATAAATAAAAATTTTATTTAAAAACCATGAAGAATATTTTTTCGTAAATTTTAGGGGTATAATGAAGCACACAATTAAAGGTATTAATGATTATTTTTTAGGACTTTTTAGGCACGTATTGAAATTATTAAGAATTACATAAGAGAAAGTGGATAAAAGATTTTCATTAACGCTGATTCAATTTAAATAAATCTTAAAATTAACCTAAAAATCCATATAAATATTCATTAAAAATAATGAAAAAGATTTCATATGCACTTTTTAGATTAAAAAAACAAAATTCAACGTTCAAAAGAAAAGACAAAGATAAGGTTATAAATGCAAATATAAATAGAGTTAAAATAAACTACAAATATTGTATGACTTATCTGCAGTTTCGTTAAGATGCAGGTACCTTGGCGCAAAGCACCTAATGCACCTAAGCATCCAACATCGGGGCAATGGTCTCAATGCTATCCTCTAAAGTAATGAGGTGGTCTCTGCAATCTTCTCTAGCATATAACCAAAATCACATACCTCCTATTCAATACTTGCATAGTTCATTTTAGTGGAGACTTCGATCTAGTAGGGGCAAGTGCACCATCTAGTGTCTCTTTTAATAATGGGTTGATGTTGCGGTTTGATTGGATGGCGTAGGTATTAACCCCAATGTGGCTACGATCGTGATCATTATCTATACGACAAATAGGAGATTATGGCATTAACATGTGGCACTCCTAGATTGTTGATGGGGATTTCGATCAAATGATGGACCTCCCTCCTCAAATCAACAATTGGTATCAATCCAAGGGTTGATATAGGATTCAGAGACGATGTGTCACGTGTTCTTCATCTTCCATTTATTAGTACAAAGGGGTGGAATTTTTGCAAATACAGCCATCCTCCGGAAAGAGGAGTAAAAGAGGGTAGGTCCAATGAGATATATAAGAAGAGGTTGAAAACCAGAGTCCAACTTGGCATCGATTTGGGGATCGGATGGTGGTTAGTTCCGGTAATGGGTTTCAAATGAAAGCATGATGCATCTCCTAGTAAAGGTGGAGAAAACTCCAACCAGAATATGCAGCTGAAGTTATAACATTCCAGAAACATTAGTGGCTCTAATTATCCGTTACAAAATCACAGAACCAAATTGTAAAAACAACGAACCTATCTAATCAGAAATTATATGGATAATCAATTGAAAGAATATCAATTCGGATTAACATTACAAGTTTTGCACTATAAAATGACAAAAACATGATTGGATAAAGTTAAATGGATTAGTAATCAACTGTCATTATAAAGGTGCATAATTTTTTGTTCGAATTGATAATATGTGCAGTAGGTAAAAATAATTTTGAGATAACGATGAAATTAGTTTGAAAACAATTCCCAATAAGGTCACATCACACTATCTGCAAATTATCCAATCCCTCACGTGCCTCGCACGTGAGAGAGCTAGGTTCGGATGGGAGCAACTTCGGGTGACACGCAGCGGCTGATGGTAGCTTCAGGCAGGTGGCTCGGATAGAACGAGCCTGCAGGTTTGGAAGTGCATCGTGGCTTCATCTGGGACATTGGATGTCCGCCGAGAGGTGTCATCCAACGACGCATTCGCTTCTCCTCTGTCGTGCAAGTGGCAGCATGAACGAGACTCCGGTGAGATCGCATGAGCCCCTCCTTGCTCCCCATGGTCATAGAACCTCGACGGATCTTCGAGATCATCTGGTGGTGGTGACCGACGAGAGAGGAAGCTACTAGGGTAGCAGTAAATGGCGCACAGTGACGCATCGCCAGAGGAGGAGGTCGAATTGGAGATGGCGACGCAGTTCCGATCATTGAAGGCACCTACAAGAGTTAGTGTAGCCGAATTGTGTGTGAGGTGAATGCGAATGAGGTGAGGGTGAACGGAGGGACATGGGGGTGAAGAAGGCGATGGCTCTGGGGCTTCCTCCACGCTTGACGACAACAGAGTTGGGTTGGAGCGAGGAATGGTTCTAGAGAAAAGAGGGAGTGACACAAAGGTCGGAGGTGCTAGGCGACGATGAGGGCGGTGTGGATCAAAGGTGAATTTGTGTATGTGCGATGGGATAAATCGGAGAAAGTAGAGGAACAAAGGATGAAAAGACATACCTGATTGAAGTCGGAGATAGTGGCATGTACTGGGGACCTCGAGTCTTCGCTCTACCTGGGCGGCCGCTCCAAGGGGCTCAAACGGCGGCGGAGCCACTATGACACGATGGTCAATGCTATGGGTCTACATTGGAGCAGTTGGTGGTCATGATGGCCTTCCTCCGACCTCCGTCTATCACATGGATGCGAAGGAGGGATAGGGCTCTTGCTCGGAGTTGGTGGGTGGAGGTAACGAAGGGTAGAGGAGGTGGCTTTATAGGGGAGTTCTCCGGTGTTACAAGAGGTGGTGGCAAGGATTTGTAACGGCCATGTGTCGTCTAGGGTTTAGGTCATTGGTATTAAAGGTATGGATATGATGTCGGGTGAGAGGGCTATGCGGAAGTGGTGTTAGGGATCGATGAGGTGGAGAGGTGGTGAGGCTAAAAATGGAACGAAGATGAGGGCAGAGCAGGGTGTCGTGTATTACTAGAGGAGGAAGATGAGCAGGAACTGTTGGATCATGCAATCCAATGTGGGTGGAGTGCTAGGAAGGGGCCATGTGGGTGGCCCAGAGGGCGCCATGTGGCCTCTCCAGAAAATACAAAAATAAAGAAAAATAAAAAAGAATTAGTAGGAGGCTGAATTAGAAAAAGGTCAAAATATAGAAGTTGTAGATCTCATTGGGATCTACAAGTTTCATGTTGGTCAAAAACCCAAAAGAAGTCATTTGTACAAAGGTGAATTTGTGAGTATTTTTAATATGTAAACACACTGCTTTTGTGGTTTTGAGATTTTTTATATTTTTAATTTCTTTTAAAAACTAAAGTAAATATAGACAATAATTAATCTATATTTTAGGGTTTTTAATAAAATATAAAATGAAGAAAATGTTAGCAAATAAATACAATAAATAGGGTCAGACTACATGCAAAAAATGTGTTAATTATAGGTCTTGGGTTTATTGGCCGGAGGTGCATAATTAATAAAGATTTCTCAAGATGTTTTTATTGAATGAGGATAAAAATAGAGAATATTGATGATCCAGCAGGGATTCATCAATGACGAGGAGGAGGAGAATGACCCAGAAGAAGAGGCATACATGTATGTTGGGTTTAAGGAGAAGGGGAAGGAGAAAAAAAGGAAAACAAGAGTTTAATTTATAAAAATTTTAGATAAAAAATGATTGGTGGTTTTTTATCTTGTTTCTGTTGTAGATTTTTATGCAAGTATTTCCATTTGTATGAACTTTGATATTAGAATTAGTTGCACTTGTAATTATAGAATCTTTTAAACATCTATTTGTAGTATATTTAGCTCCTAAATATGATGCATTTACACACACACACACACATATATATATTAAAATTTTATATTAACTTATAGGTTTAGTTTGTAAGTTCATATATATTATGTGAGTTTGACATACACAAGCTAGTTGAATTAGTTGTCTAGATGCCATATTAAAGGTACTTTTCTCGACTCTAATAAGCACATGTGGTGGTTTCTTGGCAGGTTATACAGGTTCGACGAGGGATCTAAAACTTGTCGAACTTGTATATTTATTTCAGCTCTTTAGTCTGGGAGAGCACATGTGCTCGCCAGGTACTCTGAATATGCTCGCCATATTATGTGCAGGCGAGCCTTTGGCAAGCCCAAATGTGCATGTCCTTACAGCAGGCGAGCACCTAGCATATACAGATGCTTGCCCATCTGCCCTGGCGACTGGCCTATCAGTGACCACACATCGAGTGTGGGCATGCTTTCGGTGTGCACTTGGCGTGCACATGACGAGCTACCATGTGCTTGCCAGTCACGCCTTTTTTGTAGTGTGTTGTAGATACTGCAAATTAATCCCATGAGAGAGTTCGATGTCTCAACATCATGTTGTGCAAATAAAATGGTTGGTAAAGAAGAGGATAATTCCTAAGATCATTAGAACTAAATGGTGGAATTTTCAGTTGAAGCAATCAAGCTTCAAGGAGAAGATATTAGAAGGCTTATATTAGTATTTATAATGGAAGTGCAAATGATATAATGTTGGAGGCGGTAGTATCTTGTACCCGACGGGTAGCCAAAGAAATGCTAGACGATTCTAAGGGAGGAGATCCAGATCAAAAGGAGCTTGGTGATGGAGTGAAGGGATGTAAGAGAAGCTTAAATTTGAAAGATCTTGCTTTAAAGCTATGTATAAGGATAGAACAAAGGAAACTATCGCAAACTACAAAATAACAAAGAAGGAAGCAAGAAAGGCTATAAGTGAAGCCAAGTCAAAAGCTGATGAAATTTTGTATAAAAGCTTGACTTAAAGGAGGGCCAGAAGGATATATTCAAATGGGAAAAGTATGAGAAAGAAAGACCAAATATCTTTTTCAAGTGAGATGCATCAAGGTGGACGAATGACATGTGCTTGTTACTCAAAAGGCTATAGAGACTAGATGGAAACAGTATTTGTATAAACTTTACATAGGGGAAGGGAACAAAGATAATACTTTGGGAGATATTGCTGGTAATGAATGTTGCATGAATCATTCAAGCTATAAATGGATACAAAGAATGGAACTGGAGGAGGCTTTAAAGGTTATGAAACCTAGGAAAGGGGTAGGACATGATGACATTCTTATAGAAGTTTGGAGAGTTCTTGGTGAACAGGGTTCGACTTGGCCCACAAATTTATTTAATGTTATTTGGTGAAGTAAGAAAATGCTTGAAGAATGGAGGAGAGGCATTGTCATACCTCTTTATAAAAATAAATGAGACATTCAAATTGTTCGAATTATAGAGGTATCAAGTTGATGAATCGTATTATGAAAATTTGAGAATATGCGATCAAAAGAAGGTTGAGATAAGTTTGCAAAGCAACTGAAATCAATTCAAATTCAATGTTCGATCTCTCAACTATTGAAGTTATCCACTTGTTGAGGAGAACAATAGAGATTTATAAAGTTAAAAAGAAGAGTCTTCATATGATTTTTATTAATTAAGAGAAGGCTAATGATTACGTCCCAGAGAGATTTTGTGGAGAGTTTTGGAAAAGATATAAGTACATGTCCTATACATTAGCCTTATGAAAGATATATATGATGTGGCTTCATCTTGCATAAGAATCTAGTCCTGGAAGAGTGACTATTTTAACATCAACATCAGTCTGCATCAACGTTCAGCTTTGAGTCCATTCCTTTTTACTTTGATTATGGATGGATTGACTAGTACCATTCAAGATAAGATACCTCAGTGTATGTTGTTCGTCAATGATATTGTGTTGATTAATGAGAGAAGAGATGGAGTAAATGAAAAGGTGAGAAGTTTGGAGACATGACATAGAGATAAAGGATTGTGTATAAATACGTCTAAGACTGAATATATGGAGTGCTCATTTGATGGAAGCAACGCTTAAGGACTCAAGGTGAAGATTGGAGATGATAACATTCAAAAGAAAGATTTGTTTAGATACTTGAGATCTATTTTGCAACAGGATAGGGAAATTGATGGAGATATTACACATAAAATAAATGCAAGTTAGCTAAAATAAAGAGAGCGTATACTATTCTTTGTGATAAGAAAATCCTTTTGAAAGTCAAAGGAAAGTATTATAAAGTACCTATACCTACTATGCTCTACGGATCCAAATGTTGGCGTGTGATCCATAGATATGTGCAGAGAATGATAGTAACATAAATGAAAATGCTAAGGTGGATGTGTGATCATACACGAAAGGATCGGATTTGAAATGATGCGATCAGAAGAAAAATTGATGTAGCTTCGATAGAAGATAAGATGAGAGAAAATTGTCTAAGATGATTTGGCCATTTACAAAAGAGGTCGGTTGATGCACCAGTTAGAAGATGTGAGATTTGGGATGTTGAGCAGGTTAAGAGAGGGCAAGGATGACTCAAGAAATGTTGAATTGAAATGTTGAAATAAGACTATCAGAAGGGATCTTAGTTATTTGGATTTAAGCCTACGAACGACCCAAAATTGATCTAAATGAAGGCAAAATATCCATGTAATCGACTCTACTTAATTGTGAGGAAAGACATTATAGTTGTTGCTTGCAATGATTTTATTGGTCCATACAACTCCTTAGTAAATAGATTTGGATTGTATTCTTTAAAAAGGATGGTATAACTTAACGACAGATAATGACCTACACTCTACTTGTCACATTATAACTAAAGAAACCTATCATCTAACTCATCACATTTATGTAGGAGATCGAATTTCACTAAATATAAGCTAATTACTTGACCTCCAAGAACTCAGGAAGGAACCCTCTCGCATTAACATTTCTCAAAATTTTAGGACCACAATATAATTCAGACAAACTATGAGGGGATTTCTTAAAGGTTACAATAATCATTAAAACGATTTTTTGAAATAATTATTAAAATAACCATATTTAATTAAATGAGTAGCATGTTAACATAATTTAAAAAATTTACCGCACCTCAAGCGCGATTAAGGGAGACATGCCCAAATCGACACCTGATCCACTACAACAAAATTGGGCTATAGTGACGGTTTTTTCAAAATCCGTCACTACATTAGCCGTTGTTAAATATATAACGATGATGTTATTCGTTGCGAAATGATTTTCGTACTCGAAATTAGCAACGAATATCATATATATCGTTATATCATTAGCAACAGTCCACATAGCTACGCTAATTCGTTGCTATTTTTCAAACTTCTAACTAATCGTCACTAAATTTTGAACTAAAAAATTAGCGACGATTAGTTTATATTTTGAAAAATAGCAACAGATAAACGTCGTTATGTTGACCGTTATTAATGATATAATGACAAATATGATATTCGTTGCTAATTTCGAGTATGAAAACTCATTTCACGACTAATAACATCGTCGTTATATGTTTAACAACGGCTAATTTAGTGACAGATTTAAAAAATGTCACTATAGCTCAATTTTATTGTAGTGTGAGGTGTTGATTTGGAGGGGACAAACGTTGACAAAATGGTTGTTTCCCACTCTCATTTATCCCTATATAACCCCCTTCTCCCTCTCTATTTCCTCACATATCCTTCCCTCTCAATTCCTATTTTTTTCCATTTCTTCTTCTCAACCCTCTCAATCTCTCTCGAATTGCTCTTCTCCCATTTGGCTTTTGGCTATTCTTATTCGAGTAAGAGAGAATCAACAATCTTCTTCTTCTTTTCGTAATCAATTTTTTGCAGGTTTTTATCGGTAGAGGAGAATATATTTTTGTGGATATTCAGTTATTTCTCTCATTATCTATTCAGATATTCGCTCGCTTTCAAGACAATCTTTATTTTAGGTAATTTTAAATTTATACATATAATGTTTCATTTCTAACTATTAATGAGATGTGTAAATTTAGTTAATATCAAATAAATTTCATTGATGTTTAAATATATATTAATTTTGTATGATGGGAATATTCTAATATCAAAATCAATTGATCTCTTATGAATGGAATTGATTATTAGGTAAAAATTGTAGATTAGATCATAGTTTAAATAATAACATAATTATAAAATAAATATTAATATCATAGATAAAATTAGATATTCCATTAAGTTTTCATCTTTGTATCATTTAAATATTTTTCATGAATATATGTGTAACTCAATTTAGTGTTCACTTTTTTAAAATTTGAATATAATGCAAATGTTTAGGTATGAGTTATGCAAGATATAGTGGACAAGGGTACCAACAAGAGCAATTAGGCTTTGGAGCTTTATGTTGTAATAAGGTCTTTATGAAAACTTATCATTCTCATATTTATTGTTTGATTTATGTGATTGATGAATACCCATTCATCACTCTTTATTCTTCTATTTTAGCTACAAAAACCTTTGCAAATACATGTAGATATGTGTAAATACAAATAATTACCAAAAGCATGCATTGTGTAAAAACCTATAATTAGCATGTTTTTGTGCACAAAATAAAAGAATAAAGAGCAAAAAGAAAAAGAGGGAAATATTTAGAATAAATATTGAGCAACCTAACCTAAGGGAGGGCTCAGCATGGGCCTGACCGCATAAAAGCCAAAGTAGAGGGAGATAGGAGCTCATGTGTATATACTTCTGTAAATACATAAAATTATATTTTCCTCACCCAAAAATATGTTTGTCCATATTGTGTGTATATTTAGAAACTATTAAAAACAAAATAAAAAGATGAAAAACAAAAAGATCAAAAATACCCTTCCTTCACCATGTACATAAACCACACCAATGTATTTATCTAACCCTATAGATAAATGTATTTATTTTCAAAACTTGTTGTGAATATTCTATGGCTTATTTTGTAAATAAAATAAATAAGAAGAAACAAAACAAAAATCAAATAAAAATCACAAAATCAAAAATACAAAAATACACTGTATAAATACCATGTGTATAAATGTATACAACTATTTATTTCACCCTTGTGTATAAATAATTAAAATAAAATAAAAATACCATTTTATTCCATATTTTATGATGTAAATAAATAAAATACAAAATGAGCATAAAAATACATAAAAATAACAAATAAAAAATCAAAAATAAAAATCCATATAGTGTACATATACCTATATACATAGCTACCCTATTTTTATTTCCAAAAATTAATTAAAAATCACCAAAAAATAGAAAAAAATAAAAGAAAAATATTTCATGTTTTGAGTTTTCTTTAATTCGGCCTATTTCTACCTTAAAATAAATAAACAAAAATTGACAACACGTGGCAGCTTCTGAGTGGTCCACGGGGGATTGTTGACCCCGATCAACTCCCCCGCGGACCCCTTCCTTTTCTGGAAGATGCACGCCGCCCCACCTTCGCCGAATTTTCCACGCGTCTCCAGGCTGTCGCCCACGCATACCCCGCGCCCGGATCCTTCGTTGATCATCCGTCATCCTCGCCCGATACTCCGCCGAGAGATCCACGCCTTCCTTAGCTGTCGCCCCTCAACCCTAATCGCCCCTGACGCTTTATATATTCTCACCTCCGCCGCCTCCGCGCCTCATCTTTGGATCGCCATCCTTGTTCCCGTGACCTCCAGAGCAAAGCCCGAGGTGACAGCTCGCGTTTGACCCTGTTGCAGTGAGGTGAGGGTGTCCCGACCATCGATCCGGCGTTCTTCGCCGCCGCTGCTCCGCCACCAGCGTCGAGCATCGAGCCTCAGGCCTTGACGCCCTTCGAGGCTACGACCAGGAGCAAGATCAGCTCCAGCATAGTCTACTTCAGCCACCAGGTAACCTTAGCTCCTTCTAGTTTCATCTAATTTAGGATTTCGCCCAAATCGACCCATCGCCGCATTTCCCTGATTCCGGCCATCTCGTGTGATATCTCGACCATCCGAACCGACCAGCATCTTCGCCATTCCCTCACGCACCTTCTACGCCCTTTCACTCAACCCAGATCGCACAGGATCTGGGAGTCGAGCTCCACCGTCTCCGCCTCGCCGGAGCTCTTTCGCCCCACCGCACCGTTCTCCTTCACCCCGTTTTCTTGGGTCGAGGCAATTTGCCCTCGACCCGCGAAGCTTCTTGTCTACTTTGCAGGTCCAAAGGGGGTGTCTGAGCCTCCTTCACAGTTCAGGCCGGAGCTTCACGCCGCTAGGCCTCGCCGGAGCCCCTCCAGGGCTCGGCTGGGCCATCGGCCATCGTCATCAGCTGCGGGGCTGCACCAGGAGCGTGTTCGGATCATTTGCAGCAGCTGAGGAGGATCGGAGCGCACGCAGGACGTCGGCGAAGTTCGCCGGCGTCGAGTTCTTCCTCCATCTTCCAGAGCCGTCCGATGAAGCCCTCGCTCCAGTTCTGATCGTGTCCGTCCATTCTTCGAGGAGCAGCGACCGTCGATTCATTTGAGGAGTTCATCCGGACCATTGATAGCAGAGGAGAGAGGCACCCGAGCCCAGCACCGTCAGATCATCCACGTGGACCTCCCTCCGCCGTCGATCAAGCCGAAGGGACGAAGAGAGGAGTCGCGCCGCCATCCAGACCGTTCGATCAACACGTGGCGCACATCCGACCGTCGGCGAATAAAGGGGTAAATATCTTAGGGCCCCCTCGTAGTTTGTCATTTCCTTTTTAGTCCTGTAAATATTTTTAAAACTTTATTTACGTAGGGTAAATTGCAGTATGGACCTTGTGCTTTATTTTAATTGCATGTATGCCCCTGTGTGTGTGTGACCACGTGCGTCGTCACGTGTGTATCTGGGCTTTTTGCATAATCAATCCTGTAGTTCTGGAGTGTTAATGAATGCATGAATCTTTTTGTATAATTGCAATTATACCCCTGTGAGCCTTGTTTATGCGCATGTGCGTTATTTAGTGGGATTTTTGCAACTTCGTCCCTGGGCTTTTGATACGAGTTATCAAAAGGCCCTTGGACTTAGTTTTTCTTGCTATTTGGTCCCTGTGTGCCCCAGCCACGCGCCACGCGCGTGACTTGCTGAGCATTTTGCACCAGAGACCCCAGATCTTTGGGTATTTGCACATTGGTCCTTGTGCACAGTGCCCCACCTTCATTTTTGAATAAAATATCAAACGACCTCCAAATCTAATGAAATTTTGACACATGGCTCCTGCCATGGTGTAGGAATTTCTGTGATTTTTGAGGACATTTTTATTTTCATTTACTATTTTTAAAAATTCAAAAACCCCTATTTTTGCCACTGTTTGACTTTAAAAATACCAAAAAAAATATAAAATCACCCCCAAAAATTCTAAAAAAATTAGGTATTGTAGTTTGCTTGCTGTTTGATTTTCCAGCCATTTTTGGCTATTTTTCATTACTTAAAAACCCTAAAAATTGAAAAACCCCTAAAAACTCATAAAAATTATAATAAATAAATTAAAAATCCAAAAACAATAATTAGGGTGCCTAAATTTTCCTTATTCTTTCTAGATTATAGGAAAATTACCTTTAGGGCCTTTTGAGATCCAAGAGTATTTTATTCTTGGGTCTTAAGCCTTGCTGGACAGTACCCTTTGTTTTTCGCATTGTTTGATTTTTAATAAATAATTTACCCATTAGAAAAATTCCAAAAATTCACCAAAAACAGTAAAAAACTTAAAAAACCTAAAAACCAATTTTCTGGAATTTTTGTTTGATTTTTGGTGTGTTTAATAAATTGTTGAAGTTCCCTTGTATTTACTTTCTTTAATTTTTCTCACCTTTTAAAAAAAATCTAAAAAAAATATAAAAACAAATAAAAACCACTAAAAAATATTCCCTCGGATTTCTGACTACATCGTAGGCTATTTAGCCAATCTGTGCTCCTTGAGTTCGACCCTGGGAGCTATACCAGGTTAATCCTATAGCAGGACCACTTCTCTGTGTTTCATTGATTTATTTTCATTTGTGGTTCATTTTTCTTGATTGACACGTTCTGAGTGACTGAGGTCGCAACGACCTATATTTTCTGTACCTTTACCTCTGTCATTCGGGCGGTCATCAGTGATATTTAATATAAGGTAAATCTTTCAGATATGAGCTACGTATAATATAGTGCAGTAGGGTCGCAATATGATGAAACATATTTTGGACCTTCAGATTGAAATAACTTGTTTAATTAAATGACTCTTTCCAAAAAAAACTGTTTATTTTCTGCATTATTTAATATAACATAATTATCTCATGCTTATAGGATATGTAGAAGCTTTGAGTTAATCACAGTTTATAGGATTGTCATTTGCTGGTCCTTTAAGTCAATTTGACTTTGGACCCTCTCAGCTCACACCACCTACTCAATTCAATTCTGAAGATTTCCAAGACAAGAATTTGTCAGTGTTCGCCAAGTTGAGACAACTGACTTCAAGAAACAATTCTTTGGTATTCCCATAATAATAGCACATCAGCCTCCAAAGCCATCTCAAAGACCATAAGTAGAAGTAAAGATCAATGCGCCTACACTGTCAGACCCACCATGATAGTCAACAAGGGTAAGGAGCATGAGATATCAAGTTATTCAACCAGTTGAACCTCCACGAAAATTATCAGCTAAGTCGTACTAGGCATATACCAACTCATTCAAAAAGGAATATGAAGCAGTAGAAGCAAAAGAAGACAACACGTGAAGATAGCCATAAGACGACGAGATACAATGGCGAAGGAAACGACATAGGAGAAGGAGGGGGCCTAAAAGGATTTTTAAAGAGATGGGGACCATGGAATATTGTAAAGTATTTTATATTATTTCTTGAAAAATTGTTGTACTTTTATATTTTTAATAATATATCCGTATTTTTTTAAATGATCAATGTTATATTGCGGAATGTTGAGCTTATGTATGTCATTGTAAATTTCTTAATATTCAGTTTTTATTTATTATTTACATTATAAAATATAAAGATCTTCATGAGATGTCGAATAAGAGATATTCTACACTTAAATCATAAATAAACAATCAAAATTCGTATAAAATAAACATATAACAATTAAAAAATCTTGTATAATAAGATCATTCTATATAAAAATTAATTTATATTTACTACTTATATTCAGTTTCTATTGAATATTTACATTATAAAATATAAAGATCTTTATGAGAGGTTGAATTCTACACTTATTTAAATCAAAATTTATATAAAATAAACATACAACAATTTAAAAAAAATTGCTTAATAGATTTATTGCATAAAAAATGTATACTTATTACTTATATAAATAATGTGGAGTTATTTGCAAAATTACAAGGGTCAACAATTAAAATGGGGAGAGGAGAATACAAATGTAAAATAGTCGAAGGGGGCTAAGCTCACCTCAAATAGGCATCTCAAGTAATGATTGATGTCTATTTTTTAATTATGTTATTAATTAAATATAATTATATTAATAATTATTTAAAAAATCTCAAAAGCATTCCTCTGATATATAAAAAAAAGAGAAAATGGTACGATAAAATAATACAGCGGTTGACCTTTAGCAAGGCAAACCTGCACGAATTTCCTCGAGACAAATACAGCCAACGGAAAGCAGACAAGGGTTACGTGACAAAATCCTTATTTTACTTCCATTGTTAACTTTCTCTCTCAAAAGATTTGAACATCGGACTTGGAGGAGCCAAGTTTCAAAACTGCCAACCTTACTGTACAGCATATATATCAAAATTATAATTTTCAGTGGAACTGTTCCATGGATAACAGGATTAACAAAAACAAACATCAGAATCAAAGCTTCCCCATGTCTGTTTTACCGAAAGGATCGCGAGGAGAGAGTATACAATATACGAAGGAAAAGCAGAGATGGGGTTTGCATGAAAAGATAGAGAGGAGGTTAAAATAAAAGTCGTAGAAAAAGAGAAAGGGAAGCACGGCTGCATGTCAAAGGCAGCAGTGTCTTGTGGGTGGCTGTGCGCTTCTGACCTTTGCAAAGCAAAAGCAACCCCCCTCTCTCGTCTCTTCTCCTCGTTGCAAGAATCTCTCTCTCTCTCTCTCTCTGACTCTCCCTCTATCATCACGCTCGCACACTGGAACTGTCCGGTCTTGAGTCTCGTATTCTCCTCTCGTGTGGGCTGTCAACTTTGCAGTTCTCTCTCTCTATCTCTACATACATGGCCTTCTCCTTTATCGCAAGTCAATGCCTATTGGGCAGCGGAGATGCCTCGGGAGGAGCGATGGGGGGAAGAAGAGAGAGGGAAAGCCGTTAATTATGTTGCCAATATATCTCTGGATGATGTGGGGATCTATCTGTACTGTACTGTAGTAATATTATCGTGTGTGTGTGTATGCATATATTTGACGTAGATCTCGATGGCCGCCTACACAGCACACAGCTGTCAGCCTCCGCTTTTAGTACTGTCGGGAGAGATCTCGTAGTGGTTGTCCACTTCTCTTGTGTTATTCTAAGCACGGTGTTATGCGGTGTGATTCCCTGCTACTAATCAGGTTTTTCGTAGACCTGTTTTGTTTTGCATCTCGAGATGTACCTGCTAACCATTTTTTTGGGTTTATTTCAGTTATGCCCAAGAAAGAATGCCAATAAGAGTTGAATAGCATGGGCGCGGGACGGATGGGTGAAAACGGTCGGATACGGATACAGATATAGGTTTACCATATCCTTATCCATTTTTTAATACGAATACGGATGCGGATACGGATATTGCCGGATATTAAAACTATCTTACCGTATCCTTAAGAAATGGATACGGATGTAAACGGATATTGATTGCACACGAGTAATGTTAGAAACACTCTGTAGAATCGACTTAAATATATAAGAATTGGATGGAAAATACTGGATATTAATTCACTAAAGTGTTTGAATCATAAAAATTATATAAATATGGTAAAAGAAGGTATAGAATCATGTTATATAGGGTTAAAAATAAATCTATAACTATATTTATATACGAAAATGGATATACGAATACGGATATGGATGTTTGTGGATATCAAAATGATATCCACATCCGTATCCATTTTAAAACGGATACGGATACGGATGTCAAAATATGTATAAAACGGATACGGTGACGGATCGGTTACGGATATATCCGTATCCGTTTGCATCCCTAGTGACCATAGAGGAGCGGAAGGAACAGCAGTACAAAGAGCGAAAGGATCCTCTGCTGCAACAGGCTCTGCAGTAGGGGTTGGAGCCGCTCGATCTTGATCGAGCAGTTCGCATGAATTTGCACTTTTTGTGGAGTCTTATCATCTAAATCCATACGAACCACTCGATCAAGATCAAGCGGCTCCAGCCCCTATTGCAAAGTCTGCTGCAGCAAGAGATACTACAGATGATCGGCTCCCATACAAAGAACGTGAATGGATGCAAATAAAAGGAAATCGATTTAGGTTAAGTGTTGGACTACGATCACTTTTATTTGTTTAGTTCTAATTACTTGACTAAGAGTATGATAATTTCGGTGCTATCAAACTCAATTACTTGATTATTAGAAATGATCTGACCGTTCAAAATTTGATCAAAGTTGTACCATGATTAAATTAAAAGGTTGTACACAGATAATTACACTAAGTCGAATGGAATGACTAACTTTTTTAGTGTAATTAATATTGTAACTGCAAAATCGACCTTGATTGGAAGATATGAAAGCTTAGTTGTGAGAATAAGAGGTTAGTTGGGTCAAGTGAGTCTAGTTTAGCTAAACTGGATTGACCTATTTTAAACCAAATATTACTCTCCTCTTTTGGGTGAAGAAGAAGAAGAAAATGACATGTACAACAATACCTATTAGAGAAAAAAATGGCACGGGTGGTAATACAATATTTCTATCAGATCAATTTGGAACATATTCGACTTGTAAAGAGTTAATCTCCATAAATTCCTTGTGGAGCCAAGATCACTCATCCAACGAAGAGTACAAAACACAACCATGTATTCAATCATAACAAAGAACTAATGCTAATAGATATCTACATGAAACATGAGACAAACTAATATACATATATTACAAAGAAGGGATATTTACACCTATAACCCTGAGTAATTTCATAATTACTCTAAGTACCCACGATAGTCACGAATTACATGAGAAACCCCGAATAATTATTCTGTCTCACACCTATAACCTTCTATTAGTTTCAACCGTTAAGCCTAACCACATCACCGAGTTAATCTAACCTAATATAAATCCAATGGCTAAAATTAAATCAAAAGTAAAAAGAAAAAAATACGAAGAAATTCAATGGGGTGGAGCTGGCGGATGGGGAAGGAGTTCGGCGGGCGGGGGTATGTGGGGTGGGGGAAGGATGTCGGTGGGGAAGGAGGAGGCCTTCCAGGCGGTGGGTGTGGGGGAGGGGTGGGTGCTCCAGCCGATGGGGAAGGAGGAGGGTTTCCAGACGGTGGATGGCGGACGAGATGATAGCCGGTGGGGAAGGAGGGGGCTTCCAGGGGGGCGGGTAGGGGAGGGAGGGGGGGTGCTTCAGCCGGTGGGGAAGGAGGGGGGCGGGGAGGGTAGGGGAGGGAGGGGGATGCTTCAGCCGGTGGGGAAGAAGGTCGGGGACGTCTTCCAGGCGGTGGGTGTGGGGGAGGAGTGGGTTCTCCAGCCGATGGGGAAGGAGGAGGAGGTTGCATGGTTGGGGATGGAGGTTAGGGAAGAAGGGGAGGGGGCATTCATAAATAAAGAGAAATTTGGGTGTAAAGTGTAAAATACTTAACGGATAACGGAAAATTGGGTGGAAATTAACATAAGGTATATATGTAAGAGTTAAACACTGTTCAAGGTTCTGAGTCTAATTCGTGAATATCGTGGGTACCTGGGGTAATTATGAAATTACTCAAGCTTATGGGTGTAAATATCCCTACAAAGAATAGATGGAAGTAAATAACTATTACATGATATCACATACGTGCCATAGTACTATTATGAAGAAATTAAGATAATCCTTTTACAAGACAATAAAACCATCTAAATTTTCGATATACAACTCTCCATATAATTCGATAAAGCCTTCCCTCATCTTCTTGCAATATTCGATTTACACCTTGATAAAATTATTGCCTCACCTTGATATAATTCAATCCATGTGCTTATATCACATAACATAACGTGCAATTGCAACATCACTAAAAATACCCTTATAAATCTTTTTCCCACCATAGCCATTTTAAAAGATACATTTTCCTTATAGTAATAATGTGGAATTGTAGTATAGTTGATTATCAACAAACTGATCAAAACCCAAGGAATGTATGAGTTACTTGTGATCAAATTCTTTTTGTTTTATTTGGCAAGCATACCAAGGTCGAATTGAAGGAGACAAGGAAGATTTCAGTTAATGGCTCATATCAATGTATATAATTAATGTGTAACGTACAATTAATGTGTGACTAACAATGCAATGAAAGACAAATCAAATTAATCAATTTTTATGTGTGTGCATGTGCGTGTGCGTGTGTGGGGGGGGCAATGCAATGTGCATTTTGATTTTATTTTTATTTTTCATAATTTTTATTCTTTTTTATTTTTCTATTTAATTTACAATTGTTAATTGAGTTTATAATCAATTAAAAAAGACAGAGAGTGATAATTATCGATAAAGAGATGACAAATTGAAGGGTTATAATATTTTACAAAAGTGATAAAAATGCAGTAAAATGGGTGAAATGTATTTTTTGAAATGTAAAAATATATTTTCCGGTATTTGGAAATTATGGAATTAAATTAAATTAAAATAAACAAAACTAGGTATTTTGAACATGATATTCAAGGCAAATATGATTGATTTTTAAAATTTACTTCCATGTAATTTTAACCTAAAAATCCAAATTTTATTTTCTTTATTAGGGGTTTGTTCATAGTTTTTAAAACATATTTTATGATACTTTTCAAATTAGAATGAATTAAATATGTTTAGTGCTAGATTTTTGGAAAGAAAAAATGAAAGCATATATACAAATAGGTGGATGTACAAAGATCAAGAAGGTAGAAAGAGAACCTTCTTACACGACCGTTGAGGAATGGATCTAACAAGGTGCAGGTCGATATCGGGATCCTCACTAGACACACACCGATCAGGATCGACCTGATGAAGATCCTCAGCAGTCCTAAGGTGAGAAGGCACGGACGGGTCAGTGGAAGAAGTGTGGCTAGGTCTGACCTAGGGTGTCTCGCATATATCAAAGTGAAAAAGGCTCGAACTCATCGATGGTAGTAGTCAAGTCCAGCCTGGCGAGTCTCTAAGTTATCATCGAAAGGCCTGAATTCATTGATAATAGCAATAAGATCAAATTGAGCTTATGAAGTCTATCCTAAATCTGTCCTCTGCTCAAAGGTATCTATGCTATAAATGTTGCAGATATCATCAATACATAACGATTTTCCGCAAAGTGGTAACGGAACGTATAGTTTGTACAAATATTTCCATTTTTCGATTCGATTTGATTCATTCCTTCGTAGGGCTATTTACTTGATCGTAGACATTTATGAAACACTTCTAATAGAGGAACAAATAGTCGATTTGGAAAGAACTTATTGTCAACCTTTTTCCAATATGAATCTATCCGATTCATAAGGGAAGAACTTGCATTAGTATCTCAGTTTCAATTCAAATATGGGTTTGATTCACACTCCATGTTCTGAGAAATATTTACCATCCAAAAAGAGGAAAAAAACGGAGTCTTTGTCTAAAGAAACGCTTTGAGAAATAGAGGATGTATAGAACCTTTCATGGAGATAGTGTTTTTTCAAATCTCTCAAAATGGAATCTGTTCCAAACATATATGTCATAATTCCTTACTTCGACATGGTTCAAATATATAAATTTCACCCTTTTGGATACCCTTTCAAACTCATTACCGATACTAAGTAGCAATCTGATATTTGTATCTATTTTATGATATTATACATGGATCAGGTATATCATGATCAATTCCTCAGAAAAAATTGTGGGAAATTATAGTGCCAATCACATGAAGAGGGAACTTCAAGGTCTATGCTTTTGGAGTCTTCCTCACTGTGGAGGAATTCTCATATCTCATCAATATCCATAAAACAAACATCTCTGATATCAGCAAATAGTCCATAGGACTCGGGGTCGACTAAGACAGGTGTAGTCACACCAGGTGCAGGTGGTCGGTAATAGGTGCAGTGATGAGCACATCGCTTTCATTATCGGTATGGAAACGAATCTCTCCTGATCCATAATCAATTAAGACTCTCGCAGAGGTGAGAAAGGGTCATCCCATGATGATTGGAGAGTTCTCCCCAGTGATGAAGGTCTCCATGGGCAATACAACGAAATCGATAGTTTAGCTCATGCCCTGAATCCAAATGACATCGTTCTCAAAAATACACTTCAGCCTCTTTATTGATCCATCATCAAATTGAATGATCATCATGATTCTCTTAAGAGCCCTTAAGTGAAAAGATTGTACCAACGAGAAGGGTATTATGATAATTAAAGCACTACCTCAAGTAGAGTGTGATCACATGAGTGGTCAGAAGTAGTGCATCTGATGAATGGTGTAGCGGTGTTACCTTTCCTAGTGTATGGACAGTGAGAGACGGCATGGGCAGTGGCCATGGTCAAAATGTGTCGCTAAGATATGCTCCTTCGCTTTCTCTTCTTAGGTTTAGGAGAAAATAATTGAGTATGGCCTGGAGAAGTAGGACCAATAATATCATGAATAGCTGCCACCACTTCAGGTTCAGATAATATTTTTTTGAAATTTTGGATCTCCTCCATACAAAGGAGGAGATCAGAACCATCATTTACACAAGGATGATCAAGAGCAATATGTACAGTGTCATTCTTGGGGTCAAAGGTGGGAATTAGTGTTGTGTCTGTGGGCATGGAATCTGGCAGGTGTGTCCTCTCCTCACAACATGAATCAACAGTGTGTCTCCTGAACTCTTTTTGTATTTTTGAATTTTTCACATATTTTGTATTTTTGGCGATTACAAGCTCTCATAAGAATCCTCGAATGAACACATATCATCGAATGGTGAAAGTGTCATTGTGGCTCTTATTTATACTAATGAGGTCATCAATCCTCTATCTCGTATGATCCATCATCTGGGTCAAGTGCTCAAGGGTGGACCCCATGAGAGGTGACTCCAACATATCAGTCTAGGATGGGTGAAATGGTGGGTAGTGTAATGACAATGGTGGTGGGTAAAAATCCGAGGTTTGACACTGTGGATGAGGCGGATATGTACAAAAAGAAAAGTCAGGAGTAAAGTCCTCCTGGAAAAGTAGAGGTGGATCGGCTGAAGGGTACGAGGGACCCTTAAAGTCCGGATAAAAATCGCTCCAGTCGGCCATCTTTGAAACAAAAGAAAATGATCAGGAGAACATGATGGTCAAATCAAGAGATGTGTGAGAAAAGGGCACAAATGCACAGAGAGATTGAGTATGCACATAAACAATCACAAACATACACAAAACAAACCCCTCATTCATCTACTCAACATAGTGAAGATCGTGAAAGTTCGGTCTTTTTATCTTGTCAATTTTAGAGTTAAGAGAGCAATACAAAGTTGTACAAGCACTTAGGTTGACCTGCGATTAGGGCACTAATCCTTAGTGTGTACGTTGGCAAATTAAATGCGAAGACAATGAAGGGATTACTCTCCTCAAGACAAATATTTTTCTTTTTGAATTGTTTTAGGGTCAAGTAATCTTAGTAGTCCTAATTTTAATTGTTATAGTTTTTTGTATTTATAATAGAAATGCACGAGCCTAACAGGGAATCAAATCTTTGTAGCTCCTAGGTGATCAAAATTAGAGGGAAAGCGGAAAAGTAATACAAGCAAAAATGATGATGAATGATAAGCAGAATTGAAACCTATCTATAGGAAAATGCAAACGTAATGATACCATACTAGAATAGTAATTGCTATTGTCGTGAAGCACAAAATATCAATTATATGGAAATAAGACCAAGGTTCGGTCTTCGATGCCACTTGGTGCTCGCCACAACAGGTCTTGCACACGTTGTATGTGACCACCTCTCTCGACACGTGGTCTCAAATCCAAATAATCAACAATTAATTTTGACTAAGTCCAAGCATGAATCTATAGGCGTGTGCAAAAATTATTAAGTGTTTGGACCTTAATATGTAGACAAGCAAATCCTAATGTTAAAGCTCAATCACACAAATCAAATCAAAATAAATGCAAAAAAACAAATAAAAATAAATGCGAGAAAAACACTGCCAAAATGATGAGGCCTCCAAGGAAACAATCCCTGGGGTAGTGGAACTAGTGAAGTGTGAAGAGTCTTGAGAGTCCAGAGTTATTATAATAATAGTATCTCTCTCACACATTAAATTACAAATTCAATAAAATAAAAGGTAAAATTTTGAATATCTTCAAAATACCTCCAATCTTCCTTTGCTACTACCTCCTGGCAACTAGGTCAGAAGAGTGGCACAGCTTCACGTGGGTGCACAGGCGCTCCTAAAAGAGCTCCTCCCTTGATCTGCGGTAACTCGAAACAAAGTCAACAAAGAAAAGGGTGGTTAGATAGCTCACAAAAGAGTATCAAATAAAAAGAAAATAAATAAGGTGAAAATATATACAAGCAAGAAGAAAATGGTTAAAAAACCAATCTACATTGCATTGCTCTTCAACAACGGTGCCATTTGAAAACTAGGGATTTGCACCAGTCTAATGTCTCATATAAGACGGAGAGACTATCATTGAAGCAATCGAATACGAACCCCTAAAAATTCAACAATTAACCCACAATATGTACAAAGCAATGAATAGCAAAATATGTGGAGTTAAAATTTATTATAACTCTACAATGGAAGTGTATAGGTGTAAATATGTAGAGTGTCGAAAACAGGAAGCAAACAAGAGATCGGGGAAAATTAATTCCAAAATTGTTTGTTCATCATGTCTATGTGTCTTTTTGCGAGTTTTTTTTATTTTTATATTTTTTATGGATTTTAATTTTTATATGTTTGTATTAATTTTTATATTTTCTGATTTTTAATTCATTTTTTATATTTTCTTATTTAATTTCTTTACATGTTTAAAATATGTAATATAAGACTATATATGGTTATGGATACAATATAAGATAGTACATTTTAAAAGCAACTAAAATAAAGAAATCTGTAGAATTATATTTTTAGTTTTAAATATATTTTTTTACTATTTTTTGATTTTTAATTAAGTTTACAAATTTTTATAGATTTTTAAAGTCAAAAATATCCTAAATCAAGGATTAAATAAATAGGTTGAATTTTTTTAGAATTTAAAAATAGAAATCAAAGTCAAAATTTTCCAAAACTATTTTTAATTAATAATATATTATATAAAAATATATAAAAAAAGAAAAGGTATTTTGGGAATTTTGGTAATTTTTTAGATTTTTATAAAGGATTTTGAAACTTTTAAATTTTATAGTTTTCCTTTTCTATTTTTAGTGATTTTTGACTGAAGTCGGGAAATACAAACATAAAAAAATATTTTTTGGGAAATTTTTCAATATGATTTTATAATTATTTTGAAATTTTTAAGTCAAACAGTGACTTTTAGGGCTCTTTTTTATTTTTAGAAAACAAGAAAAAGTCCTAAATTGAAATCTAAAATTAACATGAAAGTATGTGCAAACAAGAACCTAACCTTATTTTTGTTGATTTTTTTGGGCATAAATGCTATTTTAAATAAATAAAGAACATCAGCAAAAATGCATGTTCTAGCAGAGGTATATATGCAGTTAAAAATAAAGTAGAGGTGCTTCCTACCATTTTTCAAAACTATATAACTAGAATTAAAAATTTTTTAATTGAAAATAAATACAAATACCCGTGATGGTATTTTTGCAAAATCTCCACCTCAGTGGGACTGCACATGAGGTGACATGGATTAGACCCAATTGCAAATAAAATAAAAGCAGGGGTTCTTTTGCAAATATTACAAAAATATAATAACAGTAGAAGAATGTTTATAGACTAAATAATAAAGTACAAAAACTAAGGGGTGGAAAGTGCAAAATACCCCTTATAAGGCGTCGGCAAACAGCCTGGATGGTCTCACTTATACACATGACACACCCACATTGCACGATGCCGGTTCGCTGACGAAGGGTGATGATTAAATCCCCGGATGGAATCTGACGGTGTTGATCTCCTTCATTCGATGGCCACCACCTAGAAGCACTCCTCAATCAGACGACAACTGGGACTTCACGAAGAACATGCAAAGAACACGGGGCTGTCGGGCTTTGATCTACAAAATCTCGAGGTAGACGGCTCATCTCCTGCTCCTGAAGGCTTCAAGAGCCTCGAAGTGTCCTTCTGCACTGGTGAGGGGCTCCAAAAGGGTGCGAGAAGGTCTAGATTTGTCCGACAGAGCACCTAGACCTGGGATGTATCCCTGAGCTTCAATTAGCCTCGAAGAGTCTCCTTTTTCTGGTTTTTCTTGTAGGGGTCAGCTCATAAAAAAGAGGCGAAGCTCGGGCGAGCTCCAGAAGGGAGAATGTATGGAGGAGTGGGTCGGGCAGAGCCCTCTGGCGGACAACAGAGATAGGAAGGGGTCAGTTCCTCATTTTGTGCAAGAACGAGAGTGGAGGTGGGCGAAATGATCGGACAAAGGGAAATGAAAGTGAGGTGTTTGGCAGATTGGGGCACAAGTGAAGGGCGGCGCAATGGTTTGTCGGAGCAAAGATTCGGTGAATTACGAAGATGGTATTTCAGGATATGGCAACAAATGAATGAGTAATCTAAAAACAAGAATAAAATGCGGGGATAAACCTAAAGAAAAATGCAAGAAAAAGTACCAATACTCGTGATGGTATTTTTGCAAAATCGCCACCTCAGTGGGACTGCACGTGAGGTGACGTGGATTAGACCCAGTTGCAAAAAAATAAAAGCAGGGGTTCTTTTGCAAATATTACAAAAATATATTAACAACAGAAGAATGTTTATAGATTAAATAATAAAGTACAAAAACTAAGGGGTGGAAAGTGTAAAATACCCCCTATAAGGCGTCGGCATACAGCCTGGATGATCTCACTTATACACATGACACACCCACATTGCACGATGTCGGTTCGCTAACGAAGGGTGATGATTAAATCCCCGGATGGAATCTGACGGTGTTGATCTCCTTCATTCGATGGCCACCACCTGGAAGCGCTCCTCAATCGGACGACAACTGGGACTTCACGAAGAACACGCAAAGAACACGGGGCTGTCGGGCTTTGATCTACAAAATCTCGAGGTAGACGGCTCATCTCCTGCTCCTGAAGGCTTCAAGAGCCTCTGAGTGTCCTTCTGCACTGGTGAGGGGCTCCAAAATGGTGCGAGAAGGTCTAGACTTGTCCGGCAGAGGACCTAGACCTGGGATGTGTCCCTGAGCTTTGATTAGGCTCGAAGAGTCTCCTTTTTTGGTTTTTCCTGTAGAGGTCAGCTCATAAAAAGAGGCAAAGCTCGGGCGAGCTCCAGAAGGGACAATGTATGGAGGAGTGAGTCGGGCAGAGCCCTCTGGTAGACAGCAGAGATAGGAGGGGGTCAGTTCCTCATTTTGTGCAAGAACGAGAGTGGAGGTGGGCGAAATGATCGGAGGACAAAGGGAAATGAAAGTGAGGTGTTTGGTAGATTGGGGCATAAGCGAAGGGCGGCGGAATGGTTTGCCGGAGCAAAGATTCGGTGAATTACGAAGATGGTATTTCAAGATATGGCAACAAACGAATGATTAATCTAAAAACAAGAAAAAATGCGGTAATAAAACCTAAAGAAAAATGCAAGAAAAAATACATTGAGCGACGCTAGGTCGCGTGATGGGAACCTCACGCCGGCGAGCAGTAGAGATGGCTAGAATCGACCTCGAACCCATTCCTTCGATCAACCCATGTGCTCAGTGAGGATGTTGTCACCATCCTCAAGCTTTGAGCATGAAAAAGTAAGGGAGAGATTGGGCCAAGGGGATTCAAAAAATGGAAGAAGCTTGGGTAGAAGGTTATCTACAGGTGACTGGAGGGCGACAAAGAACGAGGTCGAACAGGCGCAACAGTGATCCACAACTCGAGGAATAACACCCGCATGATGAAGGGAGGAATGAAAAGTCAAGAAGGAATCTTCCTCAAAATATGAACACATCATGTGGCAAAAATCGAGGAAGAAGAGGGTCTACGCTGCTTTGACAGGTCTAGGACATGCGTCAATCCGTTGACATGGGTCAACGGATGGTGCGTCCTAATTGGAACACGTCATCCGCAAAAAGACAAAATCAGAATAAAAATAAAAAAAATTAGTAAATGCTTTTATTAATTTTAAGTTATAAAATAAAAGTTGTTTGTTATTTTATGTAGTATTTTAATATTATTTTTTTATTTTTTCAAGTTTATTTATTACAAGTTAATTTTTAGGGCTTTATTTATAGGTACATTTATCTATGTTTTAAATTTTTTATTTTTATGTTGTACTTTTGTTTTTTTATTATTTTATTCTCTCATTTTATAATATAAAAAAAATTTAAATACATAACTATATTTTTATTTTATTTTTCTAATATTACATGTACACTTAAATAAATAGGGATACTAATTATATAGTTATAAGTATAAGTATTTCATCAATATAATTTTCTATACTAGTTTATTTTTTATTTTATTTTTATTCTAAATACGTACAAGCGTTATAAATAATATTTAAAAAAATATAAAATTATAAAATTATAAAATTATAAAATTATAAAATTATAAAAATAATAAAGAATAATGAAATGAATATTTTATATAGACAAACTATATAACAGAGATCCAAAATCTAACTTTCACACTTTAACTTCAAAAATATGAAACCATATTCATTAAATAGTTTATTAAAAGTTATATACAATTAAAATTGATTTTGATACATTTTGAATTTTATTTAGGAGATATGGGTCTGGGAAGTTGGGATTTTGACTTTTTATTTAGAGTATAAAATTTACACTGTATATTATTTTTGTATGAAATTAAATTTTTTATCTATAACTTTCATGTATAAAGTTTCTTTATTCTAAGTATAAAAAATATAAAATAAATAGGTCCCCAATAGGACTTATTGAAGAATAAAAGAATGAGATTTTTATTAGACTTATTGACCATTATCTCCCCCTACTTTATTCATTGTCGATCCAATAATAAATATGCCTAGGTCTCGAGGTTTTGGGCCATAAAATACCTTTGGTATTTTATTTTATTATTTCATTTTCTTTATTCTGTAATTTTGGCATTAAAAATTGTATTTTATACACAATAGATGAAATAAATATTGAATGTTAATTTGTACAAAATAATGCTATTTACAAGCATTAGTTGGGATTTTTAATTCCAAGATGATAAAATTAAGGTGATAAAATGGAGATTCGTCACTCCTACGCACTAGTCAAGTCTGTGATAAAGGTTGCAACGTAACATGTTCTAAATTTTTTGTTGTTGTTCATGAAAGAAGGTATTTTGAAAATTTACTATTTAAAGAAGATACCAATAAATACAACTATCATTTAGACTTTTTTACAATAATATTTCTTTAAGTTACTCGCTATTATTGAAGAGATCGCACTTTGATACAAAATTGAGATCAATCGATAAACCGAATAAGTTTATATTTATAAGAGGATTGTTTGATATACCCTCTAAAAAATATTTTATTGTTAATCTTATGAACGTAGTATTCAAACAAAAGAGTTTAATATCTACAAAAATATCTTTCAACGTTTTCTACCTACATGTCTTTGGTTCCACCCAAAGCAAGAATAGGCTTTAGTTGCTATTTTATTTTGTAATCATATAGGATTTCTTGCCTTTTGCATAGATGTAATTTTTATATTTATGACTTTAGAATTCATAATGATCATGGTGGCCGGCTAGACTGAAAGGTTTGACGAGTTTTGTATATCATCAAGAGTCCATTACAATTACTCATTCTCGAGAGTTGCATAACAAAATAAGATTACTTGATAGAAGAACCATACAATGCAATTGTATGACAAAACTATGCTTGTTGAGGCATGCTTATCAATGTATTTCTGCATTGAGGTTGTTAACCTAGCTTGTTTTGTATTAAACCATGCTTTTTTAACCGTCGATTTTAAAGAAAACTTCTTTTAAACTTTATTATGATAGGATAGCTGTTTTTTTCTTTAGACTTTTCGATATATGTTTCCCTTTTTTGACTTCTAAATATAATAGAGGTAAGTTCAATCCTAAGAATCATCATGCTATTTTTATTAACGCTTGAAACTGACCTAGACTTATCGAGATTTTAACACTAATAAAGTGTAGACGAGACTTCTTATGTCTTATTTAATGAAATATAAAAATTTAAAAAGTCTATCATTGCTAGTAGGGATGCCGATAATGAACTACCAATTATTAATGTCTCAAACACAAAATACCTCGAAAAATTCATTATCTAGCCGGAGATTGTACATTGGATGCATGACTGTTGTAGGATCTTGTGTTTGTTGAAGCCACTAGAGGTATGCATACTAGCTAAAGTCTTAGTTACACTTCATTTTTGACGCTTCTGTTTTTTACATTGAACCAACATACATCAAAAAGCATGTGCTAAGTCTTTGATTGTAGCCATACAGGAAAAAGCCAATCATATTGAACAAGATGGTGTCAAGAACTTAGTACTTGATTCGAAAGAATATATTTAGGAAGTGTGACATGGAAAAAAGCTAACCTGGTTTCCCAAATGTATAATCAAGAAGAAATTGACTTGATGACACCTATGCACTCGTTGCATGGCTAAAAATCGATCCAATTACTTTTACCTTATGGCAATATTTTTATTTTAAGATTTTTTTCGAATGTCAAAAGTATTTTTCTAAATGATTTTATCAAAGAGGAGGTTTATGTTATATGACCTTATGGTGTATAGTTTTTGAGTTTTACTAAAGTCTAAAATAAGAGTATGATGCATGGTACCACTAGTAGCAAAGTTTTCTCATGGCTTTTGGATTTGCGATCGAGTTTTATTCCTACAAGTTTTTGTTCATTATATTACTTTTTTTTCTATTTTGCAACATGATGGGGAAATTGATGGAGATGTTACTAATAGAATAAATGCAGGCTGGCTAAAGTGGAGAGGAGCCTCCGTTGTTCTCTGTGATAAGAAAATTCCTTTAAAAATTAAAGGAAAGTTTTACAAAGCAGCCGTGAGACCTGCTATGCTTTATGGTTCTGAAAGTTGGCCTGTGAACCATAGACATGTGCAGAGAATGGTTGTAGCAGAAATGAAAATGCTAAGATGGATGTGTGGACATACAAGTAAAGATTGGATTCGAAATGATGCAATCAGAAAGAAAGTTGGTGTAGCTCCGATCGAGGATAAGATGCGAGAAAACCGCTTAAGATAGTTTGGTCATTTGCAAAGAAGGTCAACTGATGCACCGGTTAGGAGATGCGAGTGTTGGGATGTTGAGCCGGCTAACAGAGAGCGAGGACGGCCCAAGAAGTGTTGGAAAGAGACTATACGAAGGGATCTTAGTTTTTTGGATATAAGTACGAGATTGACCCAAGATAGATATGAATGGAGGTGAAGAATCCATGTCATCCACATTTTCCATATCTCATAATCTACAAAGACTCAACTACTTCAGTTGTATTCGTATATAGCTTGCACGATTCAAGTAATTTTCACTACTAGCTAGATCTCTCAAAATGACCTCTTTATATCCTTCTCCGATGAAAATGTAAATCCTGCTTCATCTAGTCTCTATATCCTTCTGAGTAACAAGCATGTGACCTTGATTATCCTTAATGCATCTCACTTGAGAAAGCATTTGGTCTTTCTTTCTCTTGCTTTAGCTAACCAGAATATATCCTTCTATCCCTCTTTAGAATCGAGATTTTTTGTGCAAAACTTCATAAGCATTTGATTTAGCTTCGCTTACAGCCTTCTTTGCTCCCTTCTTTGTTATTTTATAGTTTGTAACAGTTTCCTCTTTTCTATCTTTAGATATAGCCTTTAAAGCATGCTCTTTTAATTTTGAGCTTCTCTTGCATTCCTCCACTCCACCACTAAGCCTCCTTTAGACCTAGAGCTCCTCCATTTGACTCGTCTAGTATGCCTGTGGCTACCCTTCAGATACAAGATGTCATCGCCTCCCACATTCCGTTCACACTTCCTTTATAATGCAAAAATAAGTCTTCCAAAACATTCTCCCTGAAGCTCGATTGCTTCAATTGGAGATCCCACCATCTAGTTCTAGTGATCTTGGAAACCCTCTTTTCTTTACCAATACTTAAATTTGCATATTCATGACAAACAAGCGGTGTTGGGTTATCAAACTCTCTCCTGGAATTACTTTACAGTATTTGCAACACAGCCAACCTCTTCTCCTCAATGCAAAGTAATTGATGTGTGTTCTAGTCAAGCCACCCTTATAAGTAATTAAATGCTCTTCCATCTGCTTGAAAAGAGCATTTGCTATAAAAAGATCATAAGGCATTACAAGATCCAGAATGACTTTTCCCTCTTCATTTCTATTCTCGAAGCCATGGCCTCCATGAACACTAGCATACCCTGAAGCAGCCCTTCCCACATGTCCATTAAAATCTCCACTTAGCCAAATCATCTCTTTGTGGGATTCCTTGCACAATCTATCCAAATCCTCCCAAAAGCTTGATTAATCATTTCATCTAAACCAATTTGCAGTGCATAAATTGACATTATATTCAAAATTTCTTCTTTGAGCACCAATTTTAACAAAAATAATCTGATCCCCGAATCTTTGTACCTCAACCATACAATCTTTCAAATCCTTACGAACAACCAATACAACATCATTTCTACTCTTATCTTTACCTAAATAGCAAAGTTTAATGCTTGTCTTCTTGATCTTTGTTGCTTTCTCTGCAACTCATTTTGTTTGTTGGAGGCATAGTATATGAATCTTCCCTCTTTCTATCATATCTACAATCTCCATCATTTTGCCAGTCGAAGTGCCAATATTCCAACTACCTATCTGCAACTCCCTTTGCAACATCTTTTGGACTAACTTCTTTACTCTCATTTATCTATCACGCAAGAACCCTTACATATTTTGGATTGCATCTAAATGATGATGCAGCAGAATTAGCTTATTTACTCACATGCGTTCTTGTGCGAGAACCCTTGCAAATTTTGAACTACATCCAGGCAACGATTTAACAAGCCTTACCAACTTCTCATTGCATTCAAGTGATGCAACATGTTGTTAGTAGGAAATGCCCCAATAAAATATAAATGTTAATTTAAATCCATGTTGAAAAGATCTGAAACTATTTTGAGACAAATTCCTAAATAGTATTCTTAAAAAGAACACTATTTAGGAATTTGTCTCTTGCACTGATTGTCTGCTACCCAATACGCAACCCTCAATTTACCCAAGCTTGGGACCGCCATGGCCGAGTTATTTCAAAGATATAATATATAAATTATTATGTAAATAAATAACCTAAATCTATATGATAACATATATGCTGGCAGATTGACATGGAATATCCCTTCCCTTCCCAAATGCATCTAAAATAAGGTCTAGAAAAAAAAGAACAGAATGCATAAACTGCATGCACCATTGCAAAACGTATGAAACATATTTAATGATTCAATGATATCAACTTACGTAGCAATTGAAGCCTCAGAGAGGTGAAAGCAAGTATTTCTACGTTCCCAAACAACACCTAGATAATCCCTATTTTTTCAGCATGGCCGTCAACACACCAGCATAAGCCGACATTGCACGTTAGATGCGAGGCAATGAAGTTCGCAGTAAATAAACCTCTTGATACATAGTACATCACCCCGAATACAGTATAGGCATCATCTCAACAACATAAAACCAAGATCTACATTCTTCAGAGTTAGACAAGTTACAAGTGAGCACAGAGAACAGGATGAAGGAAGTAGGAGTTTCAGCAGTAGACAGCTCATCTGTGAAATTCTGCCACAGGCAAAATAGAAGACCCAGACAACCCATTGCTTCATTATCTTTGGATTAGAACATGTGGACAACTGAACTTGTTTAATAACTTTGAACTATAGTTAGTAACGACAGAATATTGATCTAGGTTGGAGCTGTCACCTCCAGGAACTTGTGGAGCTCCAAAGAGACGAAGGTGGACCAAAGGGACTCGAAAATGGCTCGAAAGTCGGGGGGTCAATATGTATGGTTTGACAATGTGGTTCTGATGCCCCAAAGGCCGAGGAAGATGGCTCGAATCGCCGCTCCTCGGCCCTAGGAGAGCCTAGGGCGTGAAAGAGGGTCTATCAAGGAACAAAAGTCCTTCAGGGATTGACACAAATGGAGGCAAATTTTGACCTCGAAAAAATCGAGAAACTGGGGTCGAAACGAGGTCTGACAAGGGCAGAGGGGGGAAGGACGACCCGTTGACTGAGGTCAACTTGGACTGGCGCTTGGTTGGTCCACGTGGACCAACCAAGAAAAATCCCTGAGAAATGTTTTGGAAATTCGTTTAAAAATAGGAAATGATTTTATTAATTTTAGGTTATAAAATGAAAAATATTTGTTATTTTCTAAGGTAATTTAATCTGATTTTTAATTATTTTTATGAGGTATTCTTTTACAAGTTACTTTTTATAGGCTATATAGGTATATACATATATATATATTATTTTTATTTTGTGGATTTAATTTATTTATTTTTGTTTATTATTTTATGAATTTATAAAATATTTTTATACACTTAAATATATTTTTATTTTATTTTTCTGAAGTGTTTTATACACTTAATAAAATAAAAGTATTAATTATGTAGGTATATATACAGGTATTATACCTAGGTATTATATACAGTATTTTATTTTTGTATTTTATTTAGGTTTTTATCCTGATTTTAATGTACAAATATATTATAAGTAATATTTATAAAATTATAAAATTATAAAAATAATTAATAAATAATAAAATGATTATTTTAATCTGTACAAGTATACTACAGGGGTCCAAAACTCAACTTTCAAATCGTAGCTCCGCAAAATACGAGACCACTGCTATTAAATAGCATATTTTAAATTATATACAATTAAAGGTGAGTTTGGTGCGTTTCGAGTTTTTATTTGCGAGATACAAGTCTGGGAAGTTGGGATTCTAGAATTTTATTCAGATCATAATTTTTATCTGTACATTATTTTTGAGTGAAATCAATTTTGTATTTTTATGTATTTAATTATCTACAACTTTCATGTACAAAGTTTCTTTATTTGAGGTATAAAAAGTGGAACCAAAAATAGGTCCCAAAATGAATAAAGAATGAATAAAATGAAAGGGATTTTTGTTGTATTTTTGGTCCTTATCTCCCTCTACTTTATTCCTTGTCGACCTAGCCATCGAGATGCCTAGGTCTCGGGGTTTCGAGTCATAAAATATTTACAATATTTTATTCTTTTTCTTTTCTTTTCTTTATTCTATAATTTTAGCTTTAAAAACCGTATTTTATACAATATTTACACAATGATGCATGAATGTTAAAATGCCTAAATTAACGCTATTTACACGCATTTACTAGAGTTTTCAAGGCCAAAATGATAGAATAAAGATGATGAAACGTAGCTTCATCACAGGTGCAATAGTGATCCACAACTCGAGGAATAACACCCGCATGATGAAGGGAAGAACGAAAAGTCAAGGAGGAATCTTCCTCAAAATATGAACACATCAGGTGGCAAAAATCGAGGAAGAAGAGGGTCTACGTTGCTTTGACAGGTCTAGGACCTGCATCAATCCGTTGACATGGGTCAACGGATGGTGCATCCTAATTGGAACACGTCATCCGTAAAAAGACAAAATCAGAATAAAAATAAAAAAAATTAATAGATGCTTTTACTAATTTTAAGTTATAAAATAAAAGTTGATTGTTATTTTATGTAGTATTTTAATATTATTATTTTTTATTTTTTCTAATTTATTTATTACAAGTTAATTTTTAGGGCTTTATTTATAGGTACATTTATCTACGTTTTTGATTTTTTATTTTTATGTTGCACTTTTTTTTTATTATTTTATTCTCTCATTTTATAATATAACATAATTTTAAATACATAACTATATTTTTATTTTATTTTTTTAATATTATATGTACACTTAAATAAATAGGGATACTAGTTATTTAGTTATAAGTATAAGTATTTCATCTATGTATTTTTCTATACTATTTTATTTTTATTCTAAATGCGTACAGGTGTTATAAATAATATTTTAAAAATTATAAAATTATATAATTATAAAATTATAAAATAATAAAGAATAATAAAGAATAATAAAATGAATATTTTATATAGACAAACTATATAACAGAGATCCAAAATCTAACTTTCACACTTTAACTCCAAAAATATGAAACCATCTTCATTAAATAGCTTATTAAATATTATATACAATTAAAATTGATTTTGATACATTTTGTATTTTATTTAGGAGATATGGATCTGGGAAGTTGGGATTTTGGCTTTTTGTTTAGAATATAAAATGCACACTATATATTATTTTTGTATGAAATTAATTTTTTTATCTATAACTTTCATGTACAAAGTTTCTTTATTCTAAGTATAAAAAATGTAAAATAAAATAGGTCCCCGATAGGACTTATTGAAGAATAAAAGAATGAGATTTTTATTAGACTTATTGACCATTATCTCCCCCTACTTTATTCATTGTCGATCCAATAATAAATATGCCTAGGTCTCGAGGTTTAGGGCAATAAAATACCTTTGGTATTTTGTTTTATTTTTTTCATTTTCTTTATTCTGTAATTTTGGCATTAAAAATTGTATTTTATACACAATAAATGGAATAAATAATGAATGTTAATTTGTACAAAATAATGATATTTACAAGCATTAGTTGGGATTTTTAATTCCAAGTTGATAAAATTAAGGTGATAAAATGGAGATTCGTCACTCCTACGCACTAGTCAAGTCTGTGATAAAGGTTGCAATGTAACATGTTCTAAATTTTTTGTTGTTGTTCATGAAATAAGGTTTTGAAAATTTACCATTTAAAGAAGATACCAATAAATACAACTATCATTTAGACTTTTTTACAATAATATTTCTTTAAGTTACTCGTTGTTATTGAAGAGATCGCACTTTGATACAAAATTGAGATCAATCGATAAACCGAATAAGTTTATATTTATAAGAGGATTGTTTGATATACCCTCTAAAAAATATTTTATTGTTAATCTTATGAACGTAGTATTCAAACAAAAGAGTTTAATATCTACAAAAATATCTTTCAACCTTTTCTACCTACATGTCTTTGGTTCCACCCAAAGCAAGAATAGGCTTTAGTTGCTATTTTATTTTGTAATCATATAGGATTTCTTGCCTTTTGCTAAGATGTAATTTTATATTTGCGACTTTAGAATTCATAATGATCATGGTGGCCGGCTAGAAAATGAAAGGTTTGACGAGTTTTGTATAGCATCAATAGTCCATTACAATTACTCATTCTCGAGAGTTGCATAACAAAATTCTTGTCGAGGCACACTTATCAAGGTATATCTGCGTCGAGGTTAACACAGCTTGCTTTGCATAAAACATGCTTTTTTACCATCGATTTTAAAGAAAACTTCTTTTAAACTTTATTATGATAGGATAACTATTTTTTTCTTTAGACTTTTGGATACAAGTTTTCTTTTTTGACTTCTAAATAGATAAAATCATCATGCTATTTTTATTGACGCTTGAAACCGATCTAAACTTATAGATTTTGCAACACTAATTAAAGTGTAGACGAGACTCCCTATGTCTTATTTAATGAAATGTAAAAATTGAAAAAGTCTATCATTGCTAGTAGACATGTCGATAATGAACTACCATTCATTAATGTCTCAAACATAAAATAACCCGAATCAAATATCTAACCGAAGATTGTACATTGGGTGCATGACCACTGTAGGATCTTGTGTTTGTTGAAACCTCTAGAGGTATGCATACTAGCTGAAGTCTTAGTTACACTTCATGCTCGACGCTTATGTTTTTTACATTGAACCAACCTACATCAAAAAACATGCGCTAAGTCTTTGATTGTAGCCATATAGGAAAAAGCCAATCAGATTGAACAAGATGGTGTCTAGAACTTAGTACTTGATTCGAAAGAATATATTTAGGCAGTGCTACATGGAAATAAGCTAATCTGGTTTCCCAAATGTATAATCAAGAAGAAATTGACTTTGATGACACCTATGCACTCGCTGTGTGGCTAAAAATCGATCCAATTACTTTTACCTTATGGTTATATTTTTATTTTAAGAATTTTTTCGAATGTCAAAAGTATTTTTCTAAATGATTTTATCAAAGTGGAGGTTTATGTTAGATGACCTTATGGTTTATAGTTTTCGAGTTTTACTTAAGTCTAAAATAAGAGTATGATGCATCGTACCACTACTAGCAAAGTTTTCTCATGGCCTTTGGATTTGCGATTGAGTCCTATCCTTACAAATTTATGTTGTTTATATTACTTTTTTGCTTCTAATGAAACCCTTTATCAAGAATTTTCTAAGCACTTACTAGATGAATTCAAGATAAGCATGATAGGGAACTGAAAATTTTCCTTAAGACACCAGATTCACTGGCTAAAAAATAGCAAGTTAATTAACCAACACAAGGATACAAATGAGATTTTGAAAAGTTTGTGTTAGTTTCAATAAAAGGAAAAATTACATGGGTACAATAACATGTCTTTAGGCAACTGACTCATGTAAACTTGTAGATGCAAAGACCTGACAAAGAATGTAAATACATATACACTTCCACTTAAAAAAAGATAAGATGCAAACAGATACAAATATATCCCAAAAACAAGATTCAGAAGTTAAAACCCGAATTCAGGACATGAATTAGCATGAGTATTAGTATGGATAATCCAAAAATAAGCTTCAACATGCACGAAAAAAATATTTCATAAGGGGGAGTTAACCTTAATTCACATATTCCATTCGTAACCATGTAAAATATAAGAGTGGAATATGTTTACAAACATTATCGCGAACTATCCCGAAGCTAGATTTATATTTCAAAGATGTAATATACAACAACAAAGCATTTTCCCACATTAAGTAGGGTCAGGTACATGGACTCTTTGTCTCCATTTAGATCTATCTTAGGTCAATCTCGAACTTAGATCCAAAAGGCTAAGATCCATTCATATAGTCTCATTCCAACACTTCTCGAGCCTTCCTCGCCATCTCTTAGTCGACTCAACATCTCAAAACTCACAACTCATAACTAGTGCATCAACCAACCTCCTTTGCAAATGACCAAACCATCTTAAGAGGTTTTCTCGCATCTTTTCCTCGATCAAAGCTACATCAACTTTCCTTCTGATTGCATCATTCTGAATCTGAACTTTACATGTATGTCCACGTCTACCTTAGCATTTTTCATTTCTGCCACTATCATCATGCACAAGTCTATAGTTTGCATGCCAACATTCAGATCCATAGAGCGTAGCATGTAGGGATGAAAACAAGTGTGAATATATTCGTATCCGATCAACTGTCGTATTCGTTATATGAGCGTGTGTGTGTGTGTGTGTGTGCGTGCGTGTGTGCGTGTGTGCGTGTGTGCGTGGGTGCGTGCGTGCGTGGGTGCGTGCGTGCGTGCGTATGTGTGTGCGTGTGTGTGTGTCTGTCTGTGTGTGTGTCTGTGTGTGTGTCTGTCTGTGTGTGTGTGTCTGTGTGTGTGTCTGTGTGTGTGTGTGTCTGTGTGTGTGTCTGTGTGTGTGTCTGTGTGTGTGTGTGTCTGTCTGTCTGTCTGTGTGTGTGTCTGTGTGTGTGTCTGTCTGTGTGTGTGTCTGTGTGTGTGTGTGTGTGTCTAATATCATATCTCACAACTACTTCGTAAAACTTTCCTTTGGTTTTCAAAGGAATTTTCTTATCATAGAGAACAGTAGAGGCTCCTCTACACTTTAACCAACCTGCATTTATTCCATTGGTAACATCTCCATCAATGTCCCCATCATGTTGCAAAATAGATCCCAAGTATCTAAATGAATCTCTCTTTTGAATACTACCATCGTCAATCTTCACCTCGATAACTTCACCAATGCTTCCATCAAAAGCACACTCCATATATTCAATATTAGTTCTACTTATACGAAATCCTTTAGTTTCCAATACATGTCTCCAGACCTCAAGCTTCTCATTTACTCCATCTCTAGTCTCATCAATCAATACAATATCTTCGGCGAATAGCATACACTAAGGTATCTCATCCTGAATGTTACTTGTCAATTTGTCCATAATCAAATTAAAAGAGAATGGACTCAAAGCTGAATCTTGATGCAGACCGATGTTGATGTGAAAATAATCAGTCTTTCCATACGAGATCCTTACATACAATGAAGTCATATCATACATATCCTTTATGAGGATAATGTTTAGGATAGATACTTGCCTCTTCTCCGAAACTCTCCACATTATCTCCCATGGGACAAAATCATAAGCCTTCTCCAAATAAATAAAAATCATATAGATGTTCTTCCTTTTAGCGCTATAAATAGCCATCGTTCTCCTCACGTGTATGGCTTCAATAGTTGAGTAACCTGGAATGAATTCAAATTGATTTTCTTTTACTTCGAAAACTTACCTCAACCTTCTTTCGATCACATGTTCCCAAATTTTCATAGTATGACTCATCAGTTTGATACCTCCGTGATTTGAAATTTTTTGAATGACTCATTTATTTTTATATAGAGGCACCATAATGTTTTTCCTCCAATCTTTAGCCATTTTCTTGCTTCGACAAATAACATTGAATGAATTTGTAAACCAAATCAAACCACGCTCACCTAAAACTCTCCAAACATCTACAGGAATATCATCAGGTCATCCATATTTTCCATGTCTCATAATCTACATAGACTCCACTACTTCATTTGAATTCGTATATAGCTTGCACGATTCAAGTAATTTTCACGACTATAGATCTCTCAAAATGACCTCTTTATATCCTTCCCCAATGAAAATGTAAATCTTGCTAAATCTAGTCTCTATATCCTTCTGAGTAACAAGCACGTGACCTTGATTATCCTTAATGCATCTCACTTGAGAAAGCATTTGATCTTTCTTTCTCTTGTTTTAGCAAACCACAATATATCCTTCTAACCCTCTTTAGAATCGAGATTTTTGTACAAAACTTCATAAGCATTTGACTTAGCTTCGCTTACAGCCTTCTTTGCTCCCTTCCTTGTCATTTTATAGTTTGTAACAGTTTCCTCTGTTCTATCTTTAGATATAGCCTTTAAATCATGCTCTTTTAATTTTGAACTTCTCTTGCATTCCTCCACTCCACCACTAAGCCCCCTTTTAACCTGGAGCTCCTCTATTTGACTTGTCTAGCATGCCTGTGGCTACCCTTCAGATACAAGATGTCATCGCCTCCCACATTCCGTTCACACTTCCTTTATAATGCAAAAATAAGTCTTCCAAAACATTTTCCCTGAAGCTCGATTGCTTCAATTGGAGATCCCACATCTAGTTCTAGCGATCTTGGAAACCCTCTTTTTCTTTACCAATACTTTAATTTGCATATTCATGGCAAACAGGCGATGTTGGGTTATCAAACTCTCTCCTGGAATTACTTTACAGTATTTGCAACACAACCAACCTCTTCTCCTCAATGCAAAGTAATTGATGTATGTTCTTGTCAAGCCACTCTTATAAGTAATTAAATGCTCTTCCATGTCCTTGGAGAGAGCGTTTACTATGAAAAGATCATAAGGCATTACAAGATCCAGAATGACTTTTCCCTCTTCATTTCTATTCTCGAAGCCATGGCATCCATGAACACTAGCATACCCTGAAGCACCCCTTCCCACATGTCCATTAAAATCTCCACTTAGGCAAATCATCTCTTTCTGGGATTCCTTGCACAATCTATCCAAATCCTCCCAAAAGCTTGATTAATCATTTCATCTAAACCCATTTGCAGTGCATAAATTGACATTATATTCAAAATTTCTTCTTTGAGCACCAATTTAAACAAAAATAATCTGATCCCCGAATCTTTGTACCTCAACCATACAATCTTTCAAATCCTTACGAACAACCAATACAACATCATTTCTACTCTTATCTTTACCTAAATAGCAAAGTTTAACGCTTGTCTTCTTGATCTCTGTTGCTTTCTCTGCAACTCATTTTGTTTGTTGGAGGCATAGTATATGAATCTTCCCTCTTTCTATCATATCTACAATCTCCATCATTTTACCAGTCGAAGTGCCAATATTCCAACTACCAATCTGCAACTCCCTTTGCAACATCTTTTGGACTAACTTCTTTACTCTCATTTATCTATCACGCAAGAACCCTTACATATTTTGGATTGCATCTAAATGATGATGCATCTAAATGATGATGCAGCAGAATTAGCTTATTTACTCACATGCGTTCTTGTGCGAGAACCCTTGCAAATTTTGAACTACATCCAGGCAACGATTTAACAAGCCTTACCAACTTCTCATTGCATTCAAGTGATGCAACATGTTGTTAGTAGGAAATGCCCCAATAAAATATAAATGTTAATTTAAATCCATGTTGAAAAGATCTGAAACTATTTTGAGACAAATTCCTAAATAGTATTCTTAAAAAGAACACTATTTAGGAATTTGTCTCTTGCACTGATTGTCTGCTACCCAATACGCAACCCTCAATTTACCCAAGCTTGGGACCGCCATGGCCGAGTTATTTCAAAGATATAATATATAAATTATTATGTAAATAAATAACCTAAATCTATATGATAACATATATGCTGGCAGATTGACATGGAATATCCCTTCCCTTCCCAAATGCATCTAAAATAAGGTCTAGAAAAAAAAGAACAGAATGCATAAACTGCATGCACCATTGCAAAACGTATGAAACATATTTAATGATTCAATGATATCAACTTACGTAGCAATTGAAGCCTCAGAGAGGTGAAAGCAAGTATTTCTACGTTCCCAAACAACACCTAGATAATCCCTATTTTTTCAGCATGGCCGTCAACACACCAGCATAAGCCGACATTGCACGTTAGATGCGAGGCAATGAAGTTCGCAGTAAATAAACCTCTTGATACATAGTACATCACCCCGAATACAGTATAGGCATCATCTCAACAACATAAAACCAAGATCTACATTCTTCAGAGTTAGACAAGTTACAAGTGAGCACAGAGAACAGGATGAAGGAAGTAGGAGTTTCAGCAGTAGACAGCTCATCTGTGAAATTCTGCCACAGGCAAAATAGAAGACCCAGACAACCCATTGCTTCATTATCTTTGGATTAGAACATGTGGACAACTGAACTTGTTTAATAACTTTGAACTACATTTAGTAACGACAGAATAATGATCTAGAGCACTTACCAGAATCACTGAACAGCTTTTGATTGCAATCAAGCTCTTTTCAGAACGCTGCTCATGAGATAAATACACAAGCAAGCGGTTAATCCCCCGCTTTATACTGGCGTCAAAAAAACACATTGTCAACTCTTCCACAGTATACATTTCCCAGTCCGGTTATAAAACTCTGAACTTCGTTACCACTGTTCATTTTCCATTATTGTTCAATGGTCTTAAATCATGAGGTGACTGAATGAATATTATATTGCAAATCAAAAAACTGTGGCAATTCAAAAAAAGGTGTTAATGGATAGCATATGTTGTAACTCTGATCCTCGAGTATTCGTATTTAATGTAAAAACAGAAGAATCAGTTTGTAGCCGTGATAACATAACAAAATAATCAGTTTCTACCATTTTTCATAGACGAAAAAATTTACACCTGCCATTTATCTGTTTTAAATCATTTGAATTTCTATTTCTTTTGTCTCGAAACAGATCAAATTTGTGGGTTAAACACGCTTATAACAACAAAGCCTTTCACCCACATTAAGTAGGGTCCGCTACATGGATTCTTTGCCTCTATTCAGTTCTATCTTGGGTCGTTCTCGGGCTTAGATCCAAATAACTAAGTGCTCTTCGAATAACCTCATTCAAGCATTTCAGAGGCCTTCCTCGTCCTCTCTTAGCCGACTCAACATCCCACATCTCGTATCTTACTAATTGGTGCATCAGCCAACCTCCTTTGAAAACGGTCAAATCAACTTTAAGCGATTTTCTCTCATCTTATCTACAATCGAAGCTACACCATCTTTCCTTTTGATCACATCATTCTGAATCCAATCTTTTCGTGTATGACCATAAATTCACCTTAGCATTTTCATTTCTACTATTGGCATTCTCTACACACGTCTGTCTATGGTTCACATTGAGCACATACGGTCTCACGGTTGCTTTGTAATACTCTCCTTTGATTTTAAATAGAATTTTCTTATTAGAACAGTAGAGGTTCCAACTTTTTTTAGAACAAAAAGAAATCCTTCCAACATTTCTTAGATCTTCCAAGTTCCCTATTGTGGAGCTCTTCTTTTCACTTCCCACTCCATCAAACTGATGAACTAGATTGGACTTCACAGGGTTGCAAAAGCCAATATTAATATTAAGTCGGACAGGTCACTAAGTAACTGCCCCAAACATTCGATTTTGTAATTTTTATTATTTTAACTACACAAATGATGTTTAATACATCTTTTCTAAATATATGTGTACATCCGATAATTCACAAGACTATCATAATAAATTTAGATAGCAATAAGTTTAGAGTACCTATTGAATATCAATCAAACATTATGCATCTTACTTTTCATTTATTTAAAAAAAATAAAGACAGCATCATTCTACAATAATCAGCGAATGTGTCCATCTAATTGAAATGACTAGTCCGTGAGAGAATATATGACCAAGTACAGCTATTCCATGCAGTTACTGCCACATAATCGGATCAACTAGTCGACCTGGTCAATCAATTATGGTAAACTTGGGTATTTGCTTATTTCTAAACTACCTTAAACAACTTCCCTCATTTCATCTTTTATTGGTGTCACACCAGCCTACTGTCATTCTTCAGGATGCTTCCTTGCCCCGGTCTTCATGGTTGACCTCTTTCTTCCTCCATTATGTGATCTGCCATCACCCCACCTCCAACATCCCAGTGTTGTTAAAAGTGAGAGGCGCTCCAAGGCGCTATGGGGTGCAAAACGCCCGAGGCGTTAGGCGCTCCTTAGGCGCTCGCCTGAGAAAAGCAAGGCGCCATATAAAAAAATAAATAAATTATGCACGAGTCTACGTAATATATGCATATACACACATGTGTATGTATGTAAAATTGTAAATATATGTATGTATTACTTATATTTCAATCTAAGACCAATCCAATATATTTGTGGGTGTGTTTACATGCACGTATATAAAGTGTACGTGTACATGTGTGTGTGTGTATAGTTGTAAATATATGTATGTATAAGGCTTGTGTTCCAATTTAAAACCAATCCGACATATTTGTGGGTGTGTTTATAAGCGTGTATATAAATGCGTGCATGCACATGTCTATGTCTATGTATGTGTATGTATATGCTATCACCAAATTATATTTTGCAATCAATCTACTATTTATTAATATGTGTATGTATAATGTGTGCATGTACTTGCATATGTATGTATATGTATTAAGTATTTGTGTTTGTGTGTATTTGTATGTAAGTGCATCTGTGTGCGTATATATTTGCATACATGTGTATGTGTTTATGTATAAGTATGCGTACATGCCTATGTATACATGTGTGTTTTGTCTATTTATATGTATACATATGTATGTATTTATAATACTTCAAGCTAATATATATAGAGAAGAATATATACTTTTTAGTTAAAAAGTATATGTAATATTTAGAACTAAAACATGAATGTACATGTATACGTATATGAAATAGAAATGTGTGTAAATTACATATACATGTACGTACATATGTATAAGTATGTGTGTTAATGATATTTAGAACTAATATATATCTAACATAAAAACCTAAACATGGATAAAAATCACACAAAGTCGGCAAAAAGCCTTTCTTTTGCCTTAGGCGCTCTAGGCGAGCGCCTAAAGCCTCAAGCCAGGCGCTCGCCTCAGCGGTGCCTGAGGCAAAACGCCTCGCCTGGAAGGAGGCAAGGCGCTAGGGCCTCGCCTCGCCTCGCCTGGGAGCCTAGGCGAGCGCCCGGAGGGCTTTTGACAACACTGCAACATCCCACATTTTCTCTCATCTATAAATCATTTCTTTCATCCCTTACTAATCATGCAAAATCTTAGCTTTTGGTGACTCAATTTTTAGTATGTGATGTTAAATGTATCCATTGCCTTATCTTGGCGACTCATTCTTTATATGTTTACAACGCGACAAGGATGGTACTGGATAATTGTAAGAATTAACTTCACTTGAAACTTTTAAGAAAATTTTGTCCAAAGGAATACGCATGGAAACAGTGAATAGCAGCTTAAGACCAAAATGAAATCACCACCCCTGAGTGGCCCCCAAAGACTACACCATCCTACTTGAGAAAATCACATTCTCCAAGTATGGTCCCTCGCCTCCTAATATATAGTCATTTCAGTGCAACCAAATAGCCCAAACCACTGCAGAGGACTTCAGCCTCTCTAACTGAAGTCAGTTACCACTAACGCTACTGACCAAAAAGGCATCTCTCAATGAGGCACGCAAAGATTACACGAGCGGCAATCCAAATAATAGATCCCCGCTTCTTCCAAAATCTGTTGAACCATCGGATATTTGAAGTAGAGTTGCTCAATATACCTACTCCGCCCTACAAAAAAGGCAGCTCAAGTCTGAGCCCGGGCAACCTTGCACTAGTCAACAATCTTTGTTGTCTGAAGAGCCACATAACAATTTCACCCTCAGTGCAAATGGCAACTTGCTAGTCCTCTTCCGATCTTGTGTCATGAACCGTTCCTCAAGATGCAAGGTGTGTCCAATTGCATCATAGGCAAAAGCCACAAAGTATTCTCATCGCTCCAGTGGATCCTCAACAAGCTGACACTAAAGAGGTGGGCATCAGCCCCCTTCAACTCATTGAGTTAGTTACATCCCAGCACTTAGCAACCACCACCCCCATGTCTGAAGTGAGACCAAGGAGTCTTCCAAATCACACCTTATATCCTACCAATCATCAAACCAAAAGTGCAAACCACTATCATAATCCATTGCTTTTCAATATCGTGACATGATAAGAAACATTCCTAGCCCTCTTGATCATGGACACGATCTACCATAGCATGTGAAAATCACATTGCAAGAAAAATTGGTTCCACTTCCCATGATTCTCATCAGTGCAAGGTTTATCACCCACGGGTACAAAAGCCCCAGGCCACCGCTTGACCTAACTCTGTGATGGATCTTTAATTCATTAGGATACCAGACCCGAATTGAGCGAAAATCAAGCTTAACACGTGCATTAGCCACTTTAGAACCTTAGTTCATGTACACATTTTTATAGCAGGATCTTCATTTAGGTTGTCAATACTCTAAATATGTGTCATTAAAGTGGATTCGATTTGGTGGATCAAAAAACCCAACCTTTAGGTTACAACTCAACCCCTTGGTGAGAAGCTCAAAGTACCAATGCCTATGTTAGCCACCTAGATCAAACATATACCCTTAATTTGTTAAACATTCCAAAGAACCAAAGCCAAGTACAAAACTAAATCATAGTTCGATTTGAATCTGGTTTAGACATTCAAGTGATCACCATGATCCCTAAACTAGAGTTAGACAACCAGACATAACAATAGTTAGGTCTAATCCTAAATCAAATACCACAGTTAACACCTAAACAAACTTAAACTGGGATTTAGGTAGAAGCCATAACCCCTAGCGACAAACACACACCTAACCCTAGTTAATTCTACGGTTGAACTAAACATGAAGATTTAACCCATATCAAAGACAACCTTAGCAATCCTCGACCCGACCCTTATATCAAACCCTTGCTTAACTAGGGTCTACCTAACCTGAACTAAGAACATTAGGGTTAAACTAACGATAGCACATTAATTCAAGTCATTCCCACTGAACTCACCATAAAAGATCTAATTTCATCTAAAACTAGACCTTCAGGTTCACATCAAGTGCATAAAATGTTGGACCGATTTCCCAAAAGCTCCCCGGTCAGTTCACAAGAATTAATACTCATCTGAGATTCAGCTGCTATAAATCAAGTCAGACCTCTTTTAACCTATAACCTTCATTCCTTGTATCCCAACAGTTGGATTACATTTAATATCCACTCTCAGCTCACTAAAACCCCCTCACTTTTAAATCTCCACCAATGGAGCTGATCCAAACATTAGGCATTATTCATTAAAGGGCATCTCTCCCGGCTCAACGGCTGCGTTAAAATCGAATAGCACCCAGGATGCCCTACATTAGCTGTCGTTGATTTCATTTCACTCCCTTTAATATTTGATGCCGAGTCAGGTGTTCCAAGGGGCATGCTCAGTCCATGCATTGCTCTACTTAGGTTCTCTCCCCGTGACCGTTGGATCAAGGTATTTTAATCATGAAGCGGTGTCATGGTCATGTTCATCATTACCATCCCTCTATTCACATCCAGTGTTCCCTGTGCCCCTTTAAACCCCTTATCCGTGGGCATTCTATTGCATGTATATCCAACGACTCAAATCTCTATCTATACTTTATGGATTTAATCCTGGATCTAGTATTGATCTGTTTACCCACATTGCAATGTCTCCTTCACTTGAATACTCATGAGATCCCCGTGTCATTACATAAACCAACATTCCAAATTTCGCGAAATTTCGGCAAAACTTCGGTTTCGACGCCCAACCGAAACCAAAACCGAAATCTCGATACACACACACACACCCTTCCTTCACAGATCTAGGCCAATTTTGGCCAAAATTGGTGAAATTTCGACGAAATTTCGAAATTGTTTCGTTTTTTCAACTTTTTCTCGAAATGAAATCGAGATCGAGATTTAATGGTAAAATTAGACTGATCCGAAACTAACCATGGCACATTAATTCAAGTCATTCCCACCTTCTTTCCCTCTTTTTAGCATCCGCCTAGCAACACCTCTCACCCATCCAACCACATCCCACATAGCGAATAGCCCCATCATCCCACATCCATGTTGGGTCATCAATTCCCCGTAATCTCTCCCACCCCTCCCCACACCCAAATCCAAATGGAAAAGTGATGACTAGAATAAAAAGCTTGTGGTTTGTGTGTGTCATGTGCTCAAGTACCTCATCATGTTGTGGCCGAAGAGGAGTGCTTGCAGGATCTTCCAAATACTCAGTTGCCACTTGCCAGAAGCAATTCCCATGCCTCGTACTGTTGATTTGGCAAATCTTTTCATTTGACATCGCCACCTTCATTGTCGTTAGTTACCTCAAGTCCCAAGAAGTGATAGTCGCTAAACCCTTCCATGATCTTCTCTTCTTTTCTTTCATTCATCATAGTTGTGCATGGTTCGAGCAACTCACTCCTACAATCGAGTTGTAGTTTCCAAGAAAAAGAGGGTGCATGAGGAGCGAGCACCCTACACGTGATGAGTTGAAATGCTTGTTACATAAAATATTTATGATAGAAGAAAGAAAGAAAAGGGGTTGAAACACAATCCCCCATGCTTGTGCACTCGCTTGGCATAGGGATAATTTTTTTATTATATTTTATGCTAATTTAAGATGAGTCCCCTTGTGCACTACATTCTAGTTTATTGGCGGTATTGGGCAAGGCCTTAAATGTCGGTTTCGGTCACCATTTCGGTACCGACCAAAACAGAATTTCGATGGAATTTCGGTGGAATTTCGACCGAAATTTCGGTCATTTCGGTCATTTTTTGTACTAGAACCCCCATATTTCGGTCATTTCGGTCATTTCGGTCGAATTTCGATTTCGACTGGATATCGATATTCGACAGAAATTCGACCGAATTTCGCTGAAATTTGAGGCCATGGTATTGGGTCATTATTAGCAATACATGTATTTTCGATTTTTAGCACTTTCTATTTGTAACCCTTCGAGGATCTTTATGCACTTTATGTCATTAGGGTTTGAGGGTTTTATGCTGTATAAGAAAAAAAAATCATGTTCCTTGAATAAAATTCAAGGTTCAAAAAGTCGATATGCAGTATTCGTTCGATCAGTGGGTCTGATGTGAGTAAGCGAGCAGGTGAAAGTATATGCGGAAGTATATGCGGATTATGTGGTTTCTATTATTTTAATAAAAAATAATTAAAAATATAATAATTAATACAAATACTAGATATTTATGTTTCCAAAAAACATAACATAACATGTAAGTAATATGAAGTGAAGATTTTTTTGTATAATGTAATTTCAACCAAAGGTCCAAAAAATCTACATACTCTTGTTATTTTATCTCTATTTCCTTGTTATTTGTCGTCTTCGTACCTTGTATATGATAATTAAGAACCGCTAGCATATCTCAAAATCTACACTACTCTCTTGTTGATTATTCTCACAATAACCACTAACATATCAGTATTTTTTAATCAAAAGTAGCATATTAATATGTCATCACATCTCTTGTTGATTATTCTCAAGAAAGGAAAACTATAACCCATTAAAAAATAGATTTGGTAACTATAATGCGAGAGGCATGGGGTTTGCTTTGGGGTTTTACGGGAAATAAAGCTATCATTTTTTTCTGGAGGGAGGTTCTAATAAAAAGGCGGCTGCATATACGAAATACTCGGGCCGCATATACCCTCTGAGCGCATATCGACCACATATCAAATAATCGGCGCATTAGGGAGCCCGAGTACGCATATGCGACCGCGTATGCGGTCGCTTGGGTAGCCTTTCTGAGCCTTAAAATTTATTCGATCAATTTTCTACATGTGGTATCACAATGACGGTCCTAGATCGAGTTCTTTCCCTATAGTCCTCCGCCACTTTCAAGAATTATCTATTTTCTTCTCCGACTGACCGTGAAGCTGTACAACGGCCCCAAAAGGGATATGCCTTACCTCACTATCAAAGCACCCTTGCACCCTGATCAGGCACAATGCTACCTACGAACCCGATGCCCATCGAACACTGACCTAGATCGTTGACTCAGGAGCATCTACTCATTTAACTGCAAAAGGTGGCCAATGGTGCATATTGACCAATCACCTCTATCGGCAATGTGGAGTTCTCTTCCAGACTCAAACCAACTGGAGTTTTGATGCCCCTAATTTTCCTTTAAGCTTATTATATGTGCATAGAATCGATTATGTTTGGAGTTTAGATGTAGGGGATCATTTTTTCGAGCATTTTTCTTTTTCAGGACACTCAAGAAAGCAAAACTTTGGTGGGTGCCATGAGAAGAATGGTCGATACCATGTCAATATTGCTAGTGATTCTTGTTTTGATGGTATATTCTCCATCTCTATCGACCTATTCATGTGGCACTTTCGTCTTGATCAACCACCCGCCATAGCTATCTCACAGATGTTTTCTTAACTATTCGATAAAAACCTTTGAGTGTGAAGCATATCAGCTTGGTAAACATCACAGAGCACTATTTCCTTGGAAGATTGGGCCTCATCGTTCCTCGCCTCTTTCTTTAGTGCATTGTGGCATTTGAGGGTCTTGTTCGATCAGTAATATGGGTGGTCCCAATTTTATTGTTTTCTTATTGATGATTATTGTTGGAGTATGCATCACTCATATGTAGATGGGAAAATGGATCTCTACTGGATCCATTTACCACATCCAGTGTTTAGTCCCACATCTACCAGTGGTGGGGCTTGAAGGGTCAGTAGAGGCTATATAAGAAGTCCCATACCTCCTGCATCAATTAAGAAAGTGCAATGCAACAACATATGGTCCTTTGAGGCATTCTCTCGTGCTTTCATCTCGCTCCTTAAGGAGTAGGGTTCCACGTAAAATCCCGGTGTTCCATATTGTTCTATCATTATTCACGGATACTAGCTTCTTTATTTGTAGCTTCTAATATGGTATCAAAGCGGGTTCGACTCTCGAGGATTTATTTCTATTCATGTTTTATTCGAGATTCGATTATCTGAACAAGTTTTGTTCTTAGTTGATTCATGAAAAAAATTGTTTTGTATATCCAAGATATGGTCGAAGTTCTTCTTCTAGGGTTTTCTGAAACCCTAATTGTTCGTGAAGGGTTTTATTGGAACCCCTAGCTCGGCCTTCATTTTCACGAGGCATAGCATCTCCAGGCTTCGACTCCAAGCGGCTGCTCTAACCGCATCATTGCGGCCAGGGTTCACCAACAGGATTTACCATGCCATCATCCAAACGTGCAAGCGCAGGCGAGAAGGTGGTCCTGATTTGGGATTCCACGGTTGGCAAGTCCCAGATCCTCTCGTGCACGACAAGTTCAGCATGGACTCCCGGGGCCACCATCGATGTCAACTTCCAGACTCGCAACACCCACAGGCGATGACCCCTCTCCTCCAGCAGCTACAGGTGGCTGATTCAGGTGGAGCCCTAAGCTTCCTTGCATACTCCAATCAGAGGGCGGCTACACAGAAAAAAAATGCAAGGTGGCGGATCCTGGAATCCCAAGCGATATTACTATTCCCCTGTGCGAGCTTCCAGGCGGCGATCCTCCGCCTTCCCCATCATCAGGCGATGCCTCCTCCAAGCTCTCTCCCAAATCCAGCCATCATAGCGTAGTTCCAGGCCACACCTCCTCTCCAAATCCAGGCGGTACTCCATCACGAGGCGACGCTCCAGTGCATCTCTCCTTGCGTTGCGCACTCAAACACGTAGGCGGTGCAATGCCTCGCCTCTGGCGACCTTGAGCTCCAACACCGTGCCCCATCAGGGGCGGAAGTGATGAGAAGGGTTCCATCAAGAACCCTAAATAGAAAGGCGCACGCAAGCATGTGGTTTTATTAAAAAAAAGGAAAAGAAATAGAGGGGAGGGCCCAATTGGGTCGTGTTATGAAAGAAAAAAAGTGAGAGAAAAGGGGGCAAGAGAAATGACTGATGAATCCATGATTCATTTACATTATATGGACATCTTAACAAAATTCCCTTAATAAATCACTAATTAAATACCCTAAAATTGATTTATTAACTTTCACTAACTGCTCTAAATATAAGTATTAAAATATGTAATTAATTATCCTGTGTTTTTGGGCTTGATAAAGCCTATTATTTTATGTAGAAAAATTACTTTTTTGGACATAATTCTTTCTCTAATATTTTCTTTAATTAATTAACTAACTTGGCATCAAGAAACAAACCCATAAAAATCAGAAAATCAAGAGAAAATACAAAAATCAAACATTGTATAGTTTCTGTATATTTTATCTTTTTGGTTTTATTTTACAATTTTCTAACATATTAAAAATTCATAAAAATAGATTAATTATGTATATATTGTATACAAATTAATTCACTAATTAAAATCTAAGAAAAATACAAAAAAGATCACAAAAGTGCAAAAATGTGGTATTTTATTATCTATAGAGTGCCTCCAAAAATACGCTTTGTACAGATGACCTCTTTTGATTTTAGGTCCTTCAAGAAAGTTGTAGATCTCGTCAAGACGAGCATCTTTCATGTTGATCACTTTTTCATATGACCTCATTCACTATTTTTTATGTTTTTATTTTTATATTGTTTATTATTTAATCCTTAATTTTATTGTTTATCTTATTTATTTTTATTTTAATTTTTTACTTTTATTTATTTTTAATTTTTATTTTATTTTCCTTTTTCCCTCTCTTCTTTCTTCTCTATTCTCTCTCTCGTCATTTCCTCTCTCTCCTCTCTCATCCCTATTCTCTCTCTCCCACCCACATCACATGCTCAGTACGTGACCCGGCTCCTCTCCCTTCTCTCCCTAATCATGTGCCATGCACATGACCCCGCTCCTCTCCACCCTCTCTCTCTATCTCTCTCTATGCATGTGCCTTGCACATGCTCCCCAACCGCCTCCCCTCCTCCCACAACCCTCGCGTCGCCCACGACCCACATCGTTACGTCGTTGCTCCTCTTCCATTTCCTCCTCCGCGTAACCGATGTCGCCTTTGCCTCCTCTCCCATAACCGTCGATCCTTCGCCTCCTATATAGCCATCCCCATCGCCAGCCCTCTTCCTTTTCCATCGTTCCCAGAACTTCTCCTATCCAACCTGATACCTCTAGCAGGTGACAGCAGCGAAGGGCCTCTTCATCAACGAAGACGGGATGAGGAGTGTAGTGAGATGCTCAGCCATCTCCAGGTTGAGTAACAGCTAGACCAAGTTGCAGGAGCTCGGGTGTCCCTCGTGCCAGATCACCCTCGAGCGACGACCGCCAGAGCATCAGCTCCTCCCGAAGCGATCCATCTCCATCCACCGGCGAACTCCTCCGCTCCTCGACCACCTCCTCTCCGGGTACATCCATTCCTCCTCGCAACTTCATTTCATCTCCACCGATCACCTTCACCGCATAGCTCCGCCACCATCTTTGCACCACCTCCGCTTCCACACTTCACCGCCCGACTCCACCGCACCTTCTTCTTTGATCGCACCACTACTCGTACCTCCATCTCAGGCCTTGCTAAGGCCGGGGCTCAAGCCCCAACTTCCGCACTTTGTCTCACTGCCCCCCCCCCCGTCCTTGCTCCACCACCCTCAAGCATGCGCCTCGTCGCCTCCTCCTCAGCCTACAACCTCCATTTGATCTGGGGCTCTCCCTTGATCCAATGGCCACGCCTTCGCCACATGGCTATCTAAACCTCGACCCACACCTCGAGGTTCGAGTAAGCCAACCCTCCAAAGCACGCCACATGCAGACTCGACTCCACACCTCAACCGTCGCACTTGAGCCTCGAGTCGCACATGCAGCGCACATACGCAGTGGGCAAATTGCTCAAGGGCCCCTGCAGATCCGAGTAAACCCAAAGAAGCCTCGCTTGCTGGTGACGTCATCCACACGTGCCAAATACTTGCTCTCCTAGGCCAATTGCAAAAAAGCCCAGGTGATTTGCTTAATTGCAGATAAGTCCTCCCGAGACCAAATTGCAAAAAAACTATATATTTTTATTACATTTTAGTCACTGGAATTCAATTTATCATATCTTTCTCATTTGAACTCCGATTTTAATGCAAAATATGTCATTTTTAAACCTTTTCTATGCTCTATCATTCTAGATATTTGGTATGCAGATCAAAGGCTTTTTACTGATTATTATTTGGTGTAATTATCTATGCAGGCTGATTTGTGACAGATTTGTGTTATTTTATTGAGAAAATTATTGATTTATTATACAGGGACTCGATTGACGATATTTCTCTAGATTAATTCTCTTGTGAATTTTAATAATTATTAATTGAGAAAATAATTTATGCATGGGCTAATTTAAGGATGAGAAATTAATTATTTTCCCTGAGATTTGATGCGATGAACGTTTATTATTTTTTAGGAGTAATTTACAAGGAATTTCGAGGTCAAATATTTTTTGATAAAACAATCAATTGATCTCTTCATTTGTAGGATCATCAATTATTTTAGTCTGCAACCTAAAATTAAATTGATAAATATTTCTAGAATTTATTTTTTTGATATGTGATTTCATTTTAAGGATTAATCAATTATCTTTTTGGAGTAAAAAATTCTTAACCACAGATCATGTATTACATCTATCTTCTCTAGTTCTTCTGCTTGCATTTTCATCATTGTGTTTCCTTTATTTTATTTTCACTTTATTCTTTAACATAGAGCCCAATATTGCAATTAATTAATTATTTAAATTAATTTAAAATCACGCAACTAGAAATCGCCCATTCCCTGTGTTTGACCTTAGTATACTTACCAAGTCAAAATTGTTCAACAATTTTCAAAACTTGTGGTTTTTGATAGATCGACTTTCATCTCCTATACTACAACTCATCATTATTAAAGAGGTGAAAAAGCAGATCAAATGGCACCATTGCCGAGGAACGACGTATTTTTAAGGTTTTAGATTAACTTTCTATAATAGATTGTTGTGAGTTTAAACTCTGTGCCATTTTTTCCTTTTTGTTTTGCATTTTTATTTTTTGCACTTTATTTGCATTTCTCTCACTTCATATACTAACCACAGTTTCTCTCTTTGCAGATAGCTCGGAGCAAATTTTGAAAAGACAAAAGGATCTATAAAGAATATTGTTCTAATTTTTGCTTCTTAAGAGAGAACTTAGATTAGGTTTAATTTTCTGCATCATTTACATGGTCTCTATGAGCCCTGATTTTTGCAATAAAGACTAAATTGAACTCTCTATGGTGTGCCGGCTATGTTTCAACACCTTCTGTGCGATTGGGACCTGACATGAGTGGCGCAGGAATTAGGTGTAAATATGCTAGCTTAGATATATATCCTTACTTGTGCTCGTAATTTTCAGGCCACATTTTCACCAACAAAATGCACTAGTAGCTCATTCAACTTAAGTCAAACTTCAAATTAATTCTTCTTGCTAATAGAACTATCTTCTTATGGCATTTTCATCAATGCATATCATTTAATGTAAATTTTAATTCGTTGTCTTGTATCCCGCATGAAGAACACGAGGAATCACTATAATTATTCTTATCATGCATCATTGATTTAACGCTTGCATTAGCTTTCTCGATTCTCTCTACTTCAGTTTTACAACTTAGAATTTAAAGGAATTGAGATTGCTCGTTAGGCATGATATTTTTGTGCTCATTTAAGACCTAAGTGATAACTTTAACTTAAAATCAGTACTGCTAATCAAGGTGATTGTAAATAAACTGAAATAAACTCAACCTTGTGACTGGTGGACAGAAACCTACTTACTGTATGTAGGAAAGAATCGCACGGTTAGGGTAGAGCCAAAACCTAGGGGCCTCATTCCAACTATTGATTTTAAAAACGACTAGTTACTTCTCAATAAGGGAACCAAGGTTCAGGAAAGCGGTAGGGTATGCATTCGGACAGGTCATCGAATATTAAATAAGCGATATGCAAGGGCATATGCGAGGTAAATGCGGTTCTGCACGGTTTCTAATTTTTAATTTAAAAAAATAAATATATATGAATAATATTACCACTGAATTTATATATCTAAGTGGAGTAAAAAAGATCAGTGTTGCAGAAGACGGTATTCGGTATTCAGTCGGAGGGGTCACTGAATAGAGAATAATCGGTATTCGGGCGACTATTCGGAATTATTCGGTTTTGTATTTTTTAATATAAAAATTATTTATAATACATATATTCTTATATTTTTATACATATATGGTCATATTTAACATGAATCAAAGATAAAAGTACCAATCAATATAACAGACATATAGAATTGGACATTTGTGACTATGTCGTGGTAAAATGTAACCCATAAAAATTGAAAATTGAAAATAAAAAAATAAAAATATGAAGAGTAAAAGTCCAATCGGCCTCATAGTCGGGCCAGTCGGCCGACTATTCGGTCGGACCGACTATTGCTCGACTGGAGGTCTGTTCAGTCGGGTACCCTACCGCACCGCATAGTCGGACCGACTATTCGGGATAGTCGGCCGACTATTGCAACACTGAAAAAGATCTAAAAAATGCTTCATGTTAGATGGGTCTGTATATGTTTTTTATTGTCTCATATCTAATCAAAAAAAAATATTTACCAAAAAAACTTCACATATTAGATGATTTCGTAATAATGAAACTTCAATACACATACATGCACTACATGAGCAAAACCTCAATCGGTATTTATAAAAAGTGCATATACACGTGAAAATAATACATGAGAAAAACATAAAACATTGCGTATACGTAATATTATACATTGCAATTGTATACAAATGCATGTCATGTTCTTACAATTAAAAGAAGGAAAAGGCAGAGCTATGGAATTAAGGACTTGAATGAGAAGATTGAAAAGTTGGAGCTGTTGGAGCAGTGTGCAGGGCATATGCGGGATATGCGAGGCATATACGAGGAGGGCACATAATGCACTGATTCATGAAATAGGTACGGTCTGCATGCCGCACGGACATATGCAGCCATATATGAGGTCCGTGCAGCTAATTTCATGAACACTGGAGGAAACCGCGGTCTCCCTTAGCAGATTGGGTGGTTAAAGACGATGTCTAAGGCAACGTCCTGAAGTAATACGGGTAGTCGTTCTACGCTCCGTACTTACACCCATACTTGTTGAAAGTGATGCAAATAACCGAATGAATTTGGGTCTCTTTTTTGACACTCTCCGGAACCTAAGCTCCCCTTAATCTTCTCGAAGATTGTTTTATCATTAAATTAAAATTGAAAAGATAAGAAGTTGAACTCTAACGTGCCTTCACAAGTGTAGAGCGGGTGAATCTACGAGTTTGAGTTGGATGCGACAAAGACTTTGCAATTGCAAGCATATCATGCTTCGCGAATCATTCCCCTTCTCTTGAGAAGATGTCGGTCCATAGGTCTCCATACCCAGACTCCGCGAGCTCAACGTACACGACCATGTCCCAATACCCTTCATTCCAGGGGAATCCTCTCTTCGAAACCGGTCCCCCTCAGCTATCATTTCCCTCTACCCCATACACTCCACCACATGCCCGCACTTCTTCATGGATTAGACCACCCTCACATTCTAACTTTCACATGAACACAAGAGCGATCAGATTTGAGAATGGAAAATAGAGTAACCAATTTTGACAGAGAATCGTGTTTTTCCGGTACCATAGACTTCCAACCTTTTGAATCATCCCCCACTCAAGTTGACTCTCTTCATGAGTATGACCAATTTTCCTTCGACGGTTCACGAGAAATCCAGAGTCGATGAAATATGTCTCATGACCAGATCACAATCCCAATGAATGATCACAACTCTACTGAAGGTTACATGCCGAAGTCACGACATGTGGAGTACAATTATTCAATTCTAAGTCATGAGATGTTTGAGGATGACATTTCTCATATCAACCATAGAGCTAATGCTTTGACAGAACAATTATATAATGTCATCCAGTCAATGAAGAATCAAGAAGTGAGAACACCACCAAGTGAACCACAAATCCATCATGTGACAAACTCATACTAACCACCATTGGCATCTGACCACCTACTGACCATTACACCAAAAACACCAAAATATTAAAAAAATAGAAAATTCAAAAAAATGGATGACTCTAAAATGAAGCATTTTGCAAGACTCTGATTTTAGAACTTCTATTAATAAAGGCCATAGAATATAATCCGATCTTACAAGATTTGTAAAGAGTCGACTGAACCCTAAAAAGACGGGCAAGAAGCAATCAAAGACTGAATATCATATCATATCTATGACCAGTTCTATGATGATGAATTACAAAACTAAAAGTCAAGCGATTAACTCAAATCACTTGTGAAATTGAGGATTCCACATTCACTCATGTTCAGTTTGATGACGACTCCACGTTAAACATCCTCCCGAATCCGTCTTTGATTGACTCAAGCTCGGACAACTCAAAAAGACGATGGAGATCGTTCAACTGCCGGATCGATCTAACAAAAGATCACAATGAATTGTTTCTGTCGTCGTAAACTTTAAAGGTGACAAGCATAAAGTGGACTTTATGTCCTTGACATTGAATACCGCGGAGAGTTGTATGAATCTCCTATTATCCTAGGAAAGCCGTTATTAGCCTCTGCTAAGGCAATTAGCGATTGTGAGACTCAGAACATAATAGTCCCGAACATGGACCACAATAAACAAATCCTCAATGGCACGACTGATTATGAGGAAACCCAACTAGTCACCGACAGTCATGATCAGGAGATGATCACTTTACATAATTGGACCTCTCCTTACGAAACACATACGCAAACCCTAGGAGAGACACTCGAGACACCAATTGTTAAACCAACTTCAGATTCTCATTGCACCTTCCACCCTGCTACAACTCCTATATGGAACCAATATACAGGACCTTACGAGGAATTGGACCATTTTTACGAGGATCGTCACAATTTTTTAAGTGGTCCATTTTTTTAATCGACGGCCATTCATGAAATAGTTGAACCATACAAGAAGCCGACTCAAGAAACCTTTAATGTCACCAAAACTCACGGATATCAAAAGGTGGCATCTTCATCCCAGCCATTGCTCACACTACCGCCAGGAACAAGCTCCCTCTCCCGAAATGTGTTATGATCCTACAAAACGAGTCGATTTTTACGGGGACTCATCTGATGAGTAACCCATAAATGCCACACCAGTTATGCACAATAGGTGTAGAGATATTTACATATTTCCATATTATGTATGTATCCTTCCTTTATTTTTATTTCTATGTGTCCACCTTATGTAATTTACCCATAGGCCTCTCACCTATATAAGAGAGCCTAGGGTTCTCAGAAATAACAACGCACTATATTATTCCAACATAGTATATACTGAGCTCGTACACCCTAAACGTAAACCCTGCCCGCCATGCCCCCCTCTCTCCTACCGACGCCGCCACCTCTCCTCGGGCTTAGCCTCTTCTCCCTAACACCGTCGCATCTCCTCCCCAGGTGTCGCTGCCTCTCCAGTCTGGGCGCGTCGCCTCTCCCTGTCAAGCGCCATCGTTTCTCCAGCCTGGGCACGCTGCTCCTCTAGCCCACCACCGGCTTCCGCCTAGGCCGTCGGCCTCAGGTGCCATCGGCCCTCGCTCCTAGCCCCTCTTTCTTTCCGTACGCCTAAGTTGATGGATTTGATTGCATAGGTCTACATATGCAATCAAATCCCCCATGTCATTGTAGAAATATCTCTATTGGTCTACATACCCTTACATACCCTGTAATCTTCATCCAGCATCATGTCAGACAACAGAGTCGACGTACCCACCACAGGTGCCTTCAGAGGTCCGGCACTGATTGTCAAGATGGACGGGATGAACTATGAGCTCCGGGTGATGCAGTTCATGAGCCTTAAGAAATCTAACAGTAAGAAACATATCCTTACTGATGATGAGCTGGCGGAGAAAACAGGGATTCACATCTTATGGGATGCAGATGACGCGTATGCCAAGGCTTGGTTGTCCAGGACATTGACGATAGAAATCGCCAATGACGTGCTGCATCAGCCCACAACGAAGGCAATGTGGGATATTCTCGCGACGACATATTCGCAGGCACGAAATGAGACCAAGATTCTTCAACTGCAGCATGATATTTTTACAGTAAAACAGAACGGACGGCCTCTTCACTCACTGTACACATCCTTACGAGAGATGTTTGAAAAGCTCCACAGCTTCATGCCTTTGACGGCCACTCCTAAGCAGCAGAAGACATACAGGAATGGTACCATGGTTGGTGTATTCCTTGCCGCACTTGATCCTATGATGATGCTCGCTCTCAGATCCTTGCAGATGCAACTATTCCTCCTATGGAGGAAGCTTTCTGTCGACTTAGTCGGATCATTGTCCAGAGCTTTACTACTAGCCAGACGTCCTCCACAATGGTCGCCTCCAAGGGAAGAGGTGGTTCATCTACTTTTCGTGGACGTGGACCCCATGGTCGAGGGGGTCGGATCCATCAGCCTTGCACTTACTATCATCGTCATGGCCACTTCGAAGATACATGCTATTTGAAGCATGATTTCCCAGTATCGGCACGGGTAGCAGAACAGGTTGAGTCTCCAGCACCTTCTTCCTTGGATCATAGATTTGATGACCTCGTAGCCAGACTGAGGAACATCATGCCTCCTGAATAGCTCCAGGAGGCCATTCAGATGTGGCAGCCTCTGCATCTGACAGTACATCTGCTACGACCAATACTTTAGGTAGTCTTTATGCTCTTACCTCTTGTAATGGACCTACGATTACAAAATGGATTATGGACTCAGGAGCGAAACATCACCTATGTAGAGATAGAGAGCAGTTTACTGCATATAGACAGGTTTCTCCGGGGTAGACTGTGGTGATAGCCGATGGGACTCATTCCCCGATCGCTAGACAGGGGGAAGTTAGTTGGTCGCCTTCTATGCAACTGCAGAATGCGCTATATGCTCCTGACTTTTCCATGAATTTATTATCCATTAACCAGATTACGAAGGATTTGAACTGTCGAGCTATTTTTGACCCATCGTCTCTTATTTTCCAGGATATCCTTACGGGCAGAGTGATTGGTTGTGGTCGTGAGGAAGGAGGTTTGTATCGTATAAACTGTACTCCCTAGGCAGGAGTATCTCTCCATTCCACGCGACCAGTATCTCCATATACCTGGCATCTTCGCTTTGGCCACCTCCCTCTTTAGAAGATGTGTCGTATTTTGCCGCAGATTTCTCCAGGATCGTCCTTCCAGTGTGAAGCGTATCAGTTGGGAAAATAATCGGTATGTTTTCCCTAGTCGTCAGAGTCGGAGCAGTAGCTCCCTTTTGAGTTAGTTCATATCGATATTTGGGTCCTAGTCATGTCCCTGATCACCAGGGACACATGTTTTATCTTGTTGCAGTAGATGATTTTTCCCGTTTTCTTAGGTGTTTCTATTGAAGAATAAATCTGAAGCAGGAGGTGTGATTCAAACGTTTATAAATGAAGTGAAGAATGTTTTCTCTTATTTTGTGAAATTTGTGAGTACTGACAATGCTCTGGAATTTTGTACTCGTGCACTTTCGTTGTTCTTTTCCTCCTATGGTATAATTCATCAAACATCATATGCTTACACTTAGGGATGCAAACGGTTACGGATATATCCGTATCCGATCCGTCACCGTATCCGTTTTATACAAATTTTGACATCCGTATCCGTGTCCGTTTTAAAACGGATACGGATATGGATATCATTTTGATATCCGCAAATATCCGTATCCGTATCCGTATATCCATTTTCGTATATAAATATACTCATAGATTTATTTCAACCCTATATAATATAATTCTATACTTTCTTTTACCATATTTGTATAATTTTTATGATACAAACACATTTAGTAAATTTATATCATGTGATTTTTTATCCAATTCATATATATTAAGTAGATTTTATAGAGTATTTCTAACATTACTCGTATGTGATCAGTATCCGTTTTACATCCGTATCCGTTTTTTAAGGATATGGTAAGATAGTTTTAATATCCGTCAATATCCGTATCCGCATCCGTATTCGTATTAGAAAACGAATAAGGATACGGTAATACCTATATCCGTATCCGTATCCGACCGTTTGCATCCCTACTTACACCTCACAACAAAATGGTGTTGCAGAGAGAAAACATTGTCATCTACTTGACATCACTCAGACCCTACTTATTCAGAGTTGTGCTCCACATTCATTTTGGGGTGATGCAGTACTTACAGCATGCTATCTGGTAAATCTTATGCCATCGCCGGTCTTGGGTGAGCAAACTCCTTTCTCTATAGCATTTCCTGAGAAGGAGTTGTTATTTCTTATTCCCCGTATCTTTGGCTTTGTTGCATTTGTCCACCAGTTGACTCCATGTCTTGACAAGCTCTCTCCTAGGGCTGTCAATTGCGTGTTTGCGGGGTACTCCAGAACTCAAAAGGGATATCGATGTTACGATCCATTACGTAGGAGATACTTTATCAGTGCTGATGTCACATTCTTTGAATCCGTAATGTTCTTCTCCCCTACAGGTGACAGGCTGACTTCTTCAAAATGTGGACCTGCGATCTATGTGCCACCTCCTCCTACGAGTCAATTGTCTCCTCTGTCTATCATACCACCACTACCACCACTTCCATGGCCTTAAATTTCGGCGAATTTCGACCGAAATTCGGTCGAAATTCGGTTTCGTGGCGATACCGACATCGAAACCATGTATAATATCTGTTTCCAGGATTTCGGCCGAAATTTCGGCCGAATTTCGGTCATTTCGGTCCATTTCGGTCCATTTCGGTGGAAATTGCTCACAGATTTCTCGGATTTCGGTGGAATTTCGGTGGAATTTCGGTTCATTTCGGTCCATTTCGGTCCATTTCGACTGAAAGTGTTCTAGGTCACCATATGTCATGCCTAGGCCACTTATTGATATTCATAGGTACTATTTGGTCACTAAATGAAATTTGTAGGTCACTATTTCAACCACCATTGCAATATAAGCCACTATTCCAACCACCGTTGTAATAAATAAAGCCATTAAGGGTCCTATTTAAACCCAATAAATATAATGTATATGTTCTCATTCCATCTCACAACTTCACAAGTCACAATTCACAACCTAACTTAAGTCTTGGAGAGCCAAGTTTCCAAATTCCAAGTCTCGTATAACATACATTTTACGATCACAAGCTCTACTATGCATTTATTTTGGCATACATGTTAAAATATTCGTGTTTGTGTGTGTGTCTTGTTTTATTTTTAAATAAAAGTATTATTATTCTTTTGAGAATTGATAGAAAAATTGAATGCCAAAATTTAAACCGTGGACTTAAATATGAAATTTCACTCTGGACGGTCATTGATATGATGACCGAAATCATTTTTTTAAGGTACTGAACAATATAACATCTTATTATAAGCAAAAAAACTTGTATTTATGCCTCTTTTATTGATTAAACAACATTACAAATCTTAAATTTTGAAAAAAATGAGTTTTCAAGTCGTTTTCCCAATTTCCGGCCATTTCACCGAAATTCCACCGAAATTCCACCGAAATTCCTTTTCTGGGCTTACCGAAACGAAACCGAAATCCGACATTTGAGGCCTTGACCACTTCCACCACCCCCCACTACACAGCCGCATGTGATTGTTGTTTCACCATAGCCAAAATTCTATACCCATCGGCCAGCTTCTGCTCATGGACATCGCCAGTCATCTGGTACGCCCCAGGTTTGTTCTAATAACATGGTTTCTAATGATGGGTCTGGAAACGTTTCAGTACATGGATCAGTACATGATGAGGTTTCTGAGGACCTCGACTTACCCATTGCCATAAGGAAGCAAAAGCGTACATGTGTGTCCTACCCGCTTGCTTCTCAGGTCTCTTTCCATCGCCTGACGGAAGATTTTCAGAGATTTGCAGTTGCTCTATCTGTCGTGGAAATTCCACGGATTTACCAGGAGGCCTTGAAAGATAGTCGCTGGCTTCTAGCTATGGAGGAAGAGATGGTTGCTTTGCAATCACGGGGTACTTGGAGTTTGGTGTCTGCTCCTCCTGGCGCATCTATTGTTACTTGCAAATGGGTGTTTACTTTAAAACATCATGCAGATGGAAGCCTTAATCGCTACAATGCAAGATTGGTGGCCCGTGGTTTTACGCAGACCTACGGTGTTGATTATATGGACATGTTCTCACATGTTGCTCGCCACTCCACTTTACGTATTCTTCTTTCAGTTGATGTGGCATGTGACTGGCCTTTATTTCAACTCGATGTTAAAAATGCATTCTTGTATGGAGATCTACAGGAGGAAGTCTACATGCAGCAGCCTCCAGGGTTTGCTGTTGAGGGGGAGTGTCAGCAGGTTTGTAGACTCCATAAGGCAATATATGGTCTAAAACAAAGTCCAAGGGCATGGTTTCAAAAGCTCTCAAATCTGAACGAACGGCAGGGGTTCAAGAGGTCAAATGCAGATCGTTCTCTATTCGTGCAGAGAACACCTAGAGGTACAGTTGTTATCATGGTATATGTTGACGACATAGTTATTACAAGAGATGATGAGCAAGGAATCAAGATGGCAAAAGAATTCCTGGGCAATCAGTTTGTGACCAAGGATCTGGGTACCCTAAGGTACTTCTTAAGGTTGGAATTTGTTAGGAATGTGCAGGGTCTTGTGATGACCCAAAGAAAATATGTTACAGACATGCTTGTTGAGATGGGTATGATTGGGTGTCGACCTTCCACTACTCCTATGGATCCTAGTATGAAGTTATACGATGATGATACAGATGAAGTTGATACGAGGAGATACAGAGAGATGGTGGGAAAGCTTCTTTACGTTACTATTACCATACTGGATATCTCTTGTGCGTGCGTGCGTGCGTGCGTGTGTGGGTGTGTGTGTGTGTGTGTGTGTGTGTCTGTGTGTGTGTGTGTGTCTGTCTGTGTGTGTGTGTGTGTCTGTCTGTGTGTGTGTGTCTGTGTGTGTGTGTGTCTGTGTGTGTGTCTGTGTGTGTGTGTGTCTGTCTGTGTGTGTGTCTGTGTGTGTGTGTTTGTGTGTGTGTCTGTGTGTGTGTGTGTGTGTCTGTGTGTGTCTGTGTGTGTGTGTGTGTGTGTGTGTGTCTGTGTGTGTGTGTGTGTGTCTGTGTGTGTGTGTGTCTGTGTGTGTGTGTGTTTGTGTGTGTGTCTGTCTGTGTGTGTGTGTGTGTGTGTGTGTCTGTGTGTGTGTCTGTGTGTGTGTGTCTGTGTGTGTCTGTGTGTGTGTCTGTGTGTGTGTCTGTGTGTGTGTCTGTGTGTGTGTCTGTGTGTGTGTGTGTCTGTGTGTGTGTCTGTGTGTGTGTCTGTGTGTGTGTCTAATATCATATCTCACAACTACTTCGTAAAACTTTCCTTTGATTTTCAAAGGAATTTTCTTATCATAGAGAACAGTAGAGGCTCCTCTACACTTTAACCAACCTGCATTTATTCCATTGGTAACATCTCCATCAATGTCCCCATCATGTTGCAAAATAGATCCCAAGTATCTAAATGAATCTCTCTTTTGAATACTACCATCGTCAATCTTCACCTCGATTCCTTCACCAATGCTTCCATCAAAAGCACACTCCATATATTCAATATTAGTTCTACTTATACGAAATCCTTTAGTTTCCAATACATGTCTCCAGACCTCAAGCTTCTCATTTACTCCATCTCTAGTCTCATCAATCAATACAATATCATCGGCGAATAACATACACTAAGGTATCTCATCCTGAATTTTACTTGTCAATTTGTCCATAATCAAATTAAAAGAGAATGGACTCAAAGCTGAATCTTGATGCAGACCGATGTTGATGTGAAAATAATCAGTCTTTCCATACGAGATCCTTACATACGATGAAGTCATATCATACATATCCTTTATGAGGATAATGTTCAGGATAGATACTTGCCTCTTCTCCGAAACTCTCCACATTATCTCCCATGGGACAAAATCATAAGCCTTCTCCAAATAAATAAAAATCATATAGATGTTCTTCCTTTTAGCGCTATAAATAGCCATCGTTCTCCTCACGTGTATGGCTTCAATAGTTGAGTAACCTGGAATGAATTCAAATTGATTTTCTTTTACTTCGAAAACTTACCTCCACCTTCTTTCGATCACATGTTCCCAAATTTTCATAGTATGACTCATCAGTTTGATACCTCCGTGACTTGAAATTTTTTGAATGACTCATTTATTTTTATATAGAGGCACCATAATGTTTTTCCTCCAATCTTTAGCCATTTTCTTTCTTCGACAAATAACATTGAATGAATTTGTAAACCAAATCAAACCACGCTCACCTAAAACTCTCCAAACTTCTACAGGAATATCATCAGGTCATCCATATTTTCCATGTCTCATAATCTACATAGACTCCACTACTTCATTTGAATTCGTATATAGCTTGCACGATTCAAGTAATTTTCACGACTAGATCTCTCAAAATGACCTCTTTATATCCTTCCCCAATGAAAATGTAAATCTTGCTAAATCTAGTCTCTATATCCTTCTGAGTAACAAGCACGTGACCTTGATTATCCTTAATGCATCTCACTTGAGAAAGCATTTGATCTTTCTTTCTCTTGCTTTAGCAAACCACAATATATCCTTCTAACCCTCTTTAGAATCGAGATTTTTGTACAAAACTTCATAAGCATTTGACTTAGCTTCGCTTACAGCCTTCTTTGCTCCCTTCCTTGTCATTTTATAGTTTGTAACAGTTTCCTCTGTTCTATCTTTAGATATAGCCTTTAAAGCATGCTCTTTTAATTTTGAACTTCTCTTGCATTCCTCCACTCCACCACTAAGCCCCCTTTTAACCTGGAGCTCCTCTATTTGACTTGTCTAGCATGCCTGTGGCTACCCTTCAGATACAAGATGTCATCGCCTCCCACATTCCGTTCACACTTCCTTTATAATGCAAAAATAAGTCTTCCAAAACATTTTCCCTGAAGCTCGATTGCTTCAATTGGAGATCCCACATCTAGTTCTAGTGATCTTGGAAACCCTCTTTTTCTTTACCAATACTTTAATTTGCATATTCATGGCAAACAGGCGATGTTGGGTTATCAAACTCTCTCCTGGAATTACTTTACAGTATTTGCAACACAACCAACCTCTTCTCCTCAATGCAAAGTAATTGATGTATGTTCTTGTCAAGCCACTCTTATAAGTAATTAAATGCTCTTCCATGTCCTTGGAGAGAGCGTTTACTATGAAAAGATCATAAGGCATTACAAGATCCAGAATGACTTTTCCCTCTTCATTTCTATTCTCGAAGCCATGGCATCCATGAACACTAGCATACCCTGAAGCACCCCTTCCCACATGTCCATTAAAATCTCCACATAGGCAAATCATCTCTTTCTGGGATTCCTTGCACAATCTATCCAAATCCTCCTAAAAGCTTGATTAATCATTTCATCTAAACCAATTTGCAGTGCATAAATTGACATTATATTCAAAATTTCTTCTTTGAGCACCAATTTTAACAAAAATAATCTGATCCCCGAATCTTTGTACCTCAACCATACAATCTTTCAAATCCTTACGAACAACCAATACAACATCATTTCTACTCTTATCTTTACCTAAATAGCAAAGTTTAATGCTTGTCTTCTTGATCTTTGTTGCTTTCTCTGCAACTCATTTTGTTTGTTGGAGGCATAGTATATGAATCTTCCCTCTTTCTATCATATCTACAATCTCCATCATTTTGCCAGTCGAAGTGCCAATATTCCAACTACCTATCTGCAACTCCCTTTGCAACATCTTTTGGACTAACTTCTTTACTCTCATTTATCTATCACGCAAGAACCCTTACATATTTTGGATTGCATCTAAATGATGATGCAGCAGAATTAGCTTATTTACTCACATGCGTTCTTGTGCGAGAACCCTTGCAAATTTTGAACTACATCCAGGCAACGATTTAACAAGCCTTACCAACTTCTCATTGCATTCAAGTGATGCAACATGTTGTTAGTAGGAAATGCCCCAATAAAATATAAATGTTAATTTAAATCCATGTTGAAAAGATCTGAAACTATTTTGAGACAAATTCCTAAATAGTATTCTTAAAAAGAACACTATTTAGGAATTTGTCTCTTGCACTGATTGTCTGCTACCCAATACGCAACCCTCAATTTACCCAAGCTTGGGACCGCCATGGCCGAGTTATTTCAAAGATATAATATATAAATTATTATGTAAATAAATAACCTAAATCTATATGATAACATATATGCTGGCAGATTGACATGGAATATCCCTTCCCTTCCCAAATGCATCTAAAATAAGGTCTAGAAAAAAAAGAACAGAATGCATAAACTGCATGCACCATTGCAAAACGTATGAAACATATTTAATGATTCAATGATATCAACTTACGTAGCAATTGAAGCCTCAGAGAGGTGAAAGTAAGTATTTCTACGTTCCCAAACAACACCTAGATAATCCCTATTTTTTCAGCATGGCCGTCAACACACCAGCATAAGCCGACATTGCACGTTAGATGCGAGGCAATGAAGTTCGCAGTAAATAAACCTCTTGATACATAGTACATCACCCCGAATACAGTATAGGCATCATCTCAACAACATAAAACCAAGATCTACATTCTTCAGAGTTAGACAAGTTACAAGTGAGCACAGAGAACAGGATGAAGGAAGTAGGAGTTTCAGCAGTAGACAGCTCATCTGTGAAATTCTGCCACAGGCAAAATAGAAGACCCAGACAACCCATTGCTTCATTATCTTTGGATTAGAACATGTGGACAACTGAACTTGTTTAATAACTTTGAACTACATTTAGTAACGACAGAATAATGATCTAGAGCACTTACCAGAATCACTGAACAGCTTTTGATTGCAATCAAGCTCTTTTCAGAACGCTGCTCATGAGATAAATACACAAGCAAGCGGTTAATCCCCCGCTTTATACTGGCGTCAAAAAAACACATTGTCAACTCTTCCACAGTATACATTTCCCAGTCCGGTTATAAAACTCTGAACTTCGTTACCACTGTTCATTTTCCATTATTGTTCAATGGTCTTAAATCATGAGGTGACTGAATGAATATTATATTGCAAATCAAAAAACTGTGGCAATTCAAAAAAAGGTGTTAATGGATAGCATACGTTGTAACTCTGATCCTCGAGTATTCATATTTAATGTAAAAACAGAAGAATCAGTTTGTAGCCGTGATAACATAACAAAATAATCAGTTTCTACCATTTTTCATAGACGTAAAAATTTACATCTGCCATTTATCTGTTTTAAATCATTCAATTTCTATTTCTTTTGTCTCGAAACAGATCAAATTTGTGGGTTAAACACGCTTATAACAACAAAGCCTTTCACCCACATTAAGTAGGGTCCGCTACATGGATTCTTTGCCTCTATTCAGTTCTATCTTGGGTCATTCTCGGGCTTAGATCCAAATAACTAAGTTCTCTTCGAATAACCTCATTCAAGCATTTCAGAGGCCTTCCTCGTCCTCTCTTAGCCGACTCAACATCCCACATCTCGTATCTTACTAATTGGTGCATCAGCCAACCTCCTTTGAAAACGGTCAAATCAACTTTAAGCGATTTTCTCTCATCTTATCTACAATCGAAGCTACACCATCTTTCCTTTTGATCACATCATTCTGAATCCAATCTTTTCGTGTATTTTTTTTTTGACACTCCAAAAAGGGGGATACACCCGTAGGTGTTCGCCCCATTTTATTAAAGAGGAGAAGAAGAAGTACTTACAGGGGGAGAAAAAAGGGAGAAATAGGGGAGGCCGATATCCACAATGATACCGAATGCCCCATTACACAAAAACTCTAACCAGATGACCAGTCCAAACAAAAGCGGTTCGCGTCAATACAAATATTTTCTATATAGAATCTCTGCCCCGCAAATAGAAATTTGTTCCTTCCCATCCAGATACTCCAGATGCGCGCAATGGGAATCAGTCTCTCCGCCCTCGGACGATCTGCAGCGATTGCAAAGCTCTCCCAAAAAGACTCCAACGACGAATGATTCAACCAAGCAATGTCCTCCCATATGGGCCGCACTAGGTCGCAGTGGAGGAATAGATGGTCGGCCGTCTCGGCAGCCGAACTGCATAATCCGCATACATTGGGCAAGTTTGGGAAGAGAGATAGAAGACGGTCGCGAGTAGGAAGTCGTACACGCCTAAGAATCCACATAAAGATCCCGATCCTTTCCGGAAGCTTGAGTCCCCATATGAGGTTGCAGTGGCCATGCAATGACGCCTCCGGATGCACAGCGATGGGGAGAAGAGCAGAATATGCCTTCTGCGAGGAAAAGGACCCGTCGTTCGTGTATGACCATAAATTCACCTTAGCATTTTCATTTCTACTATTGGCATTCTCTACACACGTCTGTCTATGGTTCACATTGAGCACATACGGTCTCACGGTTGCTTTGTAATACTCTCCTTTGATTTTAAATAGAATTTTCTTATTAGAACAGTAGAGGTTCCAACTTTTTTTAGAACAAAAAGAAATCCTTCCAACATTTCTTAGATCTTCCAAGTTCCCTATTGTGGAGCTCTTCTTTTCACTTCCCACTCCATCAAACTGATGAACTAGATTGGACTTCACAGGGTTGCAAAAGCCAATATTAATATTAAGTCGGACAGGTCACTAAGTAACTGCCCCAAACATTCGATTTTGTAATTTTTATTATTTTAACTACACAAATGATGTTTAATACATCTTTTCTAAATATATGTGTACATCCGATAATTCACAAGACTATCATAATAAATTTAGATAGCAATAAGTTTAGAGTACCTATTGAATATCAATCAAACATTATGCATCTTACTTTTCATTTATTTAAAAAAAATAAAGACAGCATCATTCTACAATAATCAGCGAATGTGTCCATCTAATTGAAATGACTAGTCCGTGAGAGAATATATGACCAAGTACAGCTATTCCATGCAGTTACTGCCACATAATCGGATCAACTAGTCGACCTGGTCAATCAATTATGGTAAACTTGGGTATTTGCTTATTTCTAAACTACCTTAAACAACTTCCCTCATTTCATCTTTTATTGGTGTCACACCAGCCTACTGTCATTCTTCAGGATGCTTCCTTGCCCCGGTCTTCATGGTTGACCTCTTTCTTCCTCCATTATGTGATCTGCCATCACCCCACCTCCAACATCCCACATTTTCTCTCATCTATAAATCATTTCTTTCATCCCTTACTAATCATGCAAAATCTTAGCTTTTGGTGACTCAATTTTTAGTATGTGATGTTAAATGTATCCATTGCCTTATCTTGGCGACTCATTCTTTATATGTTTACAACGCGACAAGGATGGTACTGGATAATTGTAAGAATTAACTTCACTTGAAACTTTTAAGAAAATTTTGTCCAAAGGAATACGCATGGAAACAGTGAATAGCAGCTTAAGACCAAAATGAAATCACCACCCCTGAGTGGCCCCCAAAGACTACACCATCCTACTTGAGAAAATCACATTCTCCAAGTATGGTCCCTCGCCTCCTAATATATAGTCATTTCAGTGCAACCAAATAGCCCAAACCACTGCAGAGGACTTCAGCCTCTCTAACTGAAGTCAGTTACCACTAACGCTACTGACCAAAAAGGCATCTCTCAATGAGGCACGCAAAGATTACACGAGCGGCAATCCAAATAATAGATCCCCGCTTCTTCCAAAATCTGTTGAACCATCGGATATTTGAAGTAGAGTTGCTCAATATACCTACATTCTAGTTTATTGGCGGTATTGGGTCATTATTAGCAATACATGTATTTTCGATTTTTAGCACTTTCTATTTGTAACCCTTCGAGGATCTTTATGCACTTTATGTCATTAGGGTTTGAGGGTTTTATGCTGTATAAGAAAGAAAAATCATGTTCCCTGAATAAAATTCAAGGTTCAAAAAGTCGATATGCAGTATTCGTTCGATCAGTGGGTCTGATGTGAGTAAGCGAGCAGGTGAAAGTATATGCGGAAGTATATGCGGATTATGTGGTTTCTATTATTTTAATAAAAAATAATTAAAAATATAATAATTAATACAAATACTAGATATTTATGTTTCCAAAAAACATAACATAACATGTAAGTAATATGAAGTGAAGATTTTTTGTATAATGTAATTTCAACCAAAGGTCCAAAAAATCTACATACTCTTGTTATTTTATCTCTATTTCCTTGTTATTTGTCGTCTTCGTACCTTGTATATGATAATTAAGAACCGCTAGCATATCTCAAAATCTACACTACTCTCTTGTTGATTATTCTCACAATAACCACTAACATATCAGTATTTTTTAATCAAAAGTAGCATATTAATATGTCATCACATCTCTTGTTGATTATTCTCAAGAAAGGAAAACTATAACCCATTAAAAAATAGATTTGGTAACTATAATGCGAGAGGCATGGGGTTTGCTTTGGGGTTTTACGGGAAATAAAGCTATCATTTTTTTCTGGAGGGAGGTTCTAATAAAAAGGCGGCTGCATATACGAAATACTCGGGCCGCATATACCCTCTGAGCGCATATCGACCACATATCAAATAATCGGCGCATTAGGGAGCCCGAGTACGCATATGCGACCGCGTATGCGGTCGCTTGGGTAGCCTTTCTGAGCCTTAAAATTTATTCGATCAATTTTCTACATGTGGTATCACAATGACGGTCCTAGATCGAGTTCTTTCCCTATAGTCCTCCGCCACTTTCAAGAATTATCTATTTTCTTCTCCGACTGACCGTGAAGCTGTACAACGGCCCCAAAAGGGATATGCCTTACCTCACTATCAAAGCACCCTTGCACCCTGATCAGGCACAATGCTACCTACGAACCCGATGCCCATCGAACACTGACCTAGATTGTTGACTCAGGAGCATCTACTCATTTAACTGCAAAAGGTGGCCAATGGTGCATATTGACCAATCACCTCTATCGGCAATGTGGAGTTCTCTTCCAGACTCAAACCAACTGGAGTTTTGATGCCCCTAATTTTCCTTTAAGCTTATTATATGTGCATAGAATCGATTATGTTTGGAGTTTAGATGTAGGGGATCATTTTTTCGAGCATTTTTCTTTTTCAGGACACTCAAGAAAGCAAAACTTTGGTGGGTGCCATGAGAAGAATGGTCGATACCATGTCAATATTACTAGTGATTCTTGTTTTGATGGTATATTCTCCATCTCTATCGACCTATTCATGTGGCACTTTCGTCTTGATCAACCACCCGCCATAGCTATCTCACATATGTTTTCTTAACTATTCGATAAAAACCTTTGAGTGTGAAGCATATCAGCTTGGTAAACATCACAGAGCACTATTTCCTTGGAAGATTGGGCCTCATCGTTCCTCGCCTCTTTCTTTAGTGCATTGTGGCATTTGAGGGTCTTGTTCGATCAGTAATATGGGTGGTCCCAATTTTATTGTTTTCTTATTGATGATTATTGTTGGAGTATGCATCACTCATATGTAGATGGGAAAATGGATCTCTACTGGATCCATTTACCACATCCAGTGTTTAGTCCCACATCTACCAGTGGTGGGGCTTGAAGGGTCAGTAGAGGCTATATAAGAAGTCCCATACCTCCTGCATCAATTAAGAAAGTGCAATGCAACAACATATGGTCCTTTGAGGCATTCTCTCGTGCTTTCATCTCGCTCCTTAAGGAGTAGGGTTCCACGTAAAATCCCGGTGTTCCATATTGTTCTATCATTATTCACGGATACTAGCTTCTTTATTTGTAGCTTCTAATATGGTATCAAAGCGGGTTCGACTCTCGAGGATTTATTTCTATTCATGTTTTATTCGAGATTCGATTATCTGAACAAGTTTTGTTCTTAGTTGATTCATGAAAAAAATTGTTTTGTATATCCAAGATATGGTCGAAGTTCTTCTTCTAGGGTTTTCTGAAACCCTAATTGTTCGTGAAGGGTTTTATTGGAACCCCCAGCTCGGCCTTCATTTTCACGAGGCATAGCATCTCCAGGCTTCGACTCCATGCGGCTGCTCTAACCGCATCATTGTGGCCAGGGTTCACCAACAGGATTTACCATGTCATCATCCAAACGTGCAAGCGCAGGCGAGAAGGTGGTCCTGATTTGGGATTCCACGGTTGGCAAGTCCCAGATCCTCTCGTGCACGACAAGTTCAGCATGGACTCCCGGGGCCACCATCGATGTCAACTTCCAGACTCGCAACACCCACAGGCGATGACCCCTCTCCTCCAGCAGCTACATGTGGCTGATTCAGGTGGAGCCCTAAGCTTCCTTGCATACTCCAATCAGAGGGCGGCTCCACAGAAAAAAAAATGCAAGGTGGCGGATCCTGGAATCCCAAGCGATATTATTATTCCCTTGTGCGAGCTTCCAGGCGGCGATCCTCCGCCTTCCCCATCATCAGGCGATGCCTCCTCCAAGCTCTCTCCCAAATCCAGCCATCATAGCGTAGTTCCAGGCCACACCTCCTCTCCAAATCCAGGCGGTACTCCATCACGAGGCGACGCTCCAGTGCATCTCTCCTTGCGTTGCGCACTCAAACACGTAGGCGGTGCAATGCCTCGCCTCTGGCGACCTTGAGCTCCAACACCGTGCCCCATCAGGGGCGGAAGTGATGAGAAGGGTTCCATCAAGAACCCTAAATAGAAAGGCGCACGCAAGCATGTGGTTTTATTAAAAAAAAAGGAAAAGAAATAGAGGGGAGGGCCCAATTGGGTCGTGTTATGAAAGAAAAAAAGTGAGAGAAAAGGGGGCAAGAGAAATGACTGATGAATCCATGATTCATTTACATTATATGGACATCTTAACAAAATTCCCTTAATAAATCACTAATTAAATACCCTAAAATTGATTTATTAACTTTCACTAACTGCTCTAAATATAAGTATTAAAATATGTAATTAATTATCCTGTGTTTTTGGGCTTGATAAAGCCTATTATTTTATGTAGAAAAATTACTTTTTTGGACATAATTCTTTCTCTAATATTTTCATTAATTAATTAACTAACTTGGCATCAAAAAACAAACCCATAAAAATCAGAAAATCAAGAGAAAATACAAAAATCAAACATTGTATAGTTTCTGTATATTTTATCTTTTTGGTTTTATTTTACAATTTTCTAACATATTAAAAATTCATAAAAATAGATTAATTATGTATATATTGTATACAAATTAATTCACTAATTAAAATCTAAGAAAAATACAAAAAAGATCACAAAAGTGCAAAAATGTGGTATTTTATTATCTATAGAGTGCCTCCAAAAATACGCTTCGTACAGATGACCTCTTTTGATTTTAGGTCCTTCAAGAAAGTTGTAGATCTCGTCAAGACGAGCATCTTTCATGTTGATCACTTTTTCATATGACCTCATTCACTATTTTTTTCTGTTTTTATTTTTATATTGTTTATTATTTAATCCTTAATTTTATTGTTTATCTTATTTATTTTTATTTTTATTTTTTACTTTTATTTATTTTTAATTTTTATTTTATTTTCCTTTTTCCCTCTCTTCTTTCTTCTCTATTCTCTCTCTCGTCATTTCCTCTCTCTCCTCTCTCATCCCTATTCTCTCTCTCCCGCCCACATCACATGCTCAGCACGTGACCCGGCTCCTCTCCCTTCTCTCCCTAATCATGTGCCATGCACATGACCCCGCTCCTCTCCACCCTCTCTCTCTATCTCTCTCTATGCATGTGCCTTGCACATGCTCCCCAACCGCCTCCCCTCCTCCCACAACCCTCGCGTCGCCCACGACCCACATCGTTACGTCGTTGCTCCTCTTCCATTTCCTCCTCCGCGTAACCGATGTCGCCTTTGCCTCCTCTCCCATAACCGTCGATCCTTCGCCTCCTATATAGCCATCCCCATCGCCAGCCCTCTTCCTTTTCCATCGTTCCCAGAACTTCTCCTATCCAACCTGATACCTCTAGCAGGTGACAGCAGCGAAGGGCCTCTTCGTCAACGAAGACGGGATGAGGAGTGTAGTGAGATGCTCAGCCATCTCCAGGTTGAGTAACAGCTAGACCAAGTTGCAGGAGCTCGGGTGTCCCTCGTGCCAGATCACCCTCGAGCGACGACCGCCAGAGCATCAGCTCCTCCCGAAGCGATCCATCTCCATCCACCGGCGAACTCCTCCGCTCCTCGACCACCTCCTCTCCGGGTACATCCATTCCTCCTCGCAACTTCATTTCATCTCCACCGATCACCTTCACCGCATAGCTCCGCCACCATCTTTGCACCACCTCCGCTTCCACACTTCACCGCCCGACTCCACCGCACCTTCTTCTTTGATCGCACCACTACTCGTACCTCCATCTCAGGCCTTGCTAAGGCCGGGGCTCAAGCCCCAACTTCCGCACTTTGTCTCACTGCCCCCCCCCCCCGTCCTTGCTCCACCACCCTCAAGCATGCGCCTCGTCGCCTCCTCCTCAGCCTACAACCTCCATTTGATCTGGGGCTCTCCCTTGATCCAATGGCCACGCCTTCGCCACATGGCTATCTAAACCTCGACCCACACCTCGAGGTTCGAGTAAGCCAACCCTCCAAAGCACGCCACATGCAGACTCGACTCCACACCTCAACCGTCGCACTTGAGCCTCGAGTCGCACATGCAGCGCACATACGCAGTGGGCAAATTGCTCAAGGGCCCCTGCAGATCCGAGTAAACCCAAAGAAGCCTCGCTTGCTGGTGACGTCATCCACACGTGCCAAATACTTGCTCTCCTAGGCCAATTGCAAAAAAGCCCAGGTGATTTGCTTAATTGCAGATAAGTCCTCCCGAGACCAAATTGCAAAAAAACTATATATTTTTATTACATTTTAGTCACTGGAAATCAATTTATCATATCTTTCTCATTTGAACTCCGATTTTAATGCAAAATATGTCATTTTTAAACCTTTTCTATGCTCTATCATTCTAGATATTTGGTATGCAGATCAAAGGCTTTTTACTGATTATTATTTGGTGTAATTATCTATGCAGGCTGATTTGTGACAGATTTGTGTTATTTTATTGAGAAAATTATTGATTTATTATACAGGGACTCGATTGACGATATTTCCCTAGATTAATTCTCTTGTGAATTTTAATAATTATTAATTGAGAAAATAATTTATGCATGGGCTAATTTAAGGATGAGAAATTAATTATTTTCCCTGAGATTTGATGCGATGAACGTTTATTATTTTTTAGGAGTAATTTACAAGGAATTTCGAGGTCATATTTTTTGATAAAACAATCAATTGATCTCTTCATTTGTAGGATCATCAATTATTTTAGTTTGCAACCTAAAATTAAATTGATAAATATTTCTAGAATTTATTTTTTTGATATGTGATTTCATTTTAAGGATTAATCAATTATCTTTTTGGAGTAAAAAAATCTTAACCACAGATCATGTATTACATCTATCTTCTCTAGTTCTTCGGCTTGCATTTTCATCATCGTGTTTCCTTTATTTTATTTTCACTTTATTCTTTAACATAGAGCCCAATATTGCAATTAATTAATTATTTAAATTAATTTAAAATCACGCAACTAGAAATCGCCCATTCCCTGTGTTTGACCTTAGTATACTTACCAAGTCAAAATTGTTCAACAATTTTCAAAACTTGTGGTTTTTGATAGATCGACTTTCATCTCCTATACTACAACTCATCATTATTAAAGAGGTGAAAAAGCAGATCAAATGGCACCATTGCCGAGGAACGACGTATTTTTAAGGTTTTAGATTAACTTTCTATAATAGATTGTTGTGAGTTTAAACTCTGTGCCATTTTTTCCTTTTTGTTTTGCATTTTTATTTTTTGCACTTTATTTGCATTTCTCTCACTTCATATACTAACCACAGTTTCTCTCTTTGCAGATAGCTCGGAGCAAATTTTGAAAAGACAAAAGGATCTATAAAGAATATTGTTCTAATTTTTGCTTCTTAAGAGAGAACTCAGATTAGGTTTAATTTTCTGCATCATTTACATGGTCTCTATGAGCCCTGATTTTTGCAATAAAGACTAAATTGAACTCTCTATTGTGTGCCGGCTATGTTTCGACACCTTCTGTGCGATTGGGACCTGACATGAGTGGCGCAAGAATTAGGTGTAAATATGCTAGCTTAGATATATATCCTTACTTGTGCTCGTAATTTTCAGGCCACATTTTCACCAACAAAATGCACTAGTAGCTCATTCAACTTAAGTCAAACTTCAAATTAATTCTTCTTGCTAATAGAACCATCTTCTTATGGCGTTTTCATCAATGCATATCATTTAATGTAAATTTTAATTCGTTGTCTTGTATCCCGCATGAAGAACACGAGGAATCACTATAATTATTCTTATCATGCATCATTGATTTAACGCTTGCATTAGCTTTCTCGATTCTCTCTACTTCAGTTTTACAACTTAGAATTTAAAGGAATTGAGATTGCTCGTTAGGCATGATATTTTTGTGCTCATTTAAGACCTAAGTGATAACTTTAACTTAAAATCAGTACAGCTAATCAAGGTGATTGTAAATAAACTGAAATAAACTCAACCTTGTGACTGGTGGAGAGAAACCTACTTACTGTATGTAGGAAAGAATCGCACGGTTAGGGTAGAGCCAAAACCTAGGGGCCTCATTCCAACTATTGATTTTAAAAACGACTAGTTACTTCTCAATAAGGGAACCAAGGTTCAGGAAAGCGGTAGGGTATGCATTCGGACAGGTCATCGAATATTAAATAAGCGGTATGCAAGGGCATATGCGAGGTAAATGCGGTTCTGCACGGTTTCTAATTTTTAATTTAAAAAAATAAATATATATGAATAATATTACCACTGAATTTATGTATCTAAGTGGAGTAAAAAAGATCAGTGTTGCAGAAGACGGTATTCGGTATTCAGTCGGAGGGGTCACTGAATAGAGAATAATCGGTATTCGGGCGACTATTCGGAATTATTCGGTTTTGTATTTTTTAATATAAAAATTATTTATAATACATATATTCTTATATTTTTATACATATATGGTCATATTTAACATGAATCAAAGATAAAAGTACCAATCAATATAACAGACATAGAATTGGACATTTGTGACGATGTCGTGGTAAAATGTAACCCATAAAAATTGAAAATTGAAAATAAAAAAATAAAAATATGAAGAGTAAAAGTCCAATCGGCCTCATAGTCGGGCCAGTCGGCCGACTATTCGGTCGGACCGACTATTGCTCGACTGGAGGTCTGTTCAGTCGGGTACCCTACCGCACCGCATAGTCGGACCGACTATTCGGGATAGTCGGCCGACTATTGCAACACTGAAAAAGATCTAAAAAATGCTTCATGTTAGATGGGTCTGTATATGTTTTTTACTGTCTCATATTTAATCAAAAAAAAATATTTATCAAAAAAACTTCACATATTAGATGATTTCGTAATAATGAAACTTCAATACACATACATGCACTACATGAGCAAAACCTCAATCGGTATTTATAAAAAGTGCATATACACGTGAAAATAATACATGAGAAAAACATAAAACATTGCGTATACGTAATATTATACATTGCAATTGTATACAAATGCATGTCATGTTCTTACAATTAAAAGAAGGAAAAGGCAGAGCTATGGAATTAAGGACCTGAATGAGAAGATTGAAAAGTTGGAGCTGTTGGAGCAGTGTGCAGGGCATATGCGGGATATTCGAGGCATATACGAGGAGGGCACATAATGCACTGATTCATGAAATAGGTACGGTCTGCATGCCGCACGGACATATGCGGCCATATATGAGGTCCGTGCAGCTAATTTCATGAACACTGGAGGAAACCGCGGTCTCCCTTAGCAGATTGGGTGGTTAAAGGACGATGTCTAAGGCAACGTCCTGAAGTAATACGGGTAGTCGTTCTACGCTCCGTACTTACACCCATACTTGTTGAAAGTGATGCAAATAACCGAATGAATTTGGGTCTCTTTTTTGACACTCTCCGGAACCTAAGCTCCCCTTAATCTTCTCGAAGATTGTTTTATCATTAAATTAAAATTGAAAAGATAAGAAGTTGAACTCTAACGTGCCTTCACAAGTGTAGAGCGGGTGAATCTACGAGTTTGAGTTGTATGCGACAAAGACTTTGCAATTGCAAGCATATCATGCTTCGCGAATCATTCCCCTTCTCTTGAGAAGATGTCGGTCCATAGGTCTCCATACCCAGACTCCGTGAGCTCAACGTACACGACCATGTCCCAATACCCTTCATTCCAGGGGAATCCTCTCTTCGAAACCGGTCCCCCTCAGCTATCATTTCCCTCTACCCCATACACTCCACCACATGCCCGCACTTCTTCATGGATTAGACCACCCTCACATTCTAACTTTCACATGAACACAAGAGCGATCAGATTTGAGAATGGAAAATAGAGTAACCAATTTTGACAGAGAATCGTGTTTTTCTGGTACCATAGACTTCCAACCTTTTGAATCATCCCCCACTCAAGTTGACTCTCTTCATGAGTATGACCAATTTTCCTTCGACGGTTCACGAGAAATCCAGAGTCGATGAAATATGTCTCATGACCAGATCACAATCCCAATGAATGATCACAACTCTACTCAAGGTTACATGCCGAAGTCACGACATGTGGAGTACAATTATTCAATTCTAAGTCATGAGATGTTTGAGGATGACATTTCTCAGATCAACCATAGAGCTAATGCTTTGACAAAACAATTATATAATGTCATCCAGTCAATGAAGAATCAAGAAGTGAGAACACCACCAAGTGAACCACAAATCCATCATGTGACAAACTCATACTAACCACCATTGGCATCTGACCACCTACTGACCATTACACCAAAAACACCAAAATATTAAAAAAATAGAAAATTCAAAAAAATGGATGACTCTAAAATGAAGCATTTTGCAAGAGTCTGATTTTAGAACTTCTATTAATAAAGGCCATAGAATATGTACCGATCTTACGAGATTTGTAAAGAGTCGACTGAACCCTAAAAAGACGGGCAAGAAGCGATCAAAGACTGAATATCATATCATATCTATGACCAGTTCTATGATGATGAATTACAAAACTAAAAGTCAAGCGATTAACTCAAATCACTTGTGAAATTGAGGATTCCACATTCGCTCATGTTCAGTTTGATGACGACTCCACGTTAAACATCCTCCTGAATCCGTCTTTGATTGACTCAAGCTCGGACAACTCAAAAAGACGATGGAGATCGTTCAACTGCCGGATCGATCTAACAAAAGATCACAATGAATTGTTTCTGTCGTCGTAAACTTTAAAGGTGACAAGCATAAAGTGGACTTTATGTCCTTGACATTGAATACCGCGGAGAGTTGTATGAATCTCCTATTATCCTAGGAAAGCCGTTATTAGCCTCTGCTAAGGCAATTAGCGATTGTGAGACTCAGAACATAATAGTCCCGAACATGGACCACAATAAACAAATCCTCAATGGCACGACTGATTATGAGGAAACCCAACTAGTCACCGACAGTCATGATCAGGAGATGATCACTTTACATAATTGGACCTCTCCTTGCGAAACACATACGCAAACCCTAGGAGAGACACTCGAGACACCAATTGTTAAACCAACTTCGGATTCTCATTGCACCTTCCACCTGCTACAACTCCTATATGGAACCAATATACAGGACCTTACAAGGAATTGGACCATTTTTACGAGGATCGTCACAATTTTTTAAGTGGTCCATTTTTTTAATCGACGGCCATTCATGAAATAGTTGAACCATACAAGGAGCCGACTTAAGAAACCTTTAATGTCACCAAAACTCACGGATATCAAAAGGTGGCATCTTCATCCCAGCCATTGCTCACACTACCGCCAGGAACAAGCTCCCTCTCCCGAAATGTGTTATGATCCTACAAAACGAGTCGATTTTTACGGGGACTCATCTGATGAGTAACCCATAAATGCCACACCAGTTATGCACAATAGGTGTAGAGATATTTACATATTTCCATATTATGTAGGTATCCTTCCTTTATTTTTATTTCTATGTGTCCACCTTATGTAATTTACCCATAGGCCTCTCACCTATATAAGAGAGCCTAGGGTTCTCAGAAATAACAACGCACTATATTATTCCAACATAGTATCAGAGCAGCGGTCCTATACTGAGCTCGTATACCCTAAACGTAAACCCTGCCCGCCATGCCCCCCTCTCTCCTACCGACGCCGCCACCTCTCCTCGGGCTTAGCCTCTTCTCCCTAACACCGTCGCATCTCCTCCCCAGGTGTCGCTGCCTCTCCAGTCTGGGCGCGTCGCCTCTCCCTGTCGAGCGCCATCGTTTCTCCAGCCCGGGCACGCCGCTCCTCTAGGCCTACCACCGGCTTCCGCCTAGGCCGTCGGCCTCAGGTGCCATCGGCCCTCGCTCCTAGCCCCTCTTTCTTTCCGTACGCCTAAGTTGATGGATTTGATTGCATAGGTCTACATATGCAATCAAATCCCCATATGTCATTGTAGAAATATCTCTATTGGTCTACATACCCTTACATACCCTGTAATCTTCATCCAGCATCATGTCAGACAACAAAGTCGACGTACCCACCACAGGTGCCTTCAGAGGTCCGGCACTGATTGTCAAGATGGACGGGATGAACTATGAGCTCTGGGTGATGCAGTTCATGAGCCTTAAGAAATCTAACAGTAAGAAACATATCCTTACTGATGATGAGCTGGCGGAGAAAACAGGGATTCACATCTTATGGGATGCAGATGACGCGTATGCCAAGGCTTGGTTGTCCAGGACATTGACGATAGAAATCGCCAATGACGTGTTGCATCAGCCCACAACGAAGGCAATGTGGGATATTCTCGCGGCGACATATTCGCAGGCACGAAATGAGACTAAGATTCTTCAACTGCAGCATGATATTTTTACAGTAAAACAGAACGGACGACCTCTTCACTCACTGTACACATCCTTACGAGAGATGTTTGAAAAGCTCCACAGCTTCATGCCTTTGACGGCCACTCCTGAGCAGCAGAAGACATACAGGAATGCTACCATGGTTGGTGTATTCATTGCCGCACTTGATCCTATGACGATGCTCGCTCTCAGATCCTTGCAGATGCAACTATTCCTCCTATGGAGGAAGCTTTCTGTCGACTTAGTCGGATCATTGTCCAGAGCTCTACTACTAGCCAGACGTCCTCCACAATGGTCGCCTCCAAGGGAAGAGGTGGTTCATCTACTTTTCGTGGACGTGGACCCCATGGTCGAGGGGGTCGGATCCATCAGCCTTGCACTTACTATAATCGTCATGGCCACTTCGAAGATACATGCTATTTGAAGCATGATTTCCCAGTATCGGCACGGGTAGCAGAACAGGTTGAGTCTCCAGCACCTTCTTCCTTGGATCATAGATTTGATGACCTCGTAGCCAGACTGAGGAACATCATGCCTCCTGAACAGCTCCAGGAGGCCATTCAGATGTGGCAGCCTCTGCATCTGACAGTACATCTGCTACGACCAATACTTTAGGTAGTCTTTATGCTCTTACCTCTTGTAATGGACCTACGATTACAAAATGGATTATGGACTCAGGAGCGAAACATCACCTATGTAGAGATAGAGAGCAGTTTACTGCATATAGACAGGTTTCTCCGGGGTAGACTGTGGTGATAGCCGATGGGACTCATTCCCCGATCGCTAGACAGGGGGAAGTTAGTTGGTCGCCTTCTATGCAACTGCAGAATGCGCTATATGCTCCTGACTTTTCCATGAATTTATTATCCATTAACCAGATTACGAAGGATTTGAACTGTCGAGTTATTTTTGACCCATCGTCTCTTATTTTCCAGGATATCCTTACGGGCAGAGTGATTGGTTGTGGTCGTGAGGAAGGAGGTTTGTATCGTCTAAACCGTACTCCCTAGGCAGGAGTATCTCTCCATTCCACGCGACCAGTATCTCCATATACCTGGCATCTTCGCTTTGGCCACCTCCCTCTTTAGAAGATGTGTCGTATTTTGCCGCAGATTTCTCCAGGATCGTCCTACCAGTGTGAAGCGTGTCAGTTGGGAAAATAATCGGTATGTTTTCCCTAGTCGTCAGAGTCGGAGCAGTAGCTCCCTTTTGAGTTAGTTCATATCGATATTTGGGTCCTAGTCGTGTCCCTGATCACCAGGGACACATGTTTTATCTTGTTGCAGTAGATGATTTTTCCCGTTTCTCTTAGGTGTTTCTATTGAAGAATAAATCTGAAGCAGGAGGTGTGATTCAAACGTTTATAAATGAAGTGAAGAATGTTTTCTCCTATTTTGTGAAATTTGTGAGTACTGACAATGCTCTGGAATTTTGTACTCGTGCACTTTCGTTGTTCTTTTCCTCCTATGGTATAATTCATCAAACATCATATGCTTACACTTAGGAATGCAAACGGTTACGGATATATCCGTATCCGATCCGTCACCGTATCCGTTTTATACAAATTTTGACATCCGTATCCGTGTCCGTTTTAAAACGGATACGGATATGGATATCATTTTGATATCCGCAAATATCTGTATCCGTATCCGTATATCCGTTTTCGTATATAAATATACTCATAGATTTATTTCAACCCTATATAATATAATTCTATACTTTCTTTTACCATATTTGTATAATTTTTATGATACAAACACATTTAGTAAATTTATATCATGTGATTTTTTATCCAATTCATATATATTAAGTAGATTTTATAGAGTATTTCTAACATTACTCGTATGTGATCAGTATCCGTTTTACATCCGTATCCGTTTTTTAAGGATATGGTAAGATAGTTTTAATATCCGTCAATATCTGTATCCGCATCCGTATTCGTATTAGAAAACGAATAAGGATACGGTAATACCTATATCCGTATCCGTATCCGACCGTTTGCATCCCTACTTACACCTCACAGCAAAATGGTGTTGCAGAGAGAAAACATTGTCATCTACTTGACATCACTCAGACCCTACTTATTCAGAGTTGTGCTCCACATTCATTTTGGGGTGATGCAGTACTTACAGCATGCTATCTGGTAAATCTTATGCCATCGCCGGTCTTGGATGAGCAAACTCCTTTCTCTATAGCATTTCCTGAGAAGGAGTTGTTATTTCTTATTCCCCGTATCTTTGGCTTTGTTGCATTTGTCCACCAGTTGACTCCATGTCTTGACAAGCTCTCTCCTAGGGCTGTCAATTGCGTGTTTGTGGGGTACTCCAGAACTCAAAAGGGATATCGATGTTACGATCCATTACGCAGGAGATACTTTATCAGTGCTGATGTCACATTCTTTGAATCCGTAATGTTCTTCTCCCCTGCAGGTGACAGGCTGACTTCTTCAAAATGTGGACCTGCGATCTATGTGCCACCTCCTCCTACGAGTCAGTTGTCTCCTCTGCCTATCATACCACCACTACCACCACTTCCACCACCCCCCACTACACAGCCGCATGTGGTTGTTGTTTCACCATAGCCAAAATTCTATACCCGTCGGCCAGCTTCTGCTCATGGACATCGCCAGTCATCTGGTACGCCCCAGGTTTGTTCTAATAACATGGTTTCTAATGATGGGTCTGGAAACGTTTCAGTACATGGATCAGTACATGATGAGGTTTCTGAGGACCTCGACTTACCCATTGCCATAAGGAAGCAAAAGCGTACATGTGTGTCCTACCCGCTTGCTTCTCAGGTCTCTTTCCATCGCCTGACGGAAGATTTTCAGAGATTTGCAGTTGCTCTATCTGTCGTAGAAATTCCACGGATTTACCAGGAGGCCTTGAAAGATAGTCGCTGGCGTCTAGCTATGGAGGAAGAGATGGTTGCTTTGCAATCACGGGGTACTTGGAGTTTGGTGTCTGCTCCTCCTGGCGCATCTATTGTTACTTGCAAATGGGTGTTTACTTTAAAACATCATGCAGATGGAAGCCTTAATCGCTACAATGCAAGATTGGTGGCCCGTGGTTTTACGCAGACCTACGGTGTTGATTATATGGACATGTTCTCACATGTTGCTCGCCACTCCACTTTACGTATTCTTCTTTCAGTTGATGTGGCATGTGACTGGCCTTTATTTCAACTCGATGTTAAAAATGCATTTTTGTATGGAGATCTACAGGAGGAAGTCTACATGCAGCAGCCTCCAGGGTTTGCTGTTGAGGGGGAGTGTCAGCAGGTTTGTAGACTCCATAAGGCAATATATGGTCTAAAACAAAGTCCAAGGGCATGGTTTCAAAAGCTCTCAAATCTGAACGAACGGCAGGGGTTCAAGAGGTCAAATGCAGATCGTTCTCTATTCGTGCAGAGAACACCTAGAGGTACAGTTGTTATCATGGTATATGTTGACGATATAGTTATTACAAGAGATGATGAGCAAGGAATCAAGATGGCAAAAGAATTCCTGGGCAATCAGTTTGTGACCAAGGATCTGGGTACCCTAAGGTACTTCTTAAGGTTGGAATTTGTTAGGAATGCGCAGGGTCTTGTGATGACCCAAAGAAAATATGTTACAGACATGCTTGTTGAGATGGGCATGATTGGGTGTCGACCTTCCACTACTCCTATGGATCCTAGTATGAAGTTATACGATGATGATACAGATGAAGTTGATACGAGGAGATACAGAGAGATGGTGGGAAAGCTCCTTTACGTTACTATCATGGCCTCAAATTTCAGCGAAATTCGGTCGAATTTCTGTCGAATATCGATATCCAGTCGAAATCGAAATTCAACCGAAATGCCCGAAATGACCGAAATATGGGGGTCCTAGTACAAAAAATGACCGAAATGACCGAAATTCCGGTCGAAATTCCACCGAAATTCCATCGAAATTCTGTTTTGGTTGATACCGAAATGGTGACCAAAACCGACATTTAAGGCCTTGGTTACTATTACCATACTGGATATCTCTTTTGCTGTGAGTCGAGCGAGTCAGTTCATGGAGCAACCTCGACAAGTACATATGTATGTTATATACATGATATTGAGATATCTAAAATCTTCTCCAGGCACAAAACTATTTTTCAAGAGAGGAGAAACTCTCTATGTATCCGTGTGTGTTGATGCGAACTATGCAGGGTGTCCCAAGGATAGAAAATCTACTTCGGGCTTTGCAGTATTTGTTGGCTCTTGTTTCTTGGAGAAGCAAGAAACAAACAGTTGTGGCCAGATCAAGTGTTGAATCTGAATATAGGGTTATGGCACAAGTAAGTATAGATATGATGTGGGTTCGAGCAGTATTAGTGGATTTGCATATAGATGTTCCTCTACCCATGCAGTTACAATGTGATAATCAGACTGCCCTATTCATTGCAAACAATGATGTGTTCCATGAGAGGACAAAACATATTGAGGTGAATTGCCATTACACTAGAGATATGATTCAGAAGGGTTTGGTTTCTACCTCACATGTCAGTTCAGGAGAACAAACTGCAAACACATTTATCAAGTCATTGCTCAGAGGACCATTCCAAAAGTAGTCATCCAAGCTGAGCATGATTGACATATATGCTCCATCTTGACGGGGAATGTAGAGATATTTACATGTTTCTATATTCTATATGTATCTTTCCTTTATTTTTATTTCTCTGTATCTACCTTATGTAATTTACCCATATGCCTCTCCTCTATATAAGAGAGCCTAGGGTTCTCGAGAATAACAACGCACTCTATTATTCCAACAATAGGGATGATGCAAATGACATATTCTCGACGGTGGAAAAATAAATTTGATGGTGGAAATTTCGGTGGAGAAGAAAACGGAGGGGTTGAGAGGAGAAAACTCATCGGAAAATGAGAGATTTTGGAAAAGAATCGCGGAGATCACGTACAAGGAGGAGAGAGGAGAGAGGTAATTGAGATAAGCTCAAAAATTGATTGATTTAAAATTGATTCCAATGTTGGACTCTAATCCCCTTCACATAGGAGGAGAGGATTACAAAAATAGAAAGAAATTGAAAGTTAAATCATATTCGACTCTAATTTTAAATTCGAAATTCAAATTAAAAATCGATTAACTAATTTGATATCACATGCAATCTCTTTATCGCAACAACTTCATAATATTGTTGAAATCTAATTAATGACGAACATAAATAAATTAAGCCTTATTTATCTGCTTTATTCTGCATCAGTTCTCCTCCGCTTGAAAAATTCGTCTCCCGACGAATTGCTTGATCTTCAGATGTGGTGCCGAAGAATTATTCTCGAATTCACTGAATAATTTGCTCCAATTGCATAATCTTTCCTCCTTGATCCAACATTACGTGTAGTTCTTCTCAATTGAATGGCATCCTTGCAATTTTTCTACCCCTTCATTTAAAAAGATTTCGTAACAAAATGTATCCTCCAATTGGCACTTTTGATAAAACTTTCGGAGTAGGTGTTTTACTGAAATTGTTCCAAATTAATTTCAAATCTCAAATCACATGGGATTCAAATACCATAGATGAAGATCCTCAGGTTAGGGTTTTTTCCTTCTTCAACTTCGACAGTGGCAACGATAATAGCGATTGGGCGAGTGATGCATACGATGGAGGAAGCTGACGGCACAAAGTGTGGTGAGAGGGTTGTAGCAAGGTTGGGGCAAGTGTGGTCAGTGGCAGCAGAGGGGTGATGTTGGTGCGGAAGTGGGTAGGCGGCAGCACAAGAAGGAAGTGGTCGGGGGAGATGTTGGAGAGAGGAGAGAGGATGGTTGGTGGCACAAGGGTGGGGAGGATGGGGTGGGCGGCAATAGAATTGGGAGTCATGCCGGAGATGCAAGGGCAACAGGAGCAGGTGGTGGCGATGATGGGGCAGGGGGGCTCGTTTGGGGGTGAGGAGGCAATGGGAGGCGACGATACAAGTTGGAGGGTAGGAGGGGGTTGCAGCAGGGTTGTAGGGGTGACGTCCCAGACTCCCAAGCGATGGATGGTGATGGCGGTTAGGCTTGATAGTGTTGGATGGTGGCGGGCGGGGGTGTTGGGGTCGGCTTGGTCACCAAGGATGCGGGGGAGGCGAGGAGGGGTTGCAACGAGACTGGGAGGGTCATTGGGAACGGCGTTGGAGATGCGAGGGACGCGGAGCCGCGAAGGGGGCCCGTGAGAGGGCTGTGGGTGGCGTTGGCGTTGAGTCCTCCAGCGACTGAAGGTCTGAAATGACCTGGACAGCAAGCCCAGTTGGGTTTTTCTCAACCTTTTCTTCATTTTTGTCTTCATTGTGATCTTCGACTTGTACCATAAAAATATCGATGTTATACCATGAATCTATCCATTATTGCACCATAATACTTGTCTAGAGGAGATGTTTGAATTTTTGTTGACGTGAACGCGCATGCGATCCATGAGATAGACGGCTTAGATTGAACTTCATCTTCCAATATGAGACAGGATCGTCGAATCATGAGAACGATTCAATTCCATGCTTTGATACCAATTAATGCCAATGAAATATTCTCAACGGTGGAAAAATAAATTTGATGGTGGAAATTTCGGTGGAGAAGAAAATGGAGGGGTTGAGAGTAGAAAACTCGTCGGAAAACGAGGGATTTTGGAAAAGAACTGCGAGATCGCGTGCAAGGAGGAGAGAGAAGTAGAGAGATAATTGAGATAAACTCAAAAATTGACTGATTCTTAACTGATTCCATTGTTGGACACCAGGACCCTCATCCCCTTTATACAGGAGGGGTGGATTACAAAAATAGAAAGAGATTGAATTTAAATCCTAACCAACTCTAATTTTAAATTCGAAATTCAAATTGAAAACCTACTAACTAATTTGAGATCACATGCGATCTCTTTATTGCAACGACTTCATAATAAAATTGAACTCTAATTAACGACGAACTTAAATAAATTAAGTCATATTTAACCGCTTCATGTTGCATCAAAGGAGAAGAACTCTGACCTTCCTCCTCACGATGCTTCGTATAGAAACAAACCGACCAAGAAAGTCACCTTTGACCTTAGAAACTAGGTGATTTCTGAAGAGTCCTCGTCTGATCCTGAAGTGGTTCATAAGGTAAGTGCAATCAGTATGACAATTCTCAATAAACACTTACCTTTAGTTAACAATAGTTGGAGATCTTCTGCGTAAGACTATTATTCTTCTGAGGACGACTCTAACGATGGTTGGACCTCTTCATTCTCTCCCTCTTCACCATCCTCTACATCTCCATATTATCTCCCATCACACTTCCACAAGAAGGTTCGTCGCAAACCTCCTTAACCTTGTACATCCATCTCAAATCTACTCGATCACCTACTTGTGAGACTCGATCATACTTAGGCTCACATGAGCCTAAGTATAGGAGAACCGATATCATTGTGTATACCTCATTCTATTCTTTTTTTCTCACCCTCAACCGTCTCATTTTTGCTCTTCTGCAATACTTAGGCCCTTAAAAACCTAAGTGTAGGGGGGTAAGTAGACTTCCTATTTCTTTTTACTCAAATATGCTTGGTACGAACTATGTCTACATTTCACTTTGTGCCATGAGGACATAGCACAAACTAAGTACAAGGAGGTGTATATATTATATATACTTTATCCATAGCTCGTACTTCAATTGTTTTCATCAATAATCAAGTTTGGATTTAAGTTGTGTATACTTTACATATTTTTTGTTTTCAGAACTTCTTACAAAATTAGGGGGTATAACAAGTTTCAAAAAATAAAAAGTAATTCAAGGTTCTGTCCATGACATTTTCACTATTACACAAAACTTGAGGAATGAAAGAAACTTTGGTTTTTGAGGACCTTTAATTCAGAGTTAACCGGCCTTATTCATTGGGTTTGAGACTTAATAATCCATACTTTCCCTAGTTTAAAATATATGGGCGATATATTGCACACTCAATCTCTACCTTCTAAGAATATGATCAGCACATCACCTGCACAACTATATGATTGATGAGATGAGTTGAGATTTCACTTAATGGATTGGGGAGATTTGAGTCTAGACCCAATTTAATGATACTCGAGGATGGGATAAAATCGATGAAAGCTTCATGAAACATGAGTGTCAGCAAACTCTAGCTAGTATGTGAACAAGTTCGCATGATATCTTTTAATACTGACCTATGTGCCATAGGATGATAAAACTAAGTAATTATTGATCAGTGTGCGCTAACTTGGTAAAAGCAGTGAAGCTAGCCTACAAAAAATGTGAAGAGATCTCACATACAAAGTCAATTCAAAGAGCTTCAATCAAAGGCGAGCGTTCCAACCGTTTCAAAGTGTCCCCTTGGACCAAAGCTATGAATCAGGCTTGTACCCCAAAAAGAGCTCTGCATTGTAAGAGATACAAGTCTAGGTGTAAGTATATTAGATACTTAAAAGAAGACATACACCTGTGTACTCCCAAAAAAAGTACATATAACACAACAATTTTTTGACGGATGCACTGGTCAACAACTAAAAATATGTGGAGTAACAAAGCACTAGAGAGGATCCTTTTTCCAATGAAAGGGAGAGAAGAAAATACACAAACCTATACCCTCCATCATCTGGCATGTCATATACATTTTCAAGTCTGACAAACTACTGAAACGATAGATTGAATGTCAGAACTGATTTATTCCCTAGTGTTGAGAATTGGTTATTTAGGAGCCTCTTGGATCAAGACTTTGGGTGAAATTTCGACTCGACTCTCATAATTGCAGTACATACTAAGCTTCATATCTCTTATGTTATATGTATAAATAGAGAGTCTGATAATTAGAGAAGTTGGATTCCTTTTGACTAGAGCTTTGTTCAACTTAGGACTTTAGGACCATTGAAACCAAGGATTCTAGATGAGATAAGACTTGAAATTTGCACTTGCATAGTCAGGGATTCAAACTTCTAACTCACTAAAAATTGCTTATGGGCAAGCAAAGATCTAAGTATATGTGTGTTATGAATCCATGATTCATCTACTTTATATGGACATGTCAGAAATCCTCCTTAATAAATCACTAATTACATCCCTTAAAATAGATTTATTAACTTTGGTCAAAATCTCTAATTAATTAACTTGTGTTTTTGCCCTTGATTGAGGCTAGTATTTTATGTACAAAAATTACTTATTTTGACATAATTTTTTCTCTAATATTTTCTTTAATTAATTACCTTGACTTCAAGAAATAAAACCCATAAAACCAGAAAATCCAGAGAAAATATAAAAATCTGGCATTGTATGTTTTGTGTATATTTTATCTTTATGACTTTATTTTACAATTTTCTAACCTATAAAAATCCATAAATTAGATTAATTATGTACATATTGTATATACATTAATTCACTAATTAAAATCTAAGTAAAATACAAAAAATCATAAAAGAGCAAAAATACAGTATTTTATTATCTATGGAGTACCTCCAAAAATAAGTTTTGTACAGATGACATCTTTTGATTTTAGGTCCTTCACGAAAGTTGTAGATCTAGTCAAGAGGGCAACTTTCATGTTGACCACTTTTTTCATTTGACTTCAATCACTATTTCTTTTTAATTTTTTGTTTCTTATTTAATTTTTATATTGTTAAAACTTATTTATTTTATCCTTAATTTTATTGTTTATATTATTTATTTTAATTTTTTATTTTATTTTTCTATTTCCCTCTCTTCTTTCTTCTCTCATCTATCTCTTCATTTTCTCTCTCCTCTCTCATCCATATCACGTGACCCGACTCCTCTCCTCTCTCTCCCCGATCATGGCCTGGTGTTCGCCCCAAAAACTTCATTCATAAAAAGCAGAGAACAAGAAGATATAGTAATAGGGGAGGAGGGAGAAGAAACAGCGATCGGATCGAGAAGATCCTACACAGGAGGGTGCGAACTACACCGACGACCAAACATTAGTCAAAAGAACCGCGTGAGCGAAAATATTTTCCTTGTAAAATCTCTGGCCCCTGAAAATTGGCGCGTTATGCCCCAGCCAAATCGCCCAGACGAATGCGAAAAGGCCTAAGAAGTCCATGCGGTCCCTGCCCTTGTTCGAGCGCAGAGAGTCCCAAAAACCGACCAAGTCCAAAGTGTTGATCCAAGGCATCCTCGCCTCCTCCCAAACGCCAGTAGTGACCGGGCAGCCGAAGAATAAATGATTTAAGAATTCAACATCGTTGCCACAAAGAACGCAATCCATCGAAGGCACGTCACCAAAGAGTCTAGCGCAACGATCACGCGTCAAAATCCTCCCTCTGCGGAAAAGCCAAAGAAAGATAGTTACCCGCTTCGGAAGTCTCAATCCCCACAGGAAGCTGCAGTCGCGGATGATGGGATCCGAACCACTCTGAGGAGGATTGCAAACAGCCTTGAAAGCCTTCCTAGAAGAGAAGTCGCCCTCCCGCCAAACCCAGTGGTCCCGGCCCCTCGTGGCCTGGGCGCAGTCGCAAGAGACTCCAAAAGAGCAAGAAGCTCGTCGTAGCGTTGATCGGAGAGGTTGCCCAGAAGCGACGGGAACTAGCCACCTCCCGACCAAGAAGAAGCCACAGTAGCGCGTCGATCAGAAGCCGAGGCAAAAAGTCGCGAGAAAGAATCCCTTAAGGGAGAAGTACCAGCCCATGTATCCGTCCAGAATCTGAAGGAGTTGCCGTCCCCGAGAACAGGAGCAAAGAGATGAGAGTGCCGATGAGTCACCGAAGACTCCCCCCGCCAGAAAGGGGTACGAGAGCGAGGTTCACCAATATCCGCCAACAGCTCCCCACTTAAGCCCAGAATCTCGCGCAAACAAGAAGAGGAGAAATTATTAGAGTCCCCCCATAACATGTTCACCCATTTAAGCAGGAGAGCGTCATTGACCCAGTCGAGGCGACGGATGCCAAGACCCCCATCACACTTTCTTTTCGTCACGTCCTCCCATTTCACGAGATGAGTACCGCGAGAGGAAGGCCCCCTCCTCCCCCAAAGGAAATTCCGCATCAACTTCTCAATACTGCCACGAACCCCCACCGGCAATAGCCAATTGGAGAGGTAATAGACGGGGATAGAAGAAAGGACGGACTTGATGAGCACAAGGCGACCACCCCACGATAGCAAGGAAGCACTCCAACCGGAAAGTCTCCTCTCCACCCTGTCAATAACCTTGTGCCACTCGCGGCGTCTAGCCCGTCCCGCCCCCAAGGGCATGCCCAAATAATCAATCAGAAGAGAAGAAGGGGGGATCCCAGTGTGAGGCCACACGCGCTCGTCGTCTCGGGTCCAAAGCAAAAGGAATCACCTTGGACTTGCTTTGATTGATGAGCAAACCCGACAGTTCGCTGAAGATTTCCAAAGTCGCCGCCATGCCCCCTGACCTCATCATGCCCACCTCGATGAAAACGATAGTGTCGTCAGCGTACTGGAGGGTCGGGATGACCCGGTCGCCACAGAGAAGCCCATCGATAGACCATGATCGACCACTCGAACCGCCATCCGAGGAAGCACGTCAACCGCAAGAACAAACAGAAGGGGAGCTAGGGGCAGCCTTGTCGCACGCCTCTTCGAGGCTGGAAGCGATCACCCACGATGCGGCCATTGATCATTATGGAGAAGGATACATTAGAGATGCATCGACGCATCCACGAGATCCAGATTGAAGGGAAACCACGAGCTCTCAGGACCAACCACAAGAAGGTCCAATCCAGGAGTCGTAAGCCTTAGCAAAATCACCTTCTAGAGCACCCCCTGGCGCCCACTCTTCATCCAGCTTTCCACCATTTCAGAAGCCATAGTTGTAACATCCGCAATTTGGCGACCACGAATGAAAGCCGCCTGGCCAGGAGAAACTAACTCATCACCGGAGCAAGCCTTCGAGCGAACACCTTTGCCACAATCAAGTATATACCATTTGAAATTACAATGGGACGAAAGTCTTCTATACGATGGGCGGAGGGGAATTTTTGGCAAGAGGACAATGATAGCCCTATTGATTTTATCAAAACCCGCATTACCACTGCAAAACTCAACGATAACATCCCAACCTCCTTCCCCACCAACTCCCAAAAATCCTTGTAGAAAGCAATGGGGAACCCATCCGGCCCCGACGAAGCATTGACGTTAAGATCCCCAAACCGCATTCTTGACCTCCTCCAAAGTTACGTCCTTAGTTAGTTCTTCAGAAAGCAAGGGCGAGAGAGTAGGAGTTCCCTCCCCCGACCAGAACCACCGCCTGGGGGCGCGCGAAGAAGAAAAATCTTTAAAGTATGTCGCCACCTCCCTCCCCAGAGCGTTCTCCCCCCACGATCTCCCTATCACCAAAGAGATTGAGTGAATAAAATTTAGAGCGCCTCCTGTTGCTGGCCACCCTATGGAAGTAAGAGGAATTAGCATCCCCTCCTCTTAGCCAAGAGATTCTGGCCCTCTGACGACCCCCGCCATTACGTTATAGCTCCTCTTCCCCTTCATCCTTCGCGAAACGATCGTTGCCTAACCTCCTCTCCCATAACCGTCGATCCATCGCCTCCTATGTAGCCATCCTCATTGCCAGTCCTCTTCCTTGTCCATTTCCAGAACTTCTCATATCCAACCAGATACCTCTAGCACATGCCAGCAACGAAGGGCCTCTTCGCCGACGAAGATGAGAGGAGTGTGATGAGATCCCCAGCCATCTCCAGGTAGAGTAACAGCTAGACCAAGCTATGGGAGCTCGGGTGTCCCTCTCGTCGGATCACCCTCGAGCGATGACCTCCGAAGCATCAACTCCTCCCCAAGCGATCCATCTCCATCCACCAGTGAACTCCGCTTCTCAACCACCTCCTCTCCAGGTACGTCCATACCTCCTCGCAACTCCATTTCATCTCCATCGATCACCTTCACCGCACAGCTCCACCACCATCTTTGCACCACCTCTGCTTCCACACTTCACCACCCACACCCGACTCCACCGCACCTTCTTCGATCGCATCGCTACTCGCACCTCCATCTCAGGCCTCATTAAGGCTGAAGCTCAAACTCCACCTTCCGTGCTTCGTCTCACCCCCCTCGTCGTCGCTCCACTCTCGATGCATATAATGTTTCTTCAACATAGGGAGCTTCACCTCCCTTTACAATGGAGATGAAACAACTCTATAGATTCTAGAGATCCGCTATAGCTTCTTTGCTTCATTCCTTTTGTCATTTGTCTTGTAAAATATATCTTTGTTGTAGTATATAAATAATTATGTAATTCACTAGAACTGCGCCTACGACCATTATTTCTATGAACTAAACATTGTCTTATTAAGCATTATCTACATTTTAAAATAAAAAATACTCATCTATTTTTTCTGAACAAAAAGACATCTTATAAGTATTTTTAACTTGGTTATTTTAATTTCGATTCCAATATCTATCAGTCAGCTCAACGATATGCCCTGATATGTGCGATATAAGGCATATGGATAAGAGATATGTGTGATATAAGTATGCATTTGTTAGCTATTATTGTATTAAGAACTTGGATTTAATGATATTCATTTCCAATATGTATCAATCATAGTTTTAAAAGGCGGCGCCTCGAGGCACAAAGGCGTACACCTCGAGGCGAGGCGGACCCAAAACGCCCCGAGGCGCACGCCTCAGATGTATCAGAAGAAGCGTACGCTTCAGCCTCGCCTGAGGCGCTCAAGGCGTGAGGCGAGGCTGAGGCGTAAGCCTCAAAAAAAGGTTTTTTTATTTCCGGTGCACGTGACCTTTTTCGTAAAATCGAAGGGTCGGGGGGGGGGGGGGGGGGGGGGGGGGTCTGTTTGACAGAAACCCTCCCCCACCCTTCCCCTGAGCCCTGACATCGCCGCCCCAACCCGCAACTTGTCGCCTAGTCGCGATCGCCGCCAACCGGAGTCGTCGCCCAGCCCCCTTCTCCATCGCCGACCCTCTCGCCGCCCAACCGGAGCAGGTATGCGCCGCCACCACCTCTGAAATTGATTTTTCTGATTTTTTTTCAATTTTTTGTGTTTCCTTTGTGTTTTCATCATTTTTCCAATTGTTTTGGGTTGTTTTTCCAATTGTTTTGGGTTATTTTTTATGTAATTTTCCGATTGTTTTTTATGGCTATGATGAAGGATTACATGTATGTTCATCTTGTACTGTTAGTATATATCAATATGTGTATGTTATTGTATAACTTGTAGATATGGGAAGGAAAGGCCAAAGTGGGGGGCGATCGGATCCCGGATGGAGATACTGTCGAGAACTTGAAATGGACGAGCATCACAAAGGGAAAGGATATGTGTATGTTGAATGTAATTTTTTTTCGATGAAGATCACCGGTGGGTTGAAACGACTAAAAGACCATCTTGCAAAGACACGTAAGAATGTGAGAGCTTGTCCAAGCATTCCTATTGAAGTTCAACAAGAGATGAAGATGTTCATGGACAGCAAGGGTAATGAAAAGAGAAGACGGTTTGAAGAAATGGAAGAAGTTTGCCGAGTTGGGATGCAAGGGTCATCTGGAGGTGATGAAAATGAGCTGCCACAAAGAGCGCCGACAGATTCTAGTGGTATCAAGCAAGCTCGAGGACCGATGGATTTTTTATTGCACATGGAGGTAGGGGTGTAGGTAGTTCGGATCCTCCCTCACAACAACTCACTTTAAATGCAAGCTGGAAAAAAGATGAGAGAAGAAGGATTTGCAGGAGCACTGGAGATTTTTTTGAGAATTCATTGGCATTCAACATAGCCAATAGTCCTTATATGGCGATGATGACTGATGTATGTGGATATAGAAGGAGTTTCAAGCCACCAACCATGCATGAACTCCGAACTTGGATTTTGAAAGAAGAGAAGCAGGCCATTACCACTCTTGTTGATGAGGCGAAGGCTTCTTGGATTGCCATGGGTTGTAGCATCATGTCGGACGGTTGGACTGACACGAAAGGACGCACATTGATTAATTTTTTGGTGAATAATCCCAAAGGCACTTACTTCTTGAAGTCGATTGATGCATCCGATCAAGTTAAAGATGCCAGGATGCTTTTTAAAGTGTTGGATGAAGTTGCTGAGGAGGTCGAAGAGACGAATGTTGTGCAAGTGATAACGGATAATGCATCCGCTTACAAAGCAGCTGGACAAATGTTGATGGATAAAAGGAAGAATCTTTATTGGACACCTTGTGCAGCGCATTGTATAGATTTGATGTTGGAGGATATCCTTATGCTCAAATTGCCACTTCATGCATCGGTGTTCAAAAAAGCAAAAAAAAATAATCAATTTTGTGTATGCGCATGCTTGGGTTTTAGCAATGGTGAGAAAACTTGCAGCTTGTGATTTGGTGAAACCTGTCGTTACAAGATTTGCCACTGCATTTCTTACATTGCAAAGCTTGATTAGAGCCAAGGATTCACTTGAATCCTTCTTCACTTCCAGAGCATGGAAGAACGGTTCTTATGTGAATCGCCCATTGGGTCAAAGTGTGGTGAACATTGTTGTGAAGAGCGAGTCTTTTTAACCTGGTGTTGCATATGTTCTCAATACCACGAAATCTTTGGTCACCATTTTGAGGTTGGTGGATTCTAAAAAAAAATCCGCCGATGGGATTTATTTACGAAGCCATGAACAAGGCCAAGGAGGAGATAGCTAGAAATCTTGAAAATGACAAGACCAAATATAAGATTATTTGGGATATTGTGGATAGCCATTGGGATCGTCAACTTCACAGGCCTTTACATGCTGCTGCTTATTTCCTCAACAAGGTTGCAGAAAGCGGTAGTCGGTATTCAGTCGGCGGGGTCACCTACTAAGGATTAGTCGGCAGTCGGGCAACTAGTCGGAATTAGTCGGTTTTGAATTTTTAATTATTTTAAATATATAAATCAGTTTTTTATACATATATTCATATGTATATACATATATTTGTACATTTTATATGACATCATGATGAAACAAAAGAAGTAATTGACTTTAAATATAACATTAAGCATATTAGAATATGTTTGCTTTAAAAAAAAGTGAAAAACAAAAAAAATAAAAAAGGTTGTTGTAAAAGTCGGCCGATTAGTCGGCCGACTAGGCCGACTAGTCGGCCAGACTAATCGGGTGGACCGACTAAGGGCCGACTAGGCCTAGTCGAGTCGGCTACCCCCCCGACTCGACTAGTCGGACCGACTAGTCGGCCTAGTCGGCCGACTTTTGCAAGCTTGTTCCTCAATCCCCACTTTCATTATGAATCGACATTCTTCAATCACTTAGAGGTCAAAATGGAATTGTTTTCATGCATGAAAAGATTGATTATTGATCCAGATGCGAGGATGAAAGCAGATTCACAACTTGATTCCTTTATGCATGCCAGAGGATTTTTTGGATGGGCAAATGCTGTTAATTCAAGGAAAACAAGAAGTCCTGTGAGTATTGTAAATAAATTTTAAGAGTTTTCCATATACTTTAACATAATTACTAAAATGTGTTGTTGACCATTACCAGCGGATTGGTGGACGTTGTTTGGTGATGAAACACCTGAATTGGCAGCATTTGCTATTAATGTATTGAGCTTAACTTGTAGTGCTTCTGGGTGTGAACGTAATTGGAGCTTTTTTAATCAAGTAAATGGTTAAAGCATTATTTATTTTTATGATAGTGTTTTTGTTTCATGTTAATCACTTAAAACGTACGTATGTCTATATAGGTCCACGCAAAGAGAAGAAATCGTTTATCACAAGCGAAGCTCAATGATCTGGTTTACATCATGTTCAATTTGAAATTGAAACATGGAGAATTAAGAAAGAAAACAATAGAAGATCCATTATGTTTGGAAGACATTGACTCCGGTGATGAACGGATTTCAGAAGCTCAAGATGTCGAGGCCTATCAGGATCTTGATGCAAACATACCCCTTGAGGATGATCCTCTTGAGGAGGAAGGAGGTGAAAGAGGTGGAGGAGCTCAAGTCGCTCGGCCTAAAAAGAAGGGGAAAAAACGACAAAGGTGCAATACAATATTACAAATTAAAAGAATGTTCGATGCTTTTTTGTGATTAACTTTCAAATGGTTGACTATGCATATTACTTTCTTGATTAGGTAAAGGAAAAACTCTAATTAATGTTGAGGAGGAGTACTTCAATTCTAAGGATGGAAGCGATGATGAGGCTGATGATGATGTGCACTCGGATTTTATGGATGATTCCGATGACGATCCAATGAGTAGTAGGAGCAGTGACGATGACGATGGAGGCGACAACACTGCTGAGGGGCGAGAAGACTGAAGTTGATTCGTTGAATCAATATTGATGATTAGTGATTTTGATGTATCACACAATAGTGATGGAACATATGTTGCATCAATTTCATGCATGTGTCAAACTTTATTTCCTACTTTATGTTTTCTTTTCTAATTTCGCAATCGTATTTGAACTTTGGATAATCATAGTTGTAGTCATGGCCTTAAATTTCGCCGAAATTCGACCGAATTTCGGTCGAATTTCGATTTCAGTAGGTGACCGAAATTCGGTCGAAATGGCTATATCGGTCGAAATTTGGGGGGGTCTAGTTCAAAAAACCACCGATATGACCGAAATTTCGATCGAATTTCGACCGAAATTCGGCCGAAATTTCGTTTCGGTCCATCACCGAAATCCGACTTTTAAGGCCTTGGTTGTAGTTCGTAGTTTGTATTGAACTTTAGGACAATGTATTGCAATATTTTGTGTTGTTAGTATTTATTCCAAATTATTTTGCTTTAATTTTAACTTTTCTTTCCAAAAAATTGAGGTTTACGCCTCGACTGCCTCGAGGCTTACGCCTCGTCTCACATTTTGGGAAAACGCCTCGGATCGCCTCAAGCTTTTTTAAACCTTGGTATCAATCAATAATCAGCCTTAACAACGAAATGACCGATATGGCTGATATGTGCAATATAAGGCATATGGATGAAAGATATGTATGATATAAGTACGCATTTGTTAGCTATTGTTGTTTTAAGAACTTGGATTTAATGATATACATTTCCAATATGTATCCATCAATAATCAGCCTTAACAACGAAATGATTGATATGACCGATATGACTGATATAAGGGGCATATATGAGCAATATGTATGATAAAACTGTGTATTTGTGAGATATTATTGTTGTAAATAACTTGAAAGATCTTAATTTGCAAAAAATGGTCAAAAAATGACTTTTTGAGCCATTTCCGAAATTTCCACTGAAATCGTTGAAATTTCCCGAAATATCAGCGAAATTTCGGTATTAGAGGTGACCGAAACGAAATCCAAATCGAGATTTCGAACCTTGGTTGCAACCAAGCTAGTCGTCATCACTATAATTCTGCAAACATCACTTTTTTGAAGAAAAAAATTATTGTTTAGGTACGTCAACAATCTTCCCTTCGAGTTCCCTCCTCCGTCTGGGTCTATAACAAGAGGGTATTTTATTAGTTTGTCGCTTAGAGGTCAAAGAAGCGGTCTAAGCTAACCAAAATTCGCTTTGAGGTGAAAGGAGCAAATATGTCGAAGCGAATGAGAGAGAGCCAAAGGGAGGGTTTTTGTGGGACAGGTTGTCTTATATAGCCTTGTTCTAGGTTAAATTAGGACTTAAACAATCTTCGACCTTCAACCATTTTGAGCTATATTGGGAAGTTGGAAGATCGAGGAAAGAGGACTATCTCGACTTTCTTTAAGGAATACGGTGGAAAAGAAAGGGTGACAAATTCTCGATCGAATTTAGTGGACATTTGTTCGATAATTCACGACCTTCGTCTAGTGCAGGTACTTTGCATTGGTATGTTCGGGGCTTTGCCCACCCCCCCCCAAGAAATAAGGATCGAAGTTTAGAACGCGCACAGTAGTTCTACCTATAGAAAAGATCATGAAAGATGCAATTAGAATGGTACTCGAATCCATTTACAATCCCGAGTTTCCAGATACATCACACTTCTGCTCGAGTCAAGGCTCGGCCCTCAAACAGATCATAATACGGAGAGGAGAAATGGGACTTCCCTCGTCAACCTCTCACCCGCCAACGAGGTCCGATCTAAGCTTTTTTCGCTTAGCCTCGAAGAAGTGGCCAAAGAAATTAATGGAAAACTGGAACTACAATTCAAGCATATATTTGTTCTTATATCTTCTTCAGATAGATCCACCGTTGCAAATCTGGATAATCCTTCATACCTTCATTTTGCACTATGAAAGTTCAAAAGGCAATGTACTCTACATCCTCTGTTACATTTTTACGTCTATTGATAGTTTATCCAAATTTGAAAGGAACTTTACACATGCTCTTATGGCAATGCACATTCCTCGTGACCATCATACCACTTTTCAAGCACATGGTTGAAGGCAAGCCATGAGTTCAGAAAGAGATACTCTTATTTCCATAAACGTGTGCCATCTTGTGCCATGTCCATCAAGTTTCGCACCAGTTGCCTGCGGATGGGTCTTTATGGTCAAAAATTCACTCGATGGATCAATAGACAGACTAAAGGCAAGACTAGTGGCAACAGCTTTCCCTCAGATGTCTAAGTTGGACTATTTCGACACATTTTGTCGATTAACTAGGATGGCTTAGATTCGAACAATTATATATGGTACTGCCAATAAAATTGGTACGTTTTCAACCATACGGGAAGAATGCATTCCTATATGGAGATATTCCGGAAGTGTATAGATGACATCCATTGAGATACTCCATTATGTTTGTCACCTATACAAGACCATGTATATCCTAAGGCAAAGTCCATGAGCCTGTTTTGACATACTTACCTTGAAAATCAGCTCTCTTAGTTTCCTTAGGAGTACGATTGATCATTACGTGTTCGTTCGATGACATTCCTCAAGTATTGTAGTACTTTTTAGTTTTTATATGCAATCATGATATGACGATCACTGGTGATGACAGCACAAGTATTTGTGAGACCAAGCCCTTCCTTCAGAAGGTGTTTGTAATTAAGGGCATTGTTCATTTTCAGTACTTTCGCATCCTTCAGAAGGCTTGGGTTTAGACATTAGCACATCACGAAAGCGTGACGATCGCATCACATGCAATCAAAAGCGGCTAGTCATACTAGTTGTTCGGGGCAGCGGAAATTAATTTTTTTTAAAGAGATCAAATCGCATGATTCGAGAACACTTCTCAAATTGTTTCATCAAGACCAGAAACGAGTTATAGAAATACCTTTTGAAGCGTGATTGCGATCCATTGTCTCTAAAGTAAGAAACCTCATGTCTCAAGTCCGATCTGACGAAAGAGACACTTGCGAGCGCGTAAATGAAACGTGTGCTTCTCGCAATCCAAGTCGAAGATCCGAGCAATGAATCTCTTGATTTCGTCTCACGAAATCCAATGTCTTCTTTACGAGCAAGTAGTATCGAAGACTCAAAGAGGGCGGAGAACTGCGAGCACTCGATCCAACTGCACAACGATGTGACAACGACGAAGCTCTCTATGTCAATATATGGATGGCCACAATTGAGAGAGAGAGAAGGGGCATGTGAAGAGAATAGAGGGATAGAGATTGCTTTGCAATTTTGTTGTAAAAGAAAGAGATGGGATTACTATTTTTATACCATATTGAATGTCAGTGGATTCCAATCCATGTGCACACAAAATCAATGGTGGAGATGACTTTGTGCTTCAATAAACGACCATGATTTTGTTGCATAAATTCGCAACAACAATTAATAAATTTAAAATAAATTAAATATGTTGCAAATAATTTACAACACATTTAAATTAATTTCAATCAATCTCATGTGGAATGAATGGAAACAGGGCAAGCTTAGCTTCCTTCCACTCATGGAATGGGTGGTCACATTGAAATAGGACTCAACGTGGTCATCCATCCTTCTTGAATGGAAGGCGGCTCTCTCATTTCAATTTTGTGAGATCCCATACCTCAACAAATATTCCACATATGCAACAACTTTTGTTGCATAATTATTCACCAAAATAATTCCAAATTATTTTGTGATAATTTCAATCATGCCATCAACAATTATGAATCAAATTCATACATCAAATATAAAATGTAAATTGGATTTATAATTAATTGTCCAATGTGAATCCAATTCACATTAACATTTAATTTGTAAATATTATTTACAATTAAATCTCTACATCATATTATAAATCATATTCATAATATGTATGATTATTATGGATAGTGATATCCTCATTAATCCATCTTTGATAATTAAATCATATTTAATTATCTTGGACAACTATTCTCATGTGTCTAAATAATATGAATCATATTCATATTACTCGTGATAATTAAATCACATTTAATCATCAATTTCCTAATGCTCAGTTATACTATCAACAGTTGAATTACTCTTGAACTCTTTCAAGAAGAATGCGCATTCTCCATGAATACATGGAGATAAGGGCAGTGTGATTGTACATTCCATGTATAATGAATTTGATTGAGATCATATCTCAAATCCAGATCTTGGGGACCTCTCAAAGAAGTTTGATTAAATCAAATTGTGAATCTAATCTTCTCACTGCATCAAAATCGCATTCAGATCAATGTCCAATATTTAGACTAAGATGAGACTGCTAATCTTTTGAGAGGAATCACTAAAATTCAAACATGTTTCATCAGAACGGAAGTGTCATGATTATACAGTCATTTATGATCACATCACCCTCGAGTATTGATCATATGTTTTCCAAAAGCATATATCATACCTATAAATTCTTATCATGCTACCAAAGCAAGAGGACCATGCATGAAATTTGATCGATCCTAATACCTCATGAGTAAGCTCATGTCTTCAAGTTCAGTAGAGAAAATGTATGATCCCTTTGAACTTTGAAGAATCATATTACTCGCATGCCCTCCTATGCACGCCAGCTCGCCAGTGTATAGACCTTGATTAGGCCATCAATCTAATGATCTGCCAAGTGTACATAATAAGATATATAGCAATACATTTGTCTCTGGTCAGAGGATGCATGCCTATATCATGATAGTATATGACATAGATCTTGATTATCTCGATCTCATTAAGTCAACTCTTTGACCTAACTTATCTGACACATCTGAAACACTATTCCTATGCAAATGACATGTATTAAGAGGCCGGTCAGATATCAGCCTTTAGAGAAGGATTTCCATCTCTTTCTCAGGCTGGAGATCATCTCTTAACGATCACTTAACGGTGATCGATGAGTCCTCAATATAACTCTTTAGATATCATCCCAAGCGCCAGCCTCTATAATTCAACTATTGAATCGATAGTCGTATGATTATTAAGATGACCACGGTACATAACCTTAATTGTACAAAGGGGCCTTAGAAGTGCATTCATTCATTTAATCTCAGACAATGAGTGAAATAAACCAATTTTTAGTGATATATCAAATATTACAATATCATTTATTGCAAAATGGTTCGTCTTATGCTTACATGACTAACAATGATCTCTCTCAGACGAGTAACGAAGTCATCATAACAATGGCCGGCAAGATTAGGAGTAGCATGGGCCTGCTCCGCGGCACAGACCGATAGTGGAAAAACGTGCTTGGACTAGCATGTGTGCTCTGAGTGACTTGATCGATGATGGTTGACGTGGGTATGGACCACCTCTGCCACGTGTACCTCATCCTTTAAACGAAGATAAACCACCTCCTCCACGGGAAGCTGCCATACCGAAGATGTCTGAGAGGATGTGGTAGAAGGAATACTCAATCGACTCAGCCTGCAGACTGCAGTACGCTTCCTCCATAGAAGGTATAGTAGCATCAATAAAAAGTTGAGAGTGAGCCGAATCATATTCTGAGTTAAGGGCAGCCAGAAACACCTCGGTCATGATAGAATCTATGTATGCCTTATGTTGCTCGGGTGAGGCCATCAAGAGTATGTAGCTATGGAGTCGCTCAAACATACCCCTCAAAGATGTATACAGGATTTGAAGAGGACGATCGCCTTGTTTGGTCGTGAAGATATAATGCTAAAGTTGCAATATTTTCAACTCGTTACTCACTTGAGAGTATGTTCCTGCGAGGATATCACACATCTCCTTTTATATGGGTTGACTCGGGATATCGTTGGCTATCTCAAAAAAGCCACACCTTGGTATAAGCATCATCTACCTCCCATGACGCGTTGGTCTCAGTCTTGTCCATTGGCTCATCCTGAGTCAGAATGCATTTCTTGTCATGGCTCTGCAGTAGATTCATGAACTGCATCGCCCACAACTCGTAGTTTGTACCGTCCATCTTGATAATAGGTGTTGTACCCTTAAAGGCACCCGTAGATGGCTTACAACTCTACTTTCTGACATCGTGAAAAATCAATGGGACCTTAGACAGATTGTAAGATGTCTACGCGGACATGAGAAGGGATGGTTGCGGGCTTAGCCTCATATAGCAACCACTTTTAGACAACATGGTCTGATTTTGATCTTAAATAGGATAAAGCAGACCAAAACCTTTGAAATCAGACCCAAAACCATGATCTCAGTATAGCAGAAGCACCCAAATCATGTTTGTGGTTCATGGTGCAACTGGACAGGCGTTCGGGAAGCCGAAAAACCTGTCTGGGCAACACCACCAGGCTGCGGCCGCCAGGCTGGAGAGCAGCACTGACACAAGGGGGCAGCACAACCGCTTGGTTGCTACTGAAATACGCTGCAGCAGTGCCGCAGGAGAGTGGTGCAGCCTTGAGGGCTGCTAGGCGGTGGTTGCTTCTGTGAGTAGAGGAGGCAGCTGCTGCGAGGTCCTGATGCGAGCGGTTGCGCGAAGTAGCGGCGACGGAGGGGAGGCAAGAAGGTAGGGTTGGGATTTTAGAGCTCAAGGGTCCGGTCTAGGATCGCCGCTCTGATACCATGTGGAATAGAATACTCCGTTGTTATTTCATAGAGCCCAAGGACTCTCTTATATAAAAGAGAGAAACCCTAATGGGTAAATTACATGCTACAGACAAATAAATAAATAAACTGTGAAACAGTAACATAACATAAAAACTCTTCAACATACATGCTCCCACTCCCCAACCCAAACTCCAATACCCCCTCATAAACCAGACTCAACATCAAAAGCAAACGATTTTTATTAATGTCTTATGCTACCAGTAAAATGACAATCTTCCTCCCAAAATAGAACTCCCCCCCCCTTCCCTAATATAACCACTAATAGCACAACTTATTCTTCCATAATATAATCAATGATATTACCATATTTTTACAAAATACAAATGTTCCATCAATCTCTACTAGCAACAAGGGTGGAAGATTCAATTTCCAAGTATGCCCTTAGCTATATCCTCCTTGGATCTAAACGGTTTACACCTCCATCTACCAAGCATTTAAAAATGCAAGGTGGAATAAGATGATTTCCATATCATCAAGGTGAGACGTAAACCTCGAGGCAGTCGGGGTGTAAGCCTTCTCTTTGAAGAAAAATATTAAATAAATTAATATTAGATAAAAACAAGTTATTCAAATATTAGGGAAAGACGACGAGGCCATGAGAAAATCACTTCCATATCAATCTGACCATCACATTAAGGCATTATAATTACAAATAATATTTTAATCATCATTTTTCTTCACGTATAATAGATATACGACATAAAATGCTAACTACTTTTTTTAGGAAATCTAAACTGCTAAGTACTTTAATTGTTGGGATTTTTACACCATGAATCCTAAAAACTTTGCAAACTACCCTTTCAACCTTGTATTCTTCGTAATTATCACCTACGCACCAAAAGGTTGCTAACTATTACATCACTACCTTCCACGACTTAATCATAGAGTCTGTCAAGTTTTGTAGCATAAGAGCGAGCAAGTTTGCCGGGTTTAGGTGATGACTTATGAAGAATACAAGGTCGAGAAGGTAATTTACAAAGTTTTCAAGGTTCGTGGTGTAAAAATCCCTTAATTGTTAGTATATAGCACCTCGTGTTTTCTATGTATGCATCAATAAATAAATTTCCATTTAGCATGTCATATAAAAGTAATCATTGAATGTTATACTTCTTAATCATAGTCATACCCATACCAAGAGTCAATCTGTGCAATAAGATATAGAACATCGTGGTCATAAACAACCCAAAAGAAGAAAAAGGAGCACAGATTCAGAAGGCAATTTAATCCCATCTATATTTAAGGTATATTTAAGGAATGGTGCTTAATTATTTTGATGTTAGAGTTTATAAAGTAAGAACATTCTTCAATAGATTGCCTTTGTTTAGGATGAATGACATTAACATCACATTTACTATGTACTAAAAAATGATAGGGTCGAACTCATTCAAAACTTATACTGAGTTATTCAAGTTATTCACACATTCATTCCCACTGTAGAATAGTATAAATATAGAAGATTAGACTAGAAAACTCTGTTAAAGTACATGGATGAGAAGTTTTTAGGCTTAAAGAGTTGTAATCTTAAAAACTCAAAATATCATGCGGTTAGTTCGAGAGGTTGAGATTGTGCCTCACTACCGCCTCATGTATCACGTGTGCACCAAAGCGCATGCCTCGTATATCTGGGTGAGGTTTAAACCTCGAGGCATTTGTTTATCAAAAACACCTTGAGATGCGTTTTTTTAAATAATGCCATCTACCCACATTTTCTATAAAAAAACAACTTACAGATTATATTTCAAAACATCATCTCCAATCAAACTAGCCTTCTTTTGGCGAAGGGAAGTACATAGTCAATAAATCCAATCCATTGCGATACTAAAATACTCACGGTCACGATTATCCCAAGATATTTCAAAGCTCAGGGCCTTCAATATTCTTATGAGGGTCACACCAACAATATTTTTCCTGGAAACCTCTTCGACCAAAACAATTGATGGAAGATCGGAAAGATAATAGACAAAAGTTGAGAACTTCGAAGAGGTTGACTTCAATCAAAAGGGATGTTATTTCATCCTCAAGTTTTGTGAAAAGAAACCCCGATGTAATTAAGAAACGTCCACTTAAATCACTGTCAATACACTAGGTTTAATAAAGATCTTAAAGAGGAAATGATGATAGTGTTGAATGAATAACATAAATATAACTGGAAATCAAAACTTTACTTTTTAACGCATATACAACTTTCACTTTCAAGATGAGAAAAAAAGATTGAATATTATCTATATACTATTTATTTTGTATTTCCATAACAAGTAGTTGAGGGAAAATGATGAGGTGTACTTTATCTTTTTGGATTGGTATATTTTATGAAGTCTTGCAAGAAAGAGACAATTAAAAGTGGTGTTAATACATCCCTCTAAATGATAAAAGAGCGTTGATACAACCCCTGAAGAGACAAGCAGCTTGAGCTCAACATTATGTCGCTTTAAAGGACAAATAAAGCATGAAATTTGACATTTAAAAGAGCATAGAGATTGATATGCGCTTGCAAGGAGCAAAGAATGAAACACCATAATTAACTCCTAAGATGGGCACGAGATAAACTATTTGTACACAATAAGGTAATTAACGTGCACACCCTTCAAACGGTTTTAAGACCATTTTCCTAAAGAGCACAGGCTCTCTTTCCAAAGGGCCATGAGCCCGCAAAATTTGAATGCATGTTGATGCATTAGGCAGAATGTTGGTAACTCTACTTTATCTGAGACATACAATCTGAAGGTGGAACTCAATTATAAAACATGGATTTGTAGGTGATCGATTCCTTTTACGACCAAACGATAAATGGCAAAAAGTCTGTTATTGTTGCTCGCTTACTTACCAACCGTAGGAACGGTAGGAAGGATCCTAGAACTCCCTTTCTCTTGAAATCTTAAGTAGGCAAATTACTTTTATAAAAAAAAGGATGACATCCTCGATACATTAGCTTTTTGACTTCGGACTGAATAGTCTAAATCAGCTCGATGTACTAGAATCGAGTAAACCTTTGCTGAGAAGGATATCCAAGATTTGATTGAATTGGATTTAGTGTTTCATATTTATATCAATCGTGAGAACCATCATCAATTAAACATTTAATGAGGATTTAACAAATCAATCATGAGAGCTTCATTAATGGTTATAAGACCAATGGTCACAAAATAACATCTGTAACCGAAGGTGATCAAAAAAATCTTATAAGCACATGATGATGTGAAGGCCCTAGAATACTCTCAAGACACCATCACTGGACCTACAACCTGTTAGAGGATGATTCAAGATCTTGACCAATTTTATATTATCACTGCACGACATTGTAAAATATAAAAATTGAGATCGGACTCATAGTTTCATCCGAAACTAAATTTAACTTTAAAGACTAGCATTCTTTCCCCATATAGTCTTCCTCTTATCGGGCATTAACTGTGTTCCCTAAGCCTCTTGTAATTCATTTCCTTTTCCTCAAGGTCCCTGCTCAATAAGGACCTTTTCTACAGCATCTTGCTCTGAGGGACAAAAAGAAGCTGAAAGAAGAATTATAGGGATGTGACAGGATGAAATAAAGAGAACCATAAATTGATGAAATAGAGATAACCATAAAGCAATCACGTCATATGATGGTTACAATGCCAGGCTCAATAATGACATCTCACAACTGTATCAGAATGCAAAAACAACCAGGAATAAGCACAGGACTAGAGCACAAGGTCAGAAATTGTAACTCCTACCTTTGATTAGAGGTTGGCATTAGGAATATTAACTTTAAACTTATGGCTAAACAATTGAGAAACCCATGAGAAAACCCTTATTACTTTCTGGAGGCTAGAGGAATGGTAAATGTGATACTTTTCTTGAAAGGTGTGACAATTGATTTCTGATAAATGATCGGTAATATGATATGGTAGAGGGATTGGCAAAGATGTTTTAAATGGTAATATATTAGTATTTGAAGAGCAATAATATTTACTATTGATGTCATATTCGGTTAATAGTGAAAGTACTTTGCTGGGACATACACGGTGTAATTGAATAATTAATATACTATGACATATAGGGGATGATAAGTAAGAATAAAAAGGGAGGGGTTTAAAAAGGTCATATGATGGTTACAATGCCCGGCTCAATAATGGCATCTCACAACTGTATCAGAATGCAAAATCAACCAGGAATAAGCACAGGACTAGAGCACAAGGTCAGAAATTGTAACTCCTACCTTTGATTAGAGGTTGGCATTAGGAATATTAACTTTAAACTTATGGCTAAACAATTGAGAAACCAATGAGAAAACCCTTATTACTTTCTGGAGGCTAGAGGAATGGTATTTAATAATGATTAAATGTGATACTTTTCTTGAAAGGTGTGACAATTGATTTCTGATAAATGATTGGTAATATGATATGGTAGAGGGATTGGCAAAGATGTTATAAATGGTAATATATTAGTATTTGAAGAGCAATAATATTTACTATTGATGTCATATTCGGTTAATAGTGAAAGTACTTTGCTGGGACATACACGGTGTAATTAAATAATTAATATACTATGACATATAGGGGATGATAAGTAAGAATAAAAAGGGAGGGGTTTAAAAAGGTCAGCAACCCCTCCCTTAATGCATGGCCTATCCCAATTGTTGTGTAAGAGGCTAACCTCGTGAAAAAAGGTTAACACGTCAGTCACCCTGCAAAGCACACAGGGTAAGGAGTCTGGAACATCCATGAAGTTACAGAAAATGAGCCGGTAAAACACTAGTATCAGACAACTTTCAGATCTTGAATGATCATTCTATAAATGAAGATTGCACTTCTTGCACCAGTTGGAACAAAATAGAACAAGATTAATTGAAGTTCCTAAACCAATGAATGGCAACCTTGATAGGGCCTGAACCGTAAGTCTGAAAAAGCAACAACCATCAAATGATGGTCACATAGAGGACTGTAGACAATCTCCTGGGAAAACGCCAATGCAGACCACATGGGAAAAAAATAGTATGAAAAATCTACCCAAGTTAACCATTGTTTTGTTTATTAAAAACAGTAGCAACTTCTTAACTCTAATTTTAAATTCTGCAACTTACACAAATTTCTAGGCATAAATCTTCTCATCATTGCTTTATTTGTTGGTTTATTGCAGGGTGGCAGTGGAGAAAAGATGCCATTATATTTACAAGATCTCTAGGGACTCGAATTCTAAATGGTTAGAGCAATTGAAAGGAATTGTGAGATATTTATCCAGAGTTCAGATATTATAAATGTTAACAATATATATATGCAAGTATTTGCAAAACTTTATTTAACGATTGACTGCAGAAATATAGAATTTGAGAAAACTGTTACCCTCAAGGGTGCCCATGTCCTCCAAATGGATGCCTGATATTTGAAGGGTGATGGTTTATTCCAAAATTAGTTGATGCGCCCATTGTAGAAGATGCACCAATGTGAAATTGCATTGGAGGCACATTTTGGGGCACGGAAGATGAACTGAACAACTGCTCATTGCTAGTCATAGATGGCATCATAAGGGTACCAGCATTCATATTGTTGCAAATAAATGGAGGCTGACCAAAACTAGTGAAACCCATGGAGCCCAGAGGCATTGGACTAATATAAGAATTTAACTGATCAAATGGCATAGGATTAAATTGAGCTCCCAAATTAGAAGAAATCTGCTGCTGAAAAGGAAATCCATTCGAAACTCCACCTGGAAGACCAGGGAGAGTTTGCTGCTGGAGGAACATTGGGTGAGTTTGCTGCAGTTGCTGCGGATGATGGAAGGGTGCATTTACCCCAAATACATTAGGTACCCTGATATTCTGCTGCTGAATGAGCATTCCAGACATCCATGTGACAATGTTTTGTTGTCGAAGAAAATTCGGTGTTTGACCTCCAAAACAACCTTCTGATCTCACTGCCTGAGGAGTTGCAGGAACATTAGAGTGTACTATGCCAAATGAATTTGTGAATCCAGAAGAGGCACCCATGGTGTCACTGCCACTTGAAACGGAAGGGAATTGACATTGAGCTGGAATGCGAGAAGCAGGTTTGCCTGTAGATTGTTCTTTAGGAGGGCCTTTATGTCGTTCACGTTTGTCTAGTCTACTGCACTTGGATGAATTCTTCTTTTTATTAAATGAATCTGGAATACAATTCCTCTCATTAGCCATTTCTCGTTTAGGTTGCCTGAGCATTCGTTTGTACTCAGCTTCTTTCTCATCATCCGAAAATTCAACTTCATCACCAATCTCTTCATCATTTTCACCAGATGCATCATATCCCTTCTTACGTAAGTCATCTTGATTGAGAATGAGGTTAGAATATTCTGCAACAAAGGACACTGAAGTCCCTTCATGGATACCAGAGGGGACCTCATCAGCAGAGTTGTACCTGACAACATAATAGGGGTTTTTTACAGGTCCAAATATTTCATCTATCAGGCCTAATGGAGATCTTGTTTCTGATATCCAGAGAATCGAACCCTCGTTGAGGGGGCTGTGGTTCACAAGGCCATCAACAATGACTTGAGAACCTATTATCTGCCAACAGAAATGAAAGAACCTAAACTCAGTTAAACATGTTTAGACACTTTACTGTACAAAACGACATCAAAATTTTGAGATTCTCACTTTCTTAGTACGTGGGTATTTGCATGTCTAAATAGAGGAGATATGTACCCATAAACACCCAATTGAAGACGGTTATATACTAACATCCTCAAAAACATGGTACTGTTCAAAGATAATGACATTAAAAATGTAATATCCTCAGTTGACTATACTTCCAGGTCTAAATAGAAAAAATATGCACAACAGAAGATGATCACATCCAAACATCCTTGTAAACTTTGGACTTTGGTTGCTTGTTTTTTAACTCAGGACATGAATTTCAGCTGATGGAGAGATGGTGCCATAGATTAAATTGAGGCTTCAGGCGCTTACAAAAACTAGAGTACGGCTAGGGCTGTCAAAATAAATTTTGCTGATAAAGCATTACCTCAAAATTAGAAAGATTATTTACCTCAAGACAGAGATTTAGCTGGTGGAAGAGATGGTGACATGGACAAATTAAAACGTGACATTTTCGGGAAAGTTAAATTAAGGCTAGGGTTATGTTGATTTATTAATGTCAATACCTCAAAATATATCTAATCAGAATAGAAATTTGTTAAAGGAGGTGATGACAAGGAATTTAAAATCTCGTTGCTCGGGCGGAGGCTGGAGGTGGTTCGCAAGATGCTTGCTTCGGCGCTGCAGATTTTGGGGATATCATCTATGATGGACTTTGACGAGGTCATTCGTTGGCGGTGGTGGCAACGGGTGCGGAGATAACTCGCCCTCTGCATATGTGACTCGATGTCAGATTCACGAGGTGTTCCTTCAGGTTGGAGGTCCGGGAGATCAGGCCAGTTGTCGAGGTCAGGGGGAGGAAGCCGGAGATGTGCAGAGTGTTGCCGTGGAAACCTTTTCAGAAATCGGATGGCGAAGCTTTCCCCCCTTTTTTTGAATCGGAGAAACCTTTTTCGGTAAGGGGAGAGGGCTTTTCGAGGAGTGGCGCAAACCCCAAGGCGGTTGTGAAGTTTCCAAAGGTAGGGTTGTCATATGCGGAGGCGCTTATCGGGTCAGATCCTCGTGCAGCAACCATTGTTGAGGACCCATTTGGTCGGGGAGTGGTAGATCTAGTTAGTATTTATTGTGTGAACCCAGATGGGCTCGAAGATGGGGATCCGGATGGTCGCGCATGGTCACCCTCTTGTCGAGGTCAGGGGGAGGAAGCCGGAGATGTGCAGAGTGTTGCCGTGGAAACCTTTTCAGAAATCGGATGGCGAAGCTTTCCCCCCTTTTTTTGAATCGGAGAAACCTTTTTCGGTAAGGGGAGAGGGCTTTTCGAGGAGTGGCGCAAACCCCAAGGCGGTTGTGAAGTTTCCAAAGGTAGGGTTGTCATATGCGGAGGCGCTTATCGGGTCAGATCCTCGTGCAGCAACCGTTGTTGAGGACCCATTTGGTCGGGGAGTGGTAGATCTAGTTAGTATTTATTGTGTGAACCCGGATGGGCTCGAAGATGGGGATCCGGATGGTCAGTTTCTCGCGTATGGTCACCCTCTTGCAGATCTAGATAATCACCTCCTCGTGGATCAGGCTGAGTGCTCTAGTGCAGAGCTAAGGGGCCATCCATGTGTGGACCCTATTTTGAGTCCAGATGATGTCTCGGGTGCAATGGTAGAGCGGGGTGGGTCTACGCCTCTTACGGACCCGCAAGCGAATCAGGAGGGCTCTCAGGTTTCGATGTTTCGGTGTGGAGTGGATCATGTTGTGGAGTCGGGAGAAAGTTCTTGGCTAATTGCATGGATCGATCTCCGGAGCAGAAGGCGAGACCTTCGAACGTGGTGTTTGCGGCAACCAATTTGCATCGCCATCGGCCTCTGGATCAGGTGCGTAGTCGAGAGTGCGATCGGAGGGGCAGGCTCGGATGGGCTGGGATTCTCAAAGATGTCGCGGCAATCGAGTTCGCATCCAGATTATCGATATGGCTGGAGGTATTCTCGTCGCAGTTGTGGGAGCGAAGGAGGCGAAGGTGATTTGAGGTATACCAGAGTTCGGGGATGCTCGGGGGGATACGGCTCAGAAGGCTATGCGGAATTGCTCTGCTCTTGAGGGGAATCCTGCTCACAAGGAGAAGAGTGAAGAGGCACAGTCAAGCGATCAGGCAGCTTCGGCAGGCTTGCGCGTGAGGGTGGACGAGCTGCGACACTCAAGTCAGGAGATATCAGAAAAGGAGGTGGATTTTGTTGAACGGGGCACGTGAGGTCTTCGTTTAGAAGAGGAGGTGATGGGGGGTCTTGGACCGGTGCCGCCGGACGGGGGTATGCACGGTGTGTAAATGAATATGATCACTTTGAACGTCAGGGGTTTGGGGCGACCGAAAAAAAGGGCAACGTTGGTCAGTTGTTGATGGACTACAGAGCAGATTTGGTCACGTTATAGGAAACAAAGATTTTGCAAGGAATTAACGGAGTGTGGAGAGAAATTGGGGGAGGTAAATTAAGAGAATGCAAAGCTATCTACTCCGAAGGGGCTTCTGGGGGTGTCATGACAGGATGGGATGATGATAGGTTTGAATTGGTAGAGGATGAGATGCATGATCGCTATTCGCTCACTATGTTATTGCGTCAGAGGGCGAATGGCCTCCATGTCCTAGTGACGAACATTTGTGGCCCAATTAATGGGGTCAGCATGACTCAGCTGGAGGACTTGTACTTGGTGGGGGCAACCTACTCAAATATGGCTTGGATCATTGTTGGGGATTTCAATGTGACTTTGAATCAGAAGAATTGTCCTGGTTGCGGTAGGGGAGGAGATTGTGGTTCGGCAGAGTTGAAGGGGCTTGGTGGAGGAGCTTGTTCTTCAGGTTGTCAATGAGGCAGAATGCTTGTACACAAGGAGGAACTAGAGATCCAGATCTCGCCTCGATAGATTCCCAGTGTCATCTGAGGCATTGGTTGTCTTCCCTTAGGTTGGGACCCAAGAATTGCCTTAGGCACATTCAAACCACATACCCCGTTGCTTTGGTACTATAGTGAGGATGCGCAGCCTCGGACGTTCTTCCGTTTTAAGCGAACCTAGCTTTTGGAGGAGGGCTTTTGGGAGTTTGTTTCAGCCATCTGGGAGGAGTGCAAGCCTAGTGGTTCGACAACATGTAGACTGGCAAGCAAGATGGCATTACTTAAAAGGCACTTGATGGATTTCAATAGATTGAACCAGGTTCAACGTTGTGGTAGGAGGCTGAGGGCCCAAGAGGAGGTGAGCAGGTTGGACAAGCTGGAGGATGAGAGGGCGTTGACGGCTGAGGAGGATTTGGAGAGAGGTAATCACTTAGAGGAGATTCTGCTTGAAGACAAAAAGGATGAAGTGACTTGGAGGCAGAGATGGTTGAAGGAGGGGAGGGAGATACGAACATGAATTTTTCCATGTCATTGCTAGTGGGAGAAGACACAAAAATTTGATATATTCGGTATCCATCGGAGGGGCGGTGGTTGAGGGGGACCGTGATGTAGGGTTGGCGTTGTGGTCACATTAACAGGCTTTTGGCAGAAGACTGGCTCGTTCAAGTTGGGGCTAGTAGGGGAGATGAGTCGCGTGGATATCTGACTTGGAGGCCGGGGCATTGGTGAGGGAGGTTTTGAAGGCGGAAGCCAGGCGAGTGCTCTTTCAGCTTAATGCGGACGAGGCACCGAGACCGGATGGGTTCCCGGTATGCTTTTCAATTTGTATTTTTTTTCTACCTTATTATCTTAATACAACGTACAAGTACAAAAACAACCTCGATACTCGTCCAAAGATCTAAGCAATTATTCAGACTATGGTGGAAACGAAAAAGTCAAGAGACATGGAAACAAATTGTGTGAATAAGGTATATATTGAGTAGTAAATTAGTAATTGTAGAATCTATATTGGTATAGATAATGTATAGATTAACTTGGTGCCAATGTTGTCATTTTGCAATTAAAAAACTTGGGAGAGTCTTCAAGAGTCCTTAAGTTCACTTGGAACAATAATTTAGTCAATGGACTGAATATTACTCCTCCCATGTCAGACTCGTAAATTATGACTTCTACTAATTGTTAGAGCCGAGAATACTTTGTTATGTTATTCCATGAAGCCCTAGGGTCTCTTATATAGAGAGAAAACACTTGGGTAAATGACAGAGATGTACATAAGATAAATAAGAAATACTCAACGGTACATCACAATATAACGTAAACGTCTACACTCCCCCTCAAGATGGAGCATAGATATCAATCATGCTCAGCTTGGAAGAACATCTCTGGAAAGGTCCTCTAAGAAATGGCTTGGTAAATATATCAGCAGTCTGGTTTTTTGAACTGACATGTGAGGTGGAAATCAAGCCCTTCTGGATCATGTCTCTAGTGTAGTGACAATCTACCTCGATGTGTTTTGTTCTTTCATGGAAAGCTGGATTATTAGCAATGAACAGTGCCGCCTGGTTGTCACATTGAAGTTGCATAGGTAAAGAGACATTAACATTCAAATCTTCCAAGACAGCTCTAACCCACATCATTTCTGCACTCGCTTGTGCCATGGCTCTATATTCTGATTCAGCACTGGATCTTGCCACAACTGTCTGTTTCTTGCTCTTCCAAGAAACCAAAGAACTTCCAATGAAGATAGCAAATCCTGAAGTAGATTTACGATCTTTTGGACATCCCGCATAGTCTGCGTCTGCACAAGCTGAAATAGACCGATCTGTGTCTTTTCTAAATAACAAACCTGTGCCTGGGGAAGACTTCAGATATCTCAATATCATATACAAAGCGTCCATATGAACTTGCCTGGGCTGCTCCATAAATTGACTCACCCGGTTTACTGCATAGGCAACATCTGGACGAGTTATGGTGATGTATAAAAGCTTACCCACCATCTCTCTGTATCTTCTTTTGTCCACCTCTTCGGTATCATTGTCATAAAGCCTCATACTTGGGTCCATAGGCGTGCTCGACGGTCTGCATTCAGCCATTCCTGTTTCCACAAGCAAGTCGGTGACATATTTTCTTTGGTTCATCACCATTCCTTGTGCATTTATTGCAAACTCTATCCCCAGAAAATATCGTATGGTGCCTAGATCCTTTGTAATGAACTGGCTTCCCAAAAGAGCTTTGATCATCTCAATCCCCTGAGCATCATTTCCTGTAACTAGAATATCATCGACATATACCATGACAACGACCGTACCTCTAGGGGTCTTCTGGATAAACAATGAGTGATCCGCTTTGACCTCTTGAACCCCTGTCGTTCAATCAGCTGGGAAAGTTTCTGAAACCATGTCCGTGGACTTTGTTTAAAGCCATAGATAGCCTTATGAAGTCTACACACCATCTGAGTCTCCCCCTCAGCAGCAAACCCTAGTGGCTGCTGCATGTAGACTTCCTCCTGTAGATCACCATACAGAAACGCATTCTTGACATCAAGTTGGAAAATAGTCCAGTCACGTACCACAGCAACGGAAAGTAGAATGCGAAGAGTCAAGTGTCGATCTACTGGTGAAAAAGTGTCCAAATAATCCACCCCATAGGTTTGGGTGAATCCCCGTGCGACAAGTCTGGCCTTGTATCGGTCGAGACGCCCGTCTGCGTGAAATTTAACTGTAAAAATCATTTGCAGCTCACCACAGATGCACCCAGAGGAATAGGGACTAAAGACCAAGTCCCTCTGGACTGTAATGCACGCATCTCCTCTTCCATAGCTAGACGCCAGCAATCAATCTTCAGGGCTTCTTGATAAGTCCGTGGGATGTCAACCGACGAGACAGCTGCTGCAAACCTCTCAAAATCACCAGTGAGACGATGAAAGGACACTTGAGACGCAAGTGGATAGGAAGCACATTGTCTCTTCTGCTTCCTATGAGCAATAGGACGATCAAGATCATCTGTCACAGTACTAGCTGGCGGATCTTCCTCCTGTAGCAAAGGTGCCTGCACAGGTGCATTGTCTAACCCATCATTAGTGATAACATCAGAACATACCTGAGGCGTGTTGGATGGTTGACATGTAGCTTGAGCAGGCCCTGACCGCCTTGTGTAGAACTTGGGAAAGGGTGGAACGAGTGGTGGTGGTGGTGGTGGTGTGGTGGACTCAGATTGACCCAGACTAGGGGTACATAGACATTAGTATCCGTGGATGTGGAGGACACTAATCTGTCACCTGCAGGGGAGAAGTACATAACAGGTTCAAAAAATGTAACATCAGCACTAGCATAGTACTTGCCACCAATGGGATCATAGCAACGATATCCTTTCTGTGTCCTGGAGTAACCGACAAAAACACACTTAACAGCTCTAGGAGAGAGCTTGTCAAGTCCTGGAGACAAGCGATGAACAAAAGCGACAGTCCCAAAGACACGAGGAATAAGTGAGAACAGATCCTTGTCAGGGAAAAGAATAGAGATTGGGGCCTTTTCCCCAAGAACGGTAGATGGCATGCGATTGACCAGATAGCATGCTGTAAGAATGGCATCCCCCCAAAAGGCTAACGGTGCATAACTTTGAATAAGTAATGTGCGAGCAATGTCAAGAAAGTGTCGATGTTTTCGTTCTGCAACACCATTTTGTTGAGATGTGTACGCACATGTTGTTTCGTGGATAATTCCCTTAGAGGAAAGAAATCGAGCAAGGGAACGAGTACAAAACTCCAATGCATTATCTGTGCGCACATACTTGACAGTAGAGGAAAAAATATTCTGCACTTCATTTATAAGATTTTGGATAACACTTCCTGATTCAGATTTATTTTTAAGAAGAAAAGTCAATGAAACACGAGAGAAATCATCAACTACAACAAGATAAAACCTGTGCCCCTGATGATCTGGGACACGACTCGGACCCCAAATATCTATATGAAATAACTCAAACGGGGAGCGACTGCTCCGACCCTGACGACTAGGAAAGCTCGAACGATGATGCTTCCCTAACTGACATGCTTCACAACGAAATGACGAAGGAGATATCTGAGGCAGGAGGTGACGCAATTTCTGCAACGGTAGGTGACCAAAGCGAAGGTGCCATGTATATGGAGAAACGGATCCCTGAGAGTGTAATGAGATGCCAGCATAGGAGTTCTGTACCAGACGATAGAGGCCATTTTGTTCAGAACCACAGCTAATCACCCTGCCCGTTAGTATGTCCTGAAAAATGACAGAAGATGGGTCAAATATAGCACGACAGTGCAAATCTTTTGTAATCTGACTTATTGATAATAAATTCATAGAGAATTCCGGTGCATGTAGAACGTTCTGTAAGTGCATGGAGGGCAGTAAAACAGTCTCCCCCTGACCGACAATAGGGGAATGAGTGCCATCAGCTATGAGTACGGAGCGACCAGACTGAATAGATCTGTAGGATTGCAGGTTCTCTCTATCACGACAGAGATGATGGGTGGCTCCAGAGTCAACAATCCAACCTGACAGATCATGGTTATGACAAGAGGCAGAAGGACTACCTGAGGTACTGGCAGCAGTAGATGTACTAGCAAACGCCGAAGCCGCAACGTCAGGGGTATCAGCACCTTCAGATAATGTCTGTGGCATAATGTCTCTAAGCCGTGCCACTAGCTCTTCGAACCTGTGATCTGGAGTAGGCGTGGATGGAGCCTGAACATGATCAGCGACACGTGCAGAAGGAGTAAATCCATGCTTGGAATAGCATGTATCCTCCGAATGACCAGTGTGACGGCAAAACGAACATGTTGGACGCAAACGACCTCCTCGGCCACGTCCGCTACCTCCTCGGCCACGAAAGGAAGACGAACTCCCTCGTCCTCTAGAAACCGCCATTGCCGATGGAGATGGAGTTGCGGCACTAGAGGGAACGGAGATCCGACTGAGCCTTCTGTAGACTTCCTCCATAGGAGGAATAGTAGCATCGGCGAGGATCTGAGATCGAGCGGCTTCGTAACCGGATCAAGGGCAGCAAGTAGAACTCCTACCATAGTGGCATTGCGAAACGTCTTCTGCTGCTCTGGGGTGGCTGTAAGCAGAATCGTGCTGTATAATTTCTCAAACATCCCACGTAGGGATGTATATAGAGAATGAAGGGGTCGGCCATTTTGCTTCGTGGTAAAAATGTCATGTTGCAACTGCAGCATCTTCGTCTCATTCCGCACTTGAGAGTAAGTTGTAGCCAGAATATCCCACATCGCCTTGGCGGTGGGTTGATGAAGAACGTCGTTGGCGATCTCCATCGTGAGCGTCCCTGACAGCCAGACCTTGGCATAGGCGTCATCTGCCTCCCATGAGGCATATATTCCCGTTTTCCCGGCGGTTCATCTTCGGTAAGAATATGCTTCTTACCACATGACTTCATAAGACTGAGGAACTGCATAGCCCACAGTTCGTAGTTCGTCCCATCCATTTTGACGATTGGTGCCGAACCTTTAAAGGCACCTATGGAGGGCATATCAACTTTTTGTTCTGACATATTGCCGGAGAAGAAAAACTAGGGTTGATAGACAGAAGGAACGGTGTCTACAAAGACCTTCGTGGATCCAAGTGCATATGTAGACGTTATGCACTTGAATCCATTGTTGAACCGAGGCCGACCGAAGAAGTGGTGCCGCAAAAAGTGGTTGTGTGGTCGGCGGCTACTAGAGGAGGTTGGAGGAGCCCCGGCGTGAGAGAGGCGGCGGGAGGAGGGGCCCGGCTGAAGGGCTGACGGCGGCTGGGAGCCCGGCGGGAGGGCTGGCGGTGGCTGGGGGGGTCCCGGTGAGAGGTGGCGGGAGGAGGGGGGCCGACGGGAGGGGGGAGGGCTGGCGGCGGTTGGGGGTGGTGGCTGACGGTGGGGGGGGGGGGGGGGGGGGCGGGTGGAAAAAACCCTAGATTAGGGTTTTAGCTCTGATACCATGTTAGAGGCAGAGCCGAGAATACTTTGTTATGTTATTCCATGAAGCCCTAGGGTCTCTTATATAGAGAGAAAACCTTTGGGTAAGTTACAGAGATGTACATAAGATAAATAAGAAATACTCAACGGTACATCACAATATAACGTAAACGTCTACAGTAATGATAGGTAATAATGTCGCTTATCTATTACAAAGGCTCAAACTATTTTTTTGCAACTGAAAATGGGGGTAATATATTGATTGGATTGCCCATCTAACAAGTGGTATGGATTGTATTTTCGAAGACCGTATTGACAAAAGAATGTGGAAGGAGTTAAAACACATTCAACCTCATATACTCCATAAGACGCTATTTTTTATGACTATTTTCGCCTCTAGCATGACCATTTGATGAAATGTGGAGGAAAGCAAGTAAATGGCTTATACTTTTGGAAGGATTCCTCTTTGGTTTGATATCTATTGTAAGTATGTAATTGATAATCTTGTGACCGGTTCAATAAGTTTTTTTTATGGTTCATATTCCGCATTGGGCTCAACCCTATAGTGATCTGGTGAACTGCATTGTAGACATGAAAAACAACGAACTTAGCAGGCCTTAGACCTCGAATGATACTAAAAGGGCGGCATCCATTGAGTTCGTATACAATAAGACATTGACCTATCCTATACATCAATAAAGCCTTCTCCCACATTAAGAAAGGGTCGATTACACAGATCCTTTGCCTCCATTCAGATTTATTTTTGGTTCATTCTCGAACTTAGATCTAAAAAAATAAGACTCCCTCGGATAGTCTCCTTACAACAACACTTCTGTGTCTTCCTCACTCGCTTTTAACACAAAACAATAAAAAAGCAAATTCTTTACTCTGATCTAATCTATATGACCTTATCTACATCTGTAAAAACCTCAAGTTGAAGATGAAGCGTGCAAGAGATGTGCATGACAAACAAAAAGATACAAATACTATTAACATTACATATGTCTTTAAGATGCACTATGATGATGGAGAAATATTTTTTTAGGAGCAGACAAGATGACAATAATGCCCAGATGCTTGATGTGAGAGGTAAAGGCTGGTGTTGAAGATTACATGGCTATATTGAGTCGAAATGACCCACATGAAAGGACTAAAAAAGATAATGGTGAGTCCTCCACTTACAAATCAAAATTAAAATAAAGTGAAAATAGGGAAAGTTATCATGTGGCAGCATATGATTTGGTGGAATGGCACGTTATGGTGGTAGTAGGGGAGTATATGATATTGCTTGCATATTTGTAGGATTGTGGGATGGATATGAATATCAAGGTAGGAAATATCGTGATATATTGCCGATATATCGGTATCGGTGAGATTAATATATTGATATCATTCAGTCTTTCGATTTTTGGGATATCGACGGTACGAAGCCGATATATCGGCGATATATCGACAAGACGGGGAATCTTCCAGGTCCTATTTCCATTGATATCGCCTCATTTCGTCCGAAGCTACTGGGAACTCTTCTCCAACGTTCATTCCTTCCTTCTTTGAGGCAAACTCTAGATCTAGTTCAAATTTTATGTTGAAATAGTGAAATTTTATAAGGGCTTTGTTCCTATTTATTAGATAATGCATATTCTTGATTTTTTGTAATGATTTAAAGTATTTAGTGAAATATAAGGGGACCTAATTTGGGGTTTTTGAATTATGTTGTGAAATTAAGTTTAGTTATGAAAGAATAAACTCGAATCTTATGTTCTAGACATAGAAAACAAGATTTTATGGTGCTTTATGTTAACTAAAAATTAGTAATTAATTAATTCAATCGATTAAACATTAGATATGTAACTTATTTTCGTGTTTTGTATTCCATGCATGGTTTTTCATGAAATTGGTCACCTCAACTCTTGATCTAGGATGTTTTTTTTAGAAATTGAAACATCTAAATATAGATAGTACGGTGATAGCATGTTAAACATTAAATATCTAAGACTTTATGCATATTAAGCATGTTAAAATAATAAATTTAGAAATTAAAACAAAAAAATAACTAGCAAATAAATTGTTAACAAATATTTTTTCATTTATTTTTGTGAATAGATAAATCTTTATACCAAAGAAACGTTGTCTCATTGATCATTATGTACATTTTTTGAATTAAATGACTCATCTCAATGACATTCATTGTCTTCTACTAACAAAACATGTGTTCTAAATATGGTTAGCTTAGCTACTTTGATTCCAAAATTCCAATTCCGATGTTTATTGATCACCACCAATCAACATTAACAATAATATATTCGATATGACCGATATGAGCTATATAAGGGTCATAGATGATCGATATGTGTGATCTAAGTGTATATTTGTAAGTTATTTAATGTTATAAGAACTTGGATGAACTCTATTTCCAATATCTATGAGTCATCAATCAACATTAACAATGATATGTTTGATATGACCAATATGTGTGATATATGGGGTATAAATGATCGATATGTGTGATGTAAGTGTGTATTTGTAGGTTATTTGTTGTTTTAATATATTGGATGATCTTAATTTCTAAAAAATGGCAAAATGGATTTTGAGCAACTTCTGACATTTCCACCGATATCGTCGATATATCCTGATATATCCCCGATATATCCTTTTCTGGAAGGATCGAGATATGATATCAATATCGATATTTCCTACCTTGACGAATATATAGGACCAACATATAATGCATATGGACAATATATTTTAAGTTTAAACTAAAGTCCAAACAGTCTTGAGAAAATGGAGTGTTACCTTTTGCCCAACATACCTACATTCGCAGCTTCAAGGACAACACCAAAGACAGCTCAATGATCTTCGGTTGGATCCCTTAGCATGGATGTGGAAGAAGATTCCATGTTAGGTGATTGAGCAACATCAAGCTCTCATGGTGGATATGGGTCTTTGGGAATGAAGAAGTGAGTAGAAGAATCACGACATCATTTATATAGCAAGAAAAAAAGAGGATGAGATGATCGAAGTTCACTAAAAGTATGGAGGAAGAGGGATGGAATCGAAGCAACTCCAAATTTTCTATTCACACATTACTTTTCTTTTCTATATAAAACGAAGTGGTTACCAAAAGGAAATAATATATGAAAACCATCCTAACGAAATCCTAAGTAATTGATCTGAAAAATCTTAACCATGTTTATAATAATCATTGATTGAATAAATCTACACAAACAAAAAATAGCAAAAAGAAAACTTGACATTATTCGTTTTTTAGGGATGGAACTTGACATGAATTCGTTAAATTCCCAAAGTTGGACTGCAAGACTTCCAGTGGCTTCCCTTTCTACAAGACCAATACCTTTCCAGATCAAACTACACAAATTTTTTAAATATTAATTTGTAGTAGTTTTGACACAAAAGATGCAGCGCATAGATGGATACACAGATAAATCAATCAATAAACAAGGGTATTATAAAAGCAAAAAAATGTCAAAATATAAAGGACTAAATTAACAACAGTCGATTGCTTTTAAAACAGATGGGAATAAGTTTGGCAACTTGTAATTGAAAGGAGATATTGCACTCACTGAGGATACAACCCCCACTGGCAATGCTTGATGATGTGGGGCCAAAACAACATCTACCGGTGGAACTGGAGGGAGACCCTGCAATATAAAATGCATAATAACTGAGCACATGGCATTATAAATTTGGCAATAAGGTATGCTTGCAGAAACATCTATTTCAATAAACCTTGAGAGGCTTTAATTCATAAAAGCAACTATAAAAGTTAAACGGGCCTTCGGTCATTGTCTGCATTATAGCGGTTTTGTCCCTAGGATCTAAGATACGCATGTAATCAGCTCCTGAGATGTAAACCATGAATATAGGAAATTTAAAAAAAACATGAAATATGGGAGAATAAATAAAGCAGATAATTTGACAGGCTGACGCTTCTCCTGGTGTTCACTTTCACATGGCCACTTTTTGCAGAAAAAAGGCATCTTACCAAGGGGTTTAAGATAACTTGGGATGAGGATCACATCCACCTACCACATGTTGTGGCTCAGAGATAAATAATTAAATACCAATCATCTAATCTTGGCGTACAAGTTTTCAGAAACATTTGTAAAAAGCGGTCATTTCCCAGCTAAATACTTAATCCCAGGTGTTCTATTCTTACATAGATATCGTTATGCACTCACCGTGTAGAATTTCACTTTTTATTGGTCAGTATTGACATGACTTGAAGTTAGAGTCAAGGCATCTAGTTGTTGAAGTGATGCTGATTAAGCAATGTAGAATAGATTTAGAATAGATTAGAGTATGCACAAAGTAGTGGATCTATAAGGCCTCGTTCGGATTGTCATATTGTAATGTGGGTTACAAAAATCCTTTTGGACATTAACAGATTCTAATAGTTGCGCAAGTTGTGACCAACATAAGTTGTAGGAATCGCCTTTCAAAAAATGCATGAATCTAGATAGACTTCAGCTAGATCAACTCAAAAATGGTGTTTGATATACTAAAGTTATACCGTACAGCATTTTCCCAATCTTTATACAAACAAATATTATGATTGCCTTGTTTGAAATATGCATTCTGTTGCAGTTATAATATGTGGAGAATTCCATGGCCTATAATTACATTGCCAAAAATGCATTAATGACCTAAAAATAACGGATTCTTCATGTTTTACATCTAAAGGAGAATATGTAGATCTTGGTATTCCCTCTCAAAAGTTTCATGCAAGAATTTCGCATACTAAACTACAGACTGAATCGAACACATATTTATTCCTCTAGAATTCTGCAAGGAGAGTAAAAGAAGTCAGAACAGATAAACGTATGGAAAGACAAACAAAATTTAAGAAAAAGAGAAAGTAATCAACAAATATAGTGCTTACAGATATCTCGTTCCTGGATTTTATCGGTCCATTCCCACCGCCTCCCTCATCGTCGCTGCTCGCTATCAATTCCTCTAACTCGGAGTTCTTGATCTCACCCTCTTCCGCCTCGTCTTCTTTGGAATGAGAATCCTCCTCGGTATCATCTTCCTCTTCGCTACTAGAAGTAGACTCGCTCTCCGTGTCCGACGTCCCGTCCTCACTATCCGACCCACGTGCGCCATCCGTGTCGCTGGACTCGTCTTCTTTACTGTTCACATCACCCAAAGACCGGGTTTTTACTTCCGATTCCGTCAAACTTTTCTCCAAAGCCTCTTCTTTACAACCGATGTTGAGCACCTCAACGGCTTCTCCAAGTTTGTCTTTGTGCACCAGAGGCTGTTGAGCGCCTCCGGAATCGACGGGAGATGGATCGGACATGCTGTGAAGAGGGGTTTGTCGTTGGTCGCAGTCGATGAGCCACTCCTGGATGGGGTCGAAAGAGGTGTCTTCCAACTTGAGGAAGGAAAGGTTGAGTGGGGAGCCTCCCCCTTCGAGGCTCGAGTCGACCATGTTACCTGTGAGAACAAGGGGCAGGGAATCACAGGAGGGGCAGGAAGAGAGCGACCTATGCTAGGGTTTTGGGTTTAACGTTCACAGAAATTTCTTAACAGTACTATTAAGTTGAAGCTTTCTTTTCAATTCTTTTGAAAAGTTAGGACTTACGAATAGATTTGGCCAAAAATGCGGGTCGGGTCGGCCTCTGGGCCAGGTCAAGGTTCAAATTTTCTATTCAAAGTCTGCTATGGGTCATTCTATGGTCGGTCCATTTTAGTTTTTTATTGATTTTTTAGTGATGATTAATGAGTATAAATGATTTTATTAATATTGTTTATACTTTATAACTAATAGAAGTAGTTAATATTACTTGACATTTAAACTATTAAAATTTATTAAAAACTAGTGTAACATATGAAAAATTTGAAGTGTATCATATTAATGCATGTATTATTCAGCTTATATTTTTAAATTTTTTATTTTTTACGGGCCGGGTTGGATCGGCACATGCCTCAATCTCCTAACCCAAGCTCGGCCCCATGAACAGGGCTGGACGAGCGGGCCCCCAACCCGTTGGTCCGATCTTCTTATGATGACTCTCTGTTAATCATCATTACTCCCATAATACTCCGTAATTATAACATGGCTCATATATTCGATTTTCTATCGTTCTCAAAGGTGGAGTGATGATGGAGGAAAGATGGGAAGAGTGGGGCTTGCAAACTAGGGTAAGCCTTGATTGCTCTCTCATGTAGGAAGGGTGGTCGATTATGATCGGTAGATTGTGATTAACCCTTGATGAAGACAAGCATCACAATGACAATATCGAGATCCTTAAAATATAAACTTGAGACGCACCTAGAAATGGCAATACAAAAAGGATAGACGCTTCAACAAAGCTTTGGATGTATACAAGCACAAAAAAGCAAGTTTCTAGGTATCAAACAACTTTTGCACACAGCTTACAATACTCCTCAATTGCCCCTTTCATTTATTGCATTCCCTCTCCTTATCCTTTAGCTCCTTTAACTTTTTGTGTTCACCCCTAAAATACAATAAATTGTATTATTGATGTTATTTTTACTAGTAAGATATCCATTTCCATTTATTTCTCCTATACCTAATTTAATTGATGAAAAAATGTGAAACTTGTGATTTTTTGACTTGTTTTTTTACTAATAAATGTGAAACTTTAGGTTTCAACTAGATTTTTAATGCGATCGAAAGGAAAATTGGTGCAACTTCGATAGAGGATAAGATGGGAGAAAATTGCTAGAGATAGTTTGGTCATTTGTAAAGGATGTCGGTTGATGCACAGTTAGAGGATGCAAGATTTGGAATGTTGAGCAAGCTAAGAGAGGGCGAGGAAGGACTAAGAAATGTTGAAATAAGACTATTGATGGATATGTGATTCATCACTTTATTAGCTGAACATATAGCAATGTCACAAGTAATTAAGTGCATTTATGCAGTTATAGTGCATTACTATCAATTATGCATATGCAAATAAGATCCATAGTTTATCATTCATAAATGCATTAATAATGAATTGAATTCACTTGTATATAACCACATGTATATTAGCTTAAATTCTCGCATTTTTAATCAATTTATAATAATTCAAATTCAAATAAAATCAACTTCAATTTGCAAATATCACTAACAATGATAAGTGAAAATACCAAAAAAACCACAACTTGTATATTTGTCAAATAAAATCAAACATTATTTTGCAGATAAAAAGTTTTAAATTCAGATATCTCTCACATACAGTCTCCTATGAACTCGTACTCAATTTGAACTAATGTACATCAATTATTTACAAATCAAGACCAAATTAAAAAGAATCTGAGTTATGTGTGAAACTTGAGTTCTGGGTCTACATTGCATATTGTACATATTTACTAACTTTGACTTATCATTTTATGTACATAGTTATTTTTCTAAATTGATTCCTTTTCATTTAGCTTCTTTTATTTGTTTTTTAAGAAAGTGTGCAAAGATTAAAATCCAAAACAATCTAAAAATCAAAGAAAACATATCATTCCGAGTCTTTATATAGAGTATGTACAAAAGTTCCTTTTATTTTATTCATTTATTTTCTCAATTATCAAAATCCAAAAAATAGATTAATATGTAAATATTTTTCTTCTATTTATTTGATATTGTTATAATTTTTGTTTCATTTAAAATCATAAAAAACACAAAATCTAAGAATGCAATGTTTTATATGCAAAGAATACCACCAAAAATTCTTTTTGTACAAATGACGTCTTTTGGTCTTGGTTCCTTTATGAGAGTTGGAGATATCATCAAGATGAAACTTTCATGATAAAAAAATTTCTATTTAATTTCATTTGTTATTTTAATTCGATTTTTCTTTTATTTTTTGTCTTGATTTTTCTATTGTTTACATGTGGCCTCTTTTGGAGCCACCATGCATCGTCGCCTTCTCCTTTAGCCGCTTCCATCGTATACCATTATCTTTGGGCAAGATCTAACTACCATTTTATTCTCTCTTTTTTTATTTATTTTATTTTATTTATATTCCTTCACCATGTATCACTGGCATGGTCATTCGATCTCGGTCGACCGTGCGACCATGACCCTTTCTCCTACCTCTGCCTTCTCTGCTCTACCAATGACACCCAATGGCCATTGACCTCCGTCTTCCTCTTTCAGATCACAACCACCTCTTCTCTCTTGTTCCTTACGTCAACACATCCCCTCTTCCTTGATCGAGTCACCAACATGCTTAACCACCTCTGCAAACCCTAATCGCAAATTCATCAATACCCATTGCCCTGTCTTCTTCATGTGCCAGTCGCCATATCCGAGAGAGAAGGCCCTCCAATTGTAGTCATTCCTCGGCGAAAGTAAGGAAGTCCCAGGTGTTGTCAGTGTCGAGATGGCTTTTTTAAGCGTTTCAATTATTAAGAGAAAGTTAGAAGTGTCGTCACAACCAAAAAGAATATCAAACAAAAATTATTTATTAACCTCTCGAACGAGGAAAATAATAGAATAAATGTGAGCAAGAGAACTAAGTTTGCTACTTATTTACATGTATAGCGCACATGATCAAACTCAATGAGGCTACAAAAATCTCGAGGATTACTTAAATCAAAGAAAATAAATAAAATAAAAGGATTCCTTTTTATGTATATTCTTGCTTTTATGGAATTTTTAAACTTTTTATTTTTATGAATTTTTAATTATATTTTTTATAAATTTATGATTTTATAACATATTAATGATTTTAATTTTTGTACGATTTTTTATGTTTTTAATTTTTAAAACAAAGAAAAATAACAAAGAAATGTAAATAAAATAATGTTTTTATATTTTTTAAAATATATGAAAAATGTACAGAAAAATCAAGTAAAAATAATTTTGGGGTTTTGATATTTTTATATTGTTTTTTGTGATTTTTAAAGAATTTTTAGATTTTTAAGGATTTTCAAAACAATTAAAATAAGGAAAATCGAAAATAGAAATGATACATATGTTTTTGTGGTTTTAAAATAGAAAATCAAATCAAAGATAAAAGAAATATATACATAAACAAAGATATATTTCAAAGTTTTCAAAGAGGTGTTTTATGCCATTTTTAGCATTTTCTATGAATTTCTGTGACTTTTTGTGTTTTTGTTGTTTTGTTATTTTTATGATTTTTATAAAGAATTTAAAGATGAACTTTGTACAAAAATTAAAAGGAATAAAAACAAACATTCAAAAAATTTGTAATTTTTTTCAATAAATTTTATAAATTTTATTTAATTAATACTACAATCTAAGAAAATTGATGTGTTTTTTTTAAAAAAATAGTAGAACAATAGAAGATGCAAAACAAAAATTACGACTAATAAAGTTGATGAACATGAGCTAATATGAATTGTTGTGGAGTTTTTAGGTTAGATAGATAATTATTATGCAATAATAAAATAATTAACACACTTCTTTACAAGGACCTATCTACAAAGAAATTTATTTAAAGAACTAAGCAGACAATAAAAGATAAAATGCAAGGAGGCTCTGTGTAATTTTTACATAAAATAGCATGTGCCAACACACACGAGTTGCGCCGGTCCATGCTTAAACTGATTATTTTATTTCTAGGGACTGAAAAGTAATAGAAAATGCCTGGGATATTATTGCAATTACTTTAAGAAACCATGTGCGTTGCACGTTCCATAGTTCAATCAGGACTCAACCACAAATAGGAAAAACTAGAAGAGCAAACATGTAATTATTTACCTCATCGTATCTCAACACGTGTCCATAACTGAATTATATATAAATAAAGGAAATTATAAGGGATGGAGTGCAAGTTATCCATTAATCATGCTCGAATGACTACGGTAATTTTGATCGATAGGCTCAGATTTGGGATGTTTTTAATGGCTGGGATGGTATATGGGCTTCTTTGTTCTTGATCCAACAATAGACAACAGTTATGGAAGAACATGATTGAAGGTTGACTCTGGTGACTTTTCAATCGATCGTAGATCGATCGATTTAAGTTGTGAGTGCCTCCTAAAGATAGTTGCACACTCTTAATGCTTCGTTGCATCATTTGAATGTGTCGATGATGCTCGGTGACACTCGGTTGAAGATCTAGAGCCCTAGGTGGTCAGCAACTGAAATATGATGCTCCATATCCTTATTCCTGCTCCAACAACGTCCAAATACCTGCAGACACGTCCAAATACCTGCAGACACGTCCCTTGCTCGAAATAGAGGCTCCAGTCAATGTTATATGGAAAAAGAAAGCAGATGGGGGATGGACGTGCGACTCCGGTGAAGGTGTGGTCGGTGGTGGAGTCGATCTCCATGTTCAAGGTGATTTATGGGTTCAGAATATGGAATACGATGAAGAAGTTTTCATCAAAAAAGAAGATGAAGAAGTTCAAGGCAATGGTGATGCAGTGGGCAGATAGAAGGATAAGTGAGCTAAGAGCCTATGATCATGTAGATCGGGGCTCGATGAGGATGATCAGAAATTACTCTTAAAATGAAAATCAAATGCAAAATTAAAATTTGAATTGAATAGAAAATACCTAAATCTACATACAGTGAAGAGAAGACGGTGATCGTTTCGATTCGATGTGATGATCAAAGAAGTTGGACAACCTCCGGTGAAGCACTAGTGGTTGTATGGATCTCGTTCTCCGACGATCGTCTCATGCTCCCAACCGTGGAGGATGAAGCTCTATCAACGCACGTCCCTCCGAGCTCAACCTCGGACAAAATTATCACAAGAAAATGGATCAAATTGAGAAGGGATATTTGGAGGGGTTTAAATAGGCGATGAGGAGCATCAAATCTCAAATCATGAATGCATGTGAACCGAGGCATATCGAGGTGAAAATTTAGTCGTTCGATTAAGAGGATTATTCATGCTTCAGATCCGTGAAGGAATCGGGCATGGAGGATTGTATCGAAAGGGGAAAATATGAGAAAGGAGTGCGACGACTTCGGTTATTCAGAAAGATTCTGGAGATGGGAAGCTGACCCCAGTCAATGGACCCGGGTCCACCAATCAGGACAGGCCTGGAATAAGAAAAAATACATTAGAGACAAAATAACAATAAAAAGTTAAATAAATTTAAAATAAATTAATAAATGAATTTAAATAAATACATAAATAATGTAAAAAGAAAATGTTAATAAATGCATGATCTTAATTTTAGCAATTTTTTATAAATTAAATAAATTAAATAATTAGGTTAAAATAAATAATTACCTTTATTCATAAGTATTTATACCTATATATACAATACTTTATTTTTAATATTTTATTTTACAAATAAATACATAATTTAATATTTTATTTATTTTCAACATTTTTCAAGGATTTTATTCATATTTTTATTTTATTTTTATCAAATAATTTATTAGATTAATAAATAATTATCAACAACAACAAAGCCTTTTCCCACTTTAAGTAGGGTCAGCTACATGGATTTTTTGCCTCTATTCAGATCTATCTGTTGGACATGCGAGCCCACGGTGAGCCATTATGCAATAAATGTTATTGCAAATATCATTCCCTGATTTGAAATGAAGAATAACTAATTTGCACAATAGGTCCATTAGTACAATTAGGGTTATGTACCATGGCCATCTTAATGATCATATAGTTGTTGACTCAATTATTGAATCATAGGGGTTGGTGCTTGGATGAATATCTAATGAGTTAGATTGAGGACTCATCAACCATTGTCAAATGATTATTAAGAGAGGATCTCCAGCCTAAGAGCAGATGGCAATCCTTTCTCCAAAGGTTGACGTGTGACCGACCTCTTGATGCAGATCCTCTGTATAGGAATAGAGATTCAAAGGTATTAGATAAGTTAGGTCAAAGAGTTGACTTAAGAGATCGAGTTAACCAAAGTCCTATGTCGTATGCTGTCATGATATAGTCACACATCATCTGACCGGAGACAAATGTGTTACTATATGTTTAAGTATGTACATTTGATAGACCAATAAGTTGATGACCTAATCAAGGTCTATACACCGGCGCACTGGTGTGGATACAAGGGCATATGAGTAATACGATCTCTCAAAGGGATCACACAGGTTCATTACTGAACCAGAAGACATGATCTCACTCATGAGATATTGAGAAGAATCAAATTCCGTGCATGGTCGTCTCTCTTTGGAAGCTTAATTGAATTTGTATGTTTGATATATACTTTTGGAAAAGTATATGGTCAACAACTGGGTATGATATATGCTTTGGGAAAGTATATGATCAGTACCGACTCCCAATGATCGAACGAGAAAACTGAATGATAAAACTCTGAAGGAGACAATCCAAAAGAGATCTAAAACTCGGGTTTAATTTGGGTCTTCCAGTATGCAGGAGGTACAGGTATTGGGAATACATGATGGTGATGTGATCATAAACAATTGTATAACCTTGACGCTTCCATTCTGAGGGAGTAATGAAACATGTCTGGATTTTAGTGACTCCTCTTATAGAGAGGTGATCTAATCTTAGTCTAAATGTTGGACATTGATCTGAATGTGATTCAGATACAATGAGAAGATTAGATCTACGGCTTTGATTTAATCAAACATCTATGGAAGCTCTGCAAGATCTAGATTTGAGATTTGATCTCAATATCCAAGTCACTATACGTGGAACAGTACAATCGCTCTATCCTTATCTCCACTGTCGAGAAAGCACATTATCCTTGAAAGAGTTTAGGATAATTTTATTGTTGATATGTGTATCCGAGCATCGAGAAATTTGATAATTAAATGTGATTTAGTTATCATGGATAATATGAATTTGATTCATATTATAAGGAGAGTTATCTAATATAATTAAATTTGATTTAGTTATCAAAGATATGAATCATGTGAATGTGCTTTATATTATTTGGGCACATGAAAATAGAGATCCAAGATGACTAAATGAGATTTAATTATCATGGATATGAATAATGTGGATAACACTTTCAAATTATCAGATATATTATAAATGTAATTTTTAATATATTAGAGAGAGCATATTGTGATTTGTATTTGTTAATTAATTATTGATGTGAATTGGATTTACATTGGATTATTAATTGAAAATATAATTTACATTTTGTTTTGGGATGTGAATGCGATTCATATTTTTCCAATAATATGATTGAAAATTTTACAAGATAATTATGAATTATTTTTTTGAAATAATTTACAATAATTGTTGTTGTAAAACTTGGAGATATCATGATATAATGAGATCTCATGAGATAATGAGATCTCATGAGAAGATTGACAGCCGTCCCCCCTTTTTTAGGGGATGTGGTTAGTCTCCTAAATATCTCCAAGACTATCCAATTGATTTAATTTGAAATTAACTTATATTAATTTATCGATATAAATTAATTTAATTTAAATTAATTGTTGTTGTGTTTTCACAACAAGATCATCAACACGCTCGCAAGTGTCTCCTCCGTTGGATCAGACTTGAGACAAGAGGTCTCTTGGTTTAGAGACTCGATCGCAACCATGCTTCAAGAGGTAATCTTAATACCTATTGTGGTTTAGATGAAACGATTCGAGAAATGTTCTTGGATCATGTGGTTTCATCAATTTAATTTTTTTAAAATTTCGTTGTCCAGAGCAATTAGTACGACTACTCACTCCCGATCGCATTAGATGCGATCCTCACACTTCCGTGATGCGCTTGAAGATTTTTCCATATCCTTCAAGTGGTATCAGAGCCTTAGATCGGAGGTTTTGGATACGATCCATAAACCAAAGAAGACTTGGGTTCATAAGAGATTGTGAAAATTTTATCACATTTCAATTTTGGCGGACCTATTTTGTGATAACTTTCGGCCATGTTTAAAATATTTAAACGCAAAACTATCACTTAGATAATGTTCCCCATTAAATAAAGAAATCGTGGGATTTGAATTTGCGTGATTTGGAATCCGATAATTCAAGATATGATCTTTTTAATAACCATATGTCCATTGTTTCGGGGATGACGAATAATGACGTAATTAAGGAGTTAATTAAGGCTTTCAAATGCTTATAAATGCGTGATAATCACATGATTTCTATTTTAAATCAAATTATCAACCCATGGAAATTGATTTTACTTAATTTGGATTTAAAATGAATGAGATATGTTAATTTTAGTGAGTAGGAGTCACTGCTGAAAATTACATACTCAACCATGAACCTTGTGAAATTAATGGATAATTTCTTGAAATAATTACGAATAATATTTGTGAAATATTAGAATAATAATTGTTCCCTTAAATGACAGTGTCTCAACCAATAAATGATTAGATTTGATCTACATCACCAATTGGTTACTTGATACACTTTCATCAAACTTGCTACTCGAATAGGTTTTGAGAATTTGTCTAGCAAATTTCCTTATAATCAAAATGGTTTTGATTATTACTACGCGGTATAATTTCAGTTAAAAAATCAATTATCATCTCAATTACAAAAGTGATTGACTTAGCATTATTTTTTCCCGAGGCTGATATGATGTCTAGCCGAGGAGCATTGGGGTAGCAGGTTGCACCATATACGGTCTGTCCCACTTCCGTCGATACTGGCCATGACAGCGAGTAGGGCACATATGATGCTTGAGAGATCATGATGTATTTTCTAATTATTAAAATTCGAATAATACATACTTTGAGATAATACCATTATTTCAAGTAACAGTCAGGTTTGATGAGTAAATTGGATTGATAATTGATTTAATGAGATTAAATAAATTATATCCAATTAAATACACGCTATTATGATAGATGTGTATTTCCCTTGGAAGAATTAATTATATGAATGTGATTCATGATAATTAATTAAATTTGAATATGAGGTGGAGGATCACATAAGTGACGTCATGGTCTCCCGTCAAGGCAAAGGATTCCGTCCCCAGAGGTTGTATGTAGGAGACGCCTGTCCGAAGTGACAGCTCATGTATACAAGCGCATATGGACCAGGCTCTTTTCTTCTCGAAAGAGTAAGGATGTATACGTAGTGACCCCAATATCGGGTCCTCATATTATTGGGGCGATACTGGATTACGTATAGCAGTCGCGGTACGTCCAGCTACCACCGTCTCAGGACACTCAGATGGTGGTATATCGCCCAGATCAGTCTTTGGCAGTCTCCCCCCCCCCCCCACGAGCAGAAGCCGTTAATGGAAGTCAATGGGATTTGGTATGACCGACCTCAGCTTGGGATCCGTCAATATCATCCCGGATTCCAATGGTCAGTTGGAGGTGCCTCTTCCCAGCAGCAGCCTCCAGTTCAGGGTGGGCAGTATAGCCATTAGCAGCAGAAGCCGCATTTCCCACAACCACAACAACACTACTAGCAAGGTCCTCGTCCCTACCAGTAGGGAGCAGCAGCAGCCTCAACAATACTCTCACCAGTATCCCCCTCATCCTTCCCAACAACAGCCTCACTTCCAGAGAGGCAACCCGTTCAGTTCTCTTGGGCCAGCCTATGAGAACCCAACACTTGACGACCTGGCCCGCCTTGTTTCTGAGCAGCAGGCCACTTTCAGATGGGAGATAGACGAGTTCCATCAGGAGATGAGGGAGATCATCAAGGGCAATACCGCCATACCTGCTCAGATCGAGCCCAACCCGAATAAATTGGAGAGAAAGTTTGAGCAGGTACAGTTTACAGAGGTTACCACTCTTAGGGCCTGTTTGGTTGTTGGGTTGGGTTGGGTTGGGTTGGGGTACCCTTGTGAATAGTAAATTGTACCCATGTGAATAGTAAACTGTGAGGAGGATTGAGAGGGTTGGAAGGGGGTTGGAAGGAGGGGTACACCGGTGTACCCCAACCCAACCCAGTCCAACCCAGCAACCAAATAGGCCCTTAGTGATTCATTGGGTAATATTACTTCATATACTTTTTATGTTGACTTTGTTACACTTGGAGCGGTAGGATGCCAGCTGGCGGCGCCTCGTCTGAGAGACGACACCATGAGGACTCAAGAGCGCTAGATAAGGAGGAGAGCGGTACTGATGGCGCTCATGATGATGTTGATGACGGTGGTCTGACGCCATCAAGGATGTAGATCCAGCCGACGGTACTGAGGCTGTCACTTCACCACATATAGGAGGTGGTGCTAATGCCACCAAACATGTTGATGCTGAGCTAGAGAGCCGTGTTGATGCCGTAAGTCCAGATATCGCGGGTGGTACTAAGGCCACCCATTCTATTCCTGTTACATTTCCATCTGTTTCTGTATCTAAGGACTATTTAGAAAAATCCAAAAAAATAATAAAAGAAAGGGTTCTTTATTTGTGAGTCCATCTGCGATACCTAGAGATATTTGTATATATTCTGTTTCATCTCAGCAGCAGGGATCCATTCCTAGCCCTCCATCCGAGGAGGGTCCAGCCATACCCTTCCCTCAAGCACTCCGCTTGGTTAAGGGAAAAAAAAGAAAATCCAAAAAAATTCAGCAATTAGAGTTCAGCCAACAGATGATAGACAGATTTTAGATTCAGCTGACTCTACAGGAGGACCTTGAGCACATCCCTCTCTTCCAGAGGAACCTTAGAGAGAAGACTACCATTTGCAGGAAGAAGAGGAACCACTCTGCAGAGATCCATTTTCTCACAAGGTCCACATGCTTCGCCATTCAGAATCGTATGCCAGCCAAAAGGCCAGATGCAGGAGCTCCCTATGTTAGATGTCACATCCATGAGCAGAGATTCATTCGGACTCCATTAGACATCGACTCTTCCATCAACCTACATCTGGTAGCCTTACTCGACCGATTCGAGTTTGGCCATTTTCGTAGAGCAGGACAGTCCTTCAGTTTGCTGATAGATCTGTCAAGAGGCCGAAGGGGTTGTTCAAGGACGTGTTCGTCACAATTCAAGGCCTGTAATTTCCCATGGACTTCGTTGTATTGGACATGGAGATCCTTGAGTCTATGACCGATACCCCCATCATTTTAGTACGCTCATTCTTGTCCACAACCAAGGCAGTATCTGGTCATGATAGTGAGAATGTGTACTTTCGCATCGAAGCCGAGAGTATACAAATAGAGACGATCGACGAGACCAGAGCGCGAGATTCAGCCTGCTCAGAGCAGCTCAGCGATTCAGAGCAGATGACCGAGGTAGAGCGAGACGTCCACCATGAGTGATATTTGTGATTATAGATAATGAAACCGCTTAGACCGATTCTGTTTCACGAGCCATACTCTCACATTCAGATGCCACAGATTCCAGTAGAGGAGAGCTTGGAGAGCACACTTCTGATAGAGGACACATTCGAGGCTACATACCGCGTTCAGGATAGCGAGGCAGTTGATAATTCTTTTGATTCAGATTCATATCCCTCGGAGTCAGATATCGATTGGGCAGAGTTTGATAAGTTGATACCGTGTCTGATTCCTACAGAGCCAGTAGTTAGGGTGGAGGCTGATCCGATACAGAGTACAGATACACCAGCAGAGCAGTCTTCACCAGATTTCGATGATCAAACTCTGCAACAAAGATGTGCGGTACCCATCCTAAATGGCTGGAGGAAGCCCTGTCACGGCCTCCGGTCCAGAGTACACGAAGGGAGGGCGAGCAGGGTCAAAAAGAGGGTTCAAAGGAAAGAAGGAGGTGACGGGTGGAGTTTTGAAAGATGGTGAACATGGTGCAAAGATCGAGGGTGGTAGCTCGATTCAATGATCCAAAGTCCAAGGAGACCCTTCGACGTGTATCCTTGATATGTGGGTATGAAAAGTCATGAAGAAATCGAAGCCAAACGAAAGGAATAACCTCAAAAAAAGGTCGAAAGTGGCCAAAAAAACGCAGGTCTGACAGGCCAGACCTCGGTCAGAGAGTTGACCGAGGTCAACCAAGGAAGAAATCTGGTTGGTCCACGTGGAACAACCAGAAAAAAACCTTGGAAAAAATAATTGTAAATTCATTTAAAAATAGAAAATGAATTAATTAATTTTTTATTATTAAATAAAAAATGTTTATTATTTTATAGATTATTTTATTATGATTTTTAATTATTTTTTAGAGGTGTATAAATACAAATTACCTTTTTAAGCTTGTGTAGGTATATATCTATATATTTTAATGTTTTATTTTTATTTTGTATATTTAATGTATTTATTTTTGATTATTATTTTATATTTATAAAATATTTTTATGTATTGAAATATATTTTATTTTATTTTTCTAATGTATATTGTACACTTAATAAAATAGAAATAGTAATTATACAGGTATATGTACAGGTAGTATACCTAGGTATGTTACAAGTATTTTATTTTGTATTTTTTTTATGTTTTTATTCCAGTTTTAATATAAATAAATATTACAAATATTATTTATAAAATTATAAAAATAATGAATAATAAATAAAATGAATATTTTAATCTGTACAAGTATACAAGTGGGGTCCAAAACTCAACTTTCAAACCGTAACTCCGAAAAATACGAAACCACTTCATTAAATAGTTTATTTCAAATTATATACAATTAAATATGATTTTGTACATTTCGAGTTTTTATTTGCAAGATACAGGTGTGGGAAGTTGGAATTCTGAAATCTTATTCAGATCAGAACTTCTTATCTGTCCATTATTTTTTAGTGAAATCAATTTTGTATTTTTCTTTATTTAATTATCTACGACTTTCATGTACAAAGTTTCTTTATTTGAGTTATAAAAAGTGGAACAAAAAATGGGTTCCAAAAATGAATAAAGAATGAAAATTAAATAAAAGGTATTTTTATTGTATTTTTGGCCTTTATCTCCCCCTACTTTATTCCTTGTCGACCTAGTCATCGAGATGCCTATGTCTCAGGGTTTCGAGTCATAAAATATTTACAATATTTTATTTTTTTCTTTTCTTTTCTTTATTCTATAATTTTGGCTTTAAAAACTGCATTTTATACATTATTTACATAAATATGCATGGATGATAAAATGCATGAATTAACGCTATTTACACGCATTTACTAGGGTTTTTAAGGCCAAAATGATAGAATAAAGATGATGAAACGTAGCTTCATCAGTTCTCCCATGCAGATTTGGTTGCCTTCACTCATACTTTTCAGAGGCTAGATTTGCCAGCTCTCAGTTGCCCATAGTTGAATCCCTTACTGCAGTCGCTGAAGTATAGATCCCTTGCGAGTGAGCATGAGATGTACCCAATCATTATCTGAACAGACTTGATTGGAGAGCAAGAATCTCGATTGGTTCTTGAAAGGAACCGCAAGGGGATAGGATGGAGCGTAGCTGATCTCCAGGGGATAAATCCAGCACTGTGCTCCCACCATATCTATCTCAAAGAGGACGCTAGGCCATCGCGTGAGTTCCAATGACGGCTGAACCCGAACCTTCGAGAGGTTGTCATGAAGGAGATCTCGAAATGGTGGAGCGTCGATTTTATCTACCCCATCTCTGACTCCAAGTGGGTTAGTCCATTACATGTGGTGCCCAAGAAGACGTGCATCATTACAGTTGTGAGTAAGTCGGGAGAGGAGATAGTTACCCGGGTACCCACTTCTTGGAGGGTCTGTGTGGATTACAAACAATTGAATCAGGATACCAAGAAGGATCATTCTCCGCTGCCTTTTATTGATCAGATTATAGAGAGGCTAGCTGGGAAGAGTCATTAATGTTTTCTTGACGGGTACTCCGGCTACAATCAGGTGGCCATTGCGCCCGAAGACCAGGATAATACTACATTCACCTGTCCGTTTGGGATGTATGCTTTCAGATGGATGTCCTTTGGTCTATGTAATGCTCCAACGACATTCCAAAGGTGCATGTTGTCTATATTTTTGAACATGGTGGATTACTGCTTAGAGGTCTTCATGGATGATTTTTCGGTCTATGGCGATGGGTTTGATGCTTCTCTTAACTGCCTAGACAGTGTCCTTCAGCACTGCATTGAGGCCCATCTAGTTCTATGTTGGGAGAAGAGTCACTTCATGGTGACTCAAGGGACGATGCTTGGTCATATCATCTCCAACAGGGGCATGGAGGTTGATCCGGCCAAGGTGGATATCATCAGGAAACTCAATCCACCGTCCAACTTACGACAGTTACTGTCTTTTCTCAGGCACGTCGATTTCTACCGACGATTCATTCATGATTTCAGCAGGATTTACCGATTGTTGACTTATTTTCTGACCGAAGACACTGAGTTCATTGTAGATGATAAGTGTCTTACGTCATTTGACACTCTCAAAAGTTTAGTTATTGAGTCTCCTGTCCTGCATCCGTCTGATTGATCTCTCCCATTCGAGATCATGACGGATGCCTCCGATTTTGCTGTAGGGGATGTGCTGGGACAGAGGAGGGATGGAGTGCCTTTTGCCATTCATTACGCTAGCCTTACATTGGATGCCACGTAGCGGAACTATACTATCACTGAGAAGGAGATTCTAGCAGTAATTTTTACCTTGGATAAGTTCAGATCGTATATCATTGGATCTAGAGTGACTATCTTCACTGACCATACCGCCATCAGGTACCTCATGGCAAAGAAGGATGCCAAAACGAGATTGACTAGATGGATCCTTCTACTCCAGGAGTTTGATATTGAGATTAAGGATAAACCTCGAGTCAAGAATGTGGTGATGGATCATCTCTCCCGATTAGAGCATCTTGAGGAATCTGAGCAGACTGATCCCATTTCTGAGACCTTCCCAGATGAGGCGATCCTTGCTATCACCTCGCTCCCGTGGTACGCCGACATTGTGAACTATCTTGTTGCCAAAAAACTTCCACAAGGTTGGCCCAGGTAGTGACTTAAGTTCTACCATTGGGAGGATCCCATCCTTTATCATGAAGGAGGGGATAGCGTCTGGCATCGGTGCATTCCTCAGGAGGAGCACCATAACGTCCTCATATATTGCCACAAGATGGAGGTAGGGGGACATCACTATGGGAGAAGAACGGCACAGAAAGTGCTCCAATCCGGCCTATGGTGGCCTACCCTCTTCAAGGATTTTGATGAATTCATGAAGAGGTATGCTGACTGTCAGAGGATGGGCACTTGTGGACAACGTGATGTGATGCCGATGCAGCCCATTCACTTATGTGAGATTTTTGATGCATGAAGCATTGATTTCATGGGTCCATTCCCTAAGAGTCAGGGATTGAGTACATTCTGTTGGTCGTGGATTATGTTAGTCATTGGGTTGAGGCCATCCTGCCCGAACCGCATATGCTAGGACTGTTTGCAAAATTTTGAGGAAGAATATCATTTCATAGTTCAGGTACCTAGAGTTTTGATATCTGACGGGGGTCTCATTTCATCAATGACAAGGTAAAGGCCCTTGCTAGCGTGTTCAGCATTGACCATCGTGTAGCCACTCCATATCACCCTCAGATCAATGATTAGCTGAAGTATCAAACAGGGAGATCAAGACGATATTGCAGAAGGTAGTCCGCTCAAACTGAAAGGATTGGTCACAGCTTTTGGACTCGGTCTTTTGGGCATATCGGACTTCCTTCAAGACTCCTTTGGGTACATCTCCCTTTCGTCTCGTTTATGGCAAGCCCTGCCATTTACCTGTTGAGATTAGGCACAAGTCACTTTGGACTATCACAGATATATTATTGGATCAAGTGAGTATAGAAGATCAAAGGAAGGCAGAATTGGCAGCTCCGGAGGAGATTAGAGATACAACCTTTTCGAGCAGCCTACAGTATAAGGAGAGAGTGAAAGAATGGAAGCAGTTTGAGCCAAATCAAAGAGTGTGGTTGTTCGATTCTAAGCTTATATTATTTCCAGGGAAGTTGCAGAGCAAGTGGAAGGGACCATACTTGGTCCGAAAGATACATGACAATGGGAGTATTGACATATCTGAGATGTCATCTGAGTCTACTTTCGTGTTAATAGACAGCGGCTCAAACCATATCTAGATCACGAGCCATTGATCATTGATGTTTCCCCGATTCATTTCGCATGAGATGTGGTCTTTGACTCACATCTGTTGCATCTCATGCCTGATTATCACCGTCTCCCGCATTGTATAGATCCAGATGTCCATATCACCTCATTCTTTAGCCCAACACCCCATTTGCATCTCATGAGTATGCTATACTTAGGGTGTACTTTACCTTAAGTATAGGGGGGTGTCAGACTCTTGATTATTCTTTTTGATTCTTTTTACCAGTGTTTTGCTACTTGTACTAAGGGATATTTCACCCTAAGTATAGGGGAGGTAAACCCTGTACATCCTATCACTCGGATTTCCCTTTATGGACAGTCTGCTATACTTAGGATTACTTGATCCTAAGTACAAGGGGAAAACACCGAGACTGCTTCATTCTATTCTTTGATTCGTCATTGTAGTATAACATTCCTTTTCACTTCCCTATACTAAGCACGAGTTATGTCTTCTTCATCGCTCTTGATCCACTCTGAGGACATCGTTCGAGCTAAGTATAGGGGGTGTCGTATATATTACATATATACTTTAACCATAACTCGTACTTTGTGTGAGTGTGTTAATAAATAAAATGGCTAAAAACCTTTGTCTAAAACCACAAAAATTTAAATTTTTTCTTGTACATTAAAGTCTTTATTGCACATACATAATTATTTATAAAAATTATTTTTGTACAAATGTTTTTAAAAATATTTTGTTTGTAAAAAGTTTGTAAATATTTTGATATCAAAAGTATGTACATAGTACAAAATTTTTGTAAAATGTTTGAAAAACAAAAAGTTGAAAAATCATTGTGTAAGTGTGTGTAAATAGTTTGCAAAACTTCTGCATCCATGCATTCTTTCAAACATTTTGCAAAAATTTTGCACATTTTCAAAAATCTGGATAAAAAGATTTTTGTATATACTTGTATTGTCTTCTGAATCATGATTGACATTTAAACTAGCCTGAAATTAAATTGAAAAATGGAGCTTGGTTAAGACCTTAATCCACCTAATTCTAAGAGGAACCTTATAAGATTTAGGGTTAAGATTCTTCAGGTCCAGTTGGCACTTAATTCTTTGAGTCTACTAGGCCATAATCACATGTAATCTTGATGAGCCTAAGTAGAGCACTTAACAACGCACACATGACTCTCACAGACGATGGTTTTACTTGCACCAGCACCTTACACATAGCTCTCTACGGATGAGGTGGTGAGGAGGCAGTTTCCTTTGTCTCGGGGTAGCATACGAGGGTAGTACTTCTAGGTGGAATCTCTCGTCTTCTTTTAGTGAAGGAACTGTGTCTCAACTTGGTTTGGCGGTGTTGAGGTCTAAAGACAGGAGTTGTAGGTTGTAATAAATCTTCAAAAGAGGGATAGTCTACTGGCTCAAGAGGAAAAACTCCTTATGTATATACGTTGCACCATGTAGATATGTTGTACATATGCACATTAAAAAAATATGCAAAAGAAAGCAAAACTCCAAAAAGTGGTGGGTCTGATTGAAAATAAAATACCCACCGGAGTGTATATAGCCAAATAAAGCAAAGCTTATGTTACTCATTCTCATCTCATGAAGCTTGCAGCGGGAGACTTAGCTACACTAGTTGGGATCCCAAGGATACATGACTATAGTGGTCATGGTTCATTTTCTTCTTCCTCCTCTTCTTGAGCCGGTTGCACTTGAACCTAGAAGAGAATACCCCGCTCCTCGAGGAAAGATCTGCCGGACTGGGCATTAGAGTTACCTTGTTAAGGAGGGCTATTACTTTGCCATTTCCGAGGTGGGAAGCTACATATCACTTACACAGTACAAGAAAAGATTCATGGTCATTAGAGTTTGTCTATGTAGACTTGTTCTGATCTGGAGCATTGAGGAGTCTTGACCATAGATTGGTGGAACTTAGAGGCTATTGAGTTTTAACCTTAGGTCCAAATAAGGTTCCGATAAACTAATAATCCAAAGGTCTGACTGAGCTCCATACTTCAATTTAATGAAGACAAGTTTAATAATCAACCTTGATTCTCCTTCTTTTCTTTTCTTTTCTCTTTTCACTTCTTTTTCAAATAAGTGTTTGCTGAGGGACTAACATAAGTAAAGTATAGGGGGGTGACGAATACCTGTTCATCACTCTTTATTCTTTTATTTTAGCTAACTATCTTGACAATGCATCACGTAAATAAGTGTAAATACAACAACTTAGCAATATGCATGCATGTATTAATAGTGCATAATTAGCCTGTATTTGTGTAAAAAAATAAAAGAATAAATATAAAAAGAAATAAGTATTTAGAATAAATAGTGAGTGACCCCAAACCCCAAGAGAGGGCCAAGCATTTGGCCCGATCGCCAAATAAAATAAGTAGAGAGAGATAGGGCCACTCTACCTTGTATATATATCAGGTGTGTACATAAATTATTTTTACCAAAATAAAAATAAAAATAAAAATATACTTTTACTTCCTTGTATATATTTTTAAAAATAAAATAAAAATCAAAAAAATAAAAATAAAAAAGAAAACAAAATTCTTTTTCCTTTGTACATAATACATGTATATATATATATATATATATATTTCCTTCTCTATCTGTTATATACTTGTAAATAAATAATAAAAATAAAACAAAAATTACTTTGTGCTCTAAAAATTATGTTGTAAATAAATAAAATAAAAAATAGGGTATTTTTATAAAAATAATAAATTAAAAATAATTGTACAAGACACATAGGTATAATATACATATATATAATACAATATATTGTATAAAGAATAATTTGTTTTTCATAAAAAATATATAAAAATCATAGAAAATAGCTTAAAAAATAACAAACATTTTTTATTTTATACACTTTTTAATTTAAAATCATTTATTATTTTTTATTGAATTCATAAAGTATTTTGTAAATTCTATTTTCTGATTGGTCCACGGTGGAATATTGACCCAGGTCAACGCCTTCTTCCAGGCTTGACCCGACCCGATCTCTTTGTCGGACCTTCTTCTTGAAATTCCCTAGGTTGGATCGCACACCCGTTTGCCCCGAAACTTCACCCGTGTCTTCCCCATAGATCCAAGATCCTCGCGGATCCCCAAGAAAGCGTGGATCCTTCTCAGTTCGCATACCCTTGCATGATCTTTCCAGCCATCTGGGACTGCTATAAAATCTTTCAACCGCCTCCCCAAGTCGGTTGCTCGTGGCTCACTCTCTCTCGATACCATAGAAACCTCCAGCGTGGTGACTACCGTCTGAAGAGCCTCTTGGTGATCAATTTAGTGCAATGACGCCGCCGCTCCCCCTTCGTGGTCGGATCTCCACCGCGAGAAGCCTCCCTCGCCTTCCGCCACTTGGTCGAGGTCATAATCCTGACACCCACCGTCACATGAAGCCCAGGAGTTGATCCAGATCTTCAGGTGTCCTTCTTATCCTTCCTCGTTGTCATTTCGATTCAAATCTTTTATTGTTGCCGCCTTCGCTCTACCAGCTCCGACCAACCAGTCGGAGCTCTGTCATCCACGCCTAACCGCTTCGATCGACTCAACCGCTCACCCTCCAGCTCCTCCCACAACCTGATCACCCTAATCTTATCCCATCTAGCCAGGATTAGGTTCGAGGTCTCCTCTACTGCCTTCGCCGGAGACCAACTCCCATCCCCCGTCGCTTCTTTGTTTTTTCAGCACCAATAACCCGGATCGGAGTGTAGCCCCGAGTCTTGGCTTTGCATTGCAGGTACCCTTGACTCATGAGGAGACTCACCTACCTTCCAGCTGCACGACGGAGCTTCTCCAGACCTCGCTCCACCATCCAATCCATCCGACCATCCGCATGATGATCAGAACCCACTGCTCGACGCGGAGTGCCTCCCCGGAGGTGCTCGACCTGTTGGAGGTCTGATCGGCCTTGCGGATTCGCCCCGGTTCCCGCTCCAACTTCGCCACCTCTTAGTTCATCCACCACCTTCCGTTGTCGTTGGAAGAGGAGCAGAGCTCCAATTCCCATCCTGACCGTTCGTCCAACTGACATGCCAGACCGTTATATGTCAGATCTCACGGCCCCATACGCACCACGTCCCCGACCATTTGACACCGTCAGATCTGACACCTGACGCCTGTAGAGCCGCACGATCTTGCCTTACCAACGACCGACACGTGGACTCCCACGCACGACTCATGTGCACCGAGGGTATATTGCTCTTTTTCCCCTACATTTATTTTAGTTTATGTTTAGGTCTGTAAAATAAAAGTTATGGTAGAACCTTTTTGCAATATAGTCCTTGTAGTTTTTGTGATTTGCATTTTAGTCCTTCCAGTCTGGAGGCATGTGCTCGGACATGTGCATAGTGGCGTATTTGCACTTTTTGTCCTGAACTTCTCTTGTGTTATGGTTTGAATGAATATTTTTTGAAATTGCATTATACCCCTGTGAACGTTGAATTGATGCATGTGTGGAATTTATTGGTAAATTTGCAGTTTCTCCTTCAGACTTTTTGTGCATGTTAAGAATTAGTCCAGAAAATTTGATAAATTGCATTTAGGTCCACGTAACCAGTGTGGGTTGTTTTTAATTAAATAAATATCAAAACTACTCCAAAAATTGTAAAAAATTTACACATAGCTCCTACTATTGTGTAGTATGTTTGATAATTTTTGTGACACATTTTGATTTTATTTGATATTTTCTAAAAATAAAAAAACCTAAAAAAGTGTCCCTATCCCATTTAGAAAACCCATAAAAAATACAAAAACCGCTTTAAAAATTCCACAAAAAATCCCGTGTGTTTGCCTTTTCTTGTTTTCATTTCATTAGTATTTTTGTTTCATTATCTTTTATAAAACTCCTAAAAGTTGTAAAAGACTAAAAATCTTGTAAAAATCATTAAAATTGTACAAAAATAAAAAAAAAAGTGGTTTACACTTCCTGTAGGTAGATTTTATTTTATATTTTCACAAAAAATTGCTGCTAGGATTTTATAGGCACTTTAATTAATTTTTATTTGCCTTTATATCCAGATTGTACATTACTTGCTGTTTTTGGCCTTCTTTCATTTTTAGAAAATTATATAAAAATCTGAAAAAATCCCATAAAATACCCCAAAACATCTGAATATTCAAAAATCTAAAAATATTTTGTTTCAGATTTTTGAGTAGTTTTAGGCCTTTAAATAATTGTGTGAGTGACTTTGCCATTTTCTTTACCTCTTTTCTTAATAGAAAAATCATAAAAAATAAAAAATAAAAAACCACCAAAAACACCTTTGTTTCTTGGATTACTTGACTACTTCGTAGGCTTCATTCAGTGTTCCTTATGTTCGATCCTGGTGGCTATACCAGGTTCCCTCATTTCTATTGTGGATTGATTTCGTTGGTCGTGTACATTTTCTTGTTGATTGTGCCTTGCGATTCGGGTCGCAACGACCTTAGATTTTCCTTAACCCGAGTTGCCTTGGCACATCATCAGACACCACTTGTTACGAACGTATTTCTCATATAAATTTAATTATAGAAAAATAAAATTTGATAAAATGATTATGCTCGAATGTTGAACCAAGCAACAACAACCCTAATAAAAAAATCCAACCATAGATCAAACATAAATGCACATCGAATTTTTAACATGAAAATCCCGCAATGTTAGGCTAAAAATCTTGGGATTGATTTCCAATTAAAATCAAACATTATAATAAAAAGTCTGTGACCATGAGGGGCTTACACAAGCCCTACCCTCTCTACAATGGTTTAAAGAAACACATTGAGATAGTTGAAGGCAAATTTATCACTAGAATACCAATGGATTGACATATTGAAAACATAAATGTTCACAAATCTATAGAAAAGTGTATGTTTTTTCAATCTCTAATTGCATAACAAGACGGGCCAATTGGAGCAAAGAGCAACATCTTCTGTTCTTGCTTTCTTTCTCTCTTGATTTGATGCCTTTGATAAGGGGTTGAGGGTCCTTTGTATAGCAACGGATATAAGAGTAGGTGGAATGTATGAAATTCTAAATCTCAAGTGATTAGAACCAGTGTTATAATAACCCAACTCCAAACATAGCCCTACATCAAAAACTCGTGAAGTTTCGGAGTGGATTATAAGTTGTCGGATCAATTTTCCTCAATAGCGGACTGGAGACCTAAACCTAAGATGTTACAAGTGTACTCCAATTCCAAAAGACAAATTTCCTTTCTTATGCAATTAGATCAATTAGGACCAAGAAGAGTCTTACAAGAAGCTGACTTCCCACGTAGAGAGGAACCTACCTAACATTCTGTTGCATTGAATAATGGAGCTCAAGAAAAATAATATGCACATCGCTAGCAGGGAACTTATCTCTAAACCCAATTATAATTGTGGTTAGGTGAATGTCTTCTTTAAACTTTTTCAACCTCACCTTCTGCCGAAATCATTGTTAACATTGTTGGGTTTCTGTTGGGCATAACCCATCCGGGCATCGCTTATCATGTTTTGATATAATTTTCTTTATGACTCTCAGGTAACCTGACATGACTGATCTTGTTTCCGCCTATCCTTTGGTCATTTGTATTATTTTTATATGGGGGCTGTGATGCTGCCTCCTTTCTTGCTTGTACCCGAAAACATTTGTTTCTCTTCTCATTCCTTCTCCCATGTTTGACGTTGGAAACCTCCACTTTGTTTATTAATGTATCTAAAGCAAGGATGGCAATATCGATATTGGTATCGATATTGGTACCATGTCGATACAATATATCGATGATATATCCACGTCATATCGGCATTATCGAAACGAAATTGTGAGTAAATTGACCTTGAAAGGTCAAAGGGTAAATTACAAAAAAGGGACTGATCTTTTCATGAATTCTCAAATTAGGGACTGATCTTTTGTTTGTACCAAATAAAGGACTAAAGTTTAACTTACGGTTCCAGTCCCTACACGCCGTGACTGGGTGGCTCGATCCATAGTTTTACTTGACGAGAATACCCCTGACCAATAGGGTTTGCTTTTTCAATTTTCACTCTTCCCAATTTAAGCTTCAACCAAAACAGAGCAAAAGGATCGACCCCTCCCCTCCCGACTCGGACTGCTCCGACATTGTCGACCCCAAACGACGACGTGGCTTGCCGGCCATCGTCCTCTCAGTGGCCACCCCTCCCCTCTCAGCCCTAAACTCAAATCGTTACAAACAGGGGACTAATCTTCTGCTACTGTTTTTGGAAACAGAAATGGTAGGAACAGTCCAGTGTGCTGTTTAATTTTTGCTCCAAGGAATACTGGAGCAGCTTCTTTTGAAAAGGCATAGCCATGGAAACGTCCATGTTTCCTTATATTTGACATATTCATTATTCCCATCAATATCATATAATATAAGTGGCTATAGTTGAGTATATTTATATATGATCATGTTGTTAAAATTGAACTGAGAAAATGGTTATCTCTATGGTTAAGACCGAATTGGAGAGAGGAGAACCACCCTTAGTAGCACGTGTATCCTCTTAGTATGCTGTCAACATTAACTCAAATCAATATTTACCCTCTATTTAAAACACGAAAGGAATTTCATTAAAAAATCAAGAAAATGTAGGCAAGCTACGCAAAATCCATCAGAAAGGCAGGAACATGTATCACTATTGGAGCCAATACGTGTACCCAACAGTACAGACCCAATGGCAGATGAGAAGATGTGCACAACCAACGGCGAAGGAGTAGCAACTCCTCCCCTCGGGTCTCCCTCTCCGACCACGACAACCATCATATCTCATGGGTACCCCTCTCTCGGCAACGCAAACCTCTGTCTTGAACCTAGCTACCTGAAAAATGCAGCAACATAACGCAAGGGAAACCGACATACTCTGTGCGGCCAAGCTTTAGGAGACGTGGCCACTGAGAGGACGACAACCGACAAGCCTCGTCGTCGTCGTCTGGGGCCGATGGTCAGAGCAGTCCGAGCCAGGGAGGGGAGGGGTCGATCCTTTGGCACTGTTTGGGTGAGGCTTGAATCGGGAAAGTGAAAATTGAAAAAGCAAACCCTGTTGGTCAGGGGTATTCTCGTCAAGTAAGACTATGGACCGAGCCACCCAGTCACGGCGTTAGGGACTGGAGCCGTAAGTTATACTTTAATCTCCTATTTGGTACAAACAAAAGATCAGTCCTTAATTTGGGAATTCATGAAAAGATCAATCCCTTTTTTGTAATTTACCCAAGGTCAAATATCGACCATATCGACGATATATCAGTGACCTGTCAATACCGATATATCGCCGATATATCGCATTCCATGATCTAAACCAGTAAGGTTGGCTTGCTTATATAAAGTTCGCTGCAAACATATATTTTTATTTGTACAATATATATCAGAAATCTTGTTTCATGAAAACAACTGGAAGCAAAGCACGCAGATTCCACACCCCCATTTAATCAGTGGATAAGATTCCGGACGTGAATTGGGGTTTCTCTTCGCCTCTTCTCATCGCCGCATACGTACGAGTCCACGTAGAACAGAAAAGTGCTACATATCAGAATAATCTATGCGATACCAGGGGGCGTATCCCCAGTATTCTACGGCAGATTCCTCCGGATATTTTATAAAACGAAACATTTCCTTGGGAAAAGCGCCACAGAAATTTAACGGACCCAAACGGAGATGATCTTTGTTAAGAATACATAAATATACAGACAATGTTTCCAGTAAAGAGAAACAGGAATACAATACCAGATTCGAATCCATGCCCACAGCTTTATTGCAGTGACGTCGTTTCTATCCCTCCGGTTGTCCATATAAATGGAAGAACAGAGCACACGTTCCTCGTCAAACACGAAGGAAAAGCAGAAGCAAGCAAACACTTCCAACGATGTGGAGAGTTGCCTCCAGTGCTTGGTTGTGCCTGAGGTTGTTTACCATACTAGTACTTTTGCAAATGTGCATTCTCTTCAGCTTAAGATTAACTACTGCAGTAACTGCATGTCACACAGCAAGAGGAGCTTCGCGGCGATGGCATCAACTGAGATGGTGCGGGCGGCGGTGGCACCGAGCGTGAGGAAGATGGCGGTGAGGACGACGATGCGGATTGCTCCACGAAGGCCAAGATGGAGGTGTTTTGGATGAAGGATCCGGAGACCGGGTACTGGGTGCCGGAGAACCGTATTGGCGGAGAGATGGACGCCGTCGACCTCCGCGACCTCCTCTTACCCAAGAAGTAGATCAGGTGCATCAAGTTAATCTGCATCGACTCAAGATAATTGTGTGATTTTCGACAAATCTTCAACGATCGCCAAACGGTATTCTATTATGAAAGGTGTTGCTGCACGTCATCTTGTTGTACAGAAACATGTATATATGTCATGAACAATCAAATGAGACTTGATTGCTTCCTTCTGAAACATGGACTTGCATCATACGTTAACATCTCATGGACAATTGATTGATTTCACTACAAACAAATGGGTTTATAGTGATATTTTCTTAATGGGAGAACTACACTACTACAACGATGTTTTTTTAAAATCTCTCAGTAAATTAGCTGTTATTAAATATATAACAACAATATTATTCATGGCAAAATAATTTCTACACTTGAAATTAGTGACAAATATCATATCTGTAACTAGATCATTACCAACGATCCATATAACGACGTTTATCCATTGTTATTTTTTAGAATTTTAACTATTCATTACTAAATTTTGAACTAAAAAGATACGACGATTAGTTAAAATTTGAAAAATAACAACAAATGAGTCTACTCCCTGGGTGTAGCCAATTGGCTACTCCCACCTCTATTTTTTCCTATATTTTTTATTTTTTTTGGAAAATAAAAATATGTAAATTCATAACTATATCTCCCGAACATGTCATTCCAATTTCGTCAGAAACAGAGACTCCTATGCCCTCCATTTGAAGGGGGTCAATTTCAGCAATTCTGAGACCGTTAAAATTTGACAGTCGTGATGGAGGGGATAGAAGTCTCGAATTAAGTTGAACTTTGAATGACATCATGGTGACATATTGTGATATAAATTCCAATAGGTTTCATTTCAGAAAAATAAAAAAAATATAGGGAGAAAATGGGTGGGAGCATGTAAGTTGGCTACAACCAGGGAGCATACTCCCTTTTCCCTATATATATAGGGTTAAATGAGGCTACACCCTGGGTGTAGCCAATTGGCTACTCCCACCCTCATTTTCCCCCTATTTTTTTATTTTTTTTGGAAAATAAAAATATGTACATTCATCACTACATCCCTATAACATGTAATTCAAATTTCGTCAGAAACAGAGACTCCTATGCCCTCCACCTGAAGGGGATCATTTTCAGCAATTCTGAGACCGATAAAATTTGACAGTCTTGATGGAGGGGATAAAAGTATCAAATTAAGTCGAATTTTGGATGACATCATGGTGACATATTGTAATCTAAATTCCAATAGGTTTCATTTCAGAAAAATAAAAAAATACAGGGGAAAAGAGGTGGGAGCATGTAAGTTAGCTACACCCAGGGAGCGTATTCCTTTTTCCCATATATATATATATATATATGAGGTAAAGGAGGCTGCTCCCTGGGAGTAGCCAACAGGTTGCACCCACCCCCATTTTCCCTGAAAATTTTTTATTTTTTTGGAAAATAAAAATGTGTATATTCATCACTATATCCCTCTAACATTCTATTAAAATTTCGTCAGAAACAGAGACTCCTACGGCCTCCATCTAAACATGGTCGATTTAAAAAATCCTGCGACCGTTAAAAAAATGACGTCTGGATGGAGGGCTTAGGAGTCTCTGTTTCTGACGAAATTTTAATAAAATGTTAGAGGGATATAGTGATGAATATACAAATTTTTATTTTCCAAAAAAATAAAAAAATGAGGGAAAAATAGAGGTGGGAGTAGCCCTGTTGGCTACTCCCAGGGAGCATATTCCTTTTTCCCTATATATATAGTTTAATGGGGCTGCCCCCTTGGAGCAACCAACAATGGCTTTCCCGCAACGTTTTCGACATTTTTTATTTTTTTTGGAAAAATATCGCCATGTATATTCGTCCCTATATCCCTCCTATATGCCATTCGAATTTCGTCAGAAACAGAGACTCCTACCCGCCTCCATCGAGATGATATCGATTTAAAAAATCCTGTTACCATTAAAAAATGATTGTCTGGATGGAGGCCGTAGGAATCTCTGTTTCTGACGAAATTCGAATGGCATATAAGAGGGATATATGGATGAATATACATGACGATATTTTAAAAAAATAATAAAAAACGCCGAAAACGACGCGAAGACAGCCCCATTAAACTCATATATATGGCCATAAGCCAATCTTATCATAATATTTTTTAAAAGAAAGTCAAGATATATATTAAGTCATAAAAAAGTCATACAAAATATATGGGATATTTGTGTAATCCCATAGTGCTCGTCAATTCTTTTCCTTGGAGAAGGCAGTAAGGGCATGAGGGTGTGTGAGACATTGTCGAGGCTGAAACACTAATTTAAACATCGCCTTGCAATGGTGACCATTAACCTTGAAAAAAAACCTGTTGATAGCCATTCGGCCCTCATAGGGGGTCGACTATCCCAACCTCCTATGAGGGCCGTCTGATCTCCATCACAACACCTGTTGTACTACAACAGAGGATCCGTCCTCGAACAGGGTGTCACGGATTTCCTCTCTAATGTTGATAGAACTCATAACTACCGGCTGATAACTATTGGCCTTATCCTCCACTTGAAATATAAGTTAATTATAATGTTAGTACATGATTTGTCAATAACTACAAAAAATTTTAAATTAGTAATTTATAGTTGACATTTTTACACACATAAACATATATACTTTCATTTTTATACACATAATTCTTCGTAATCGTGAATTACATGGAAAGTTGTGAATAATGCTTATCTCTTACATGACATAACCATGCATTAACTTCCATCCAAATTCTCCATTAAACTTAATGGAAATTGTTAAAAGTTGACATTTTTGCCCCTCTAAATTTTCAAATTTCTTTCCTTCGTTAATGCCCCTTTCCTTGTTGCTCCTCTTCAGTTCTGCCTACGACCTGGAACCTACCTTTCTTGTCCCTAAAGTAAAATTTTGGTAAAAATTTATTTTCTATACTTTTAGTTGGTTTAACATATGTCTGTCCCGTATTATGCATGTCAGACTCAATTCATCATGTACAAAAGCCCTCACGAAATTCAATGTCTTAAAACCAAAACCAAATTTTTTTGAAACTAGACTAGTTTGATTGGTTCAACCAGAGAATCGGACCTAAGCTGGTCTGATTTTCAGGTTTCACTAGTTCGATTCAAATGATGAATTTTTAGGTCCAACCAACGGTTCAAGTGAATTTCTAGAATCCGACTCAACCGAATTTGAATCGGATTTCAAAATTGAGTTTACTGAAAATATTGTTGTTTATAGGATTCAAACCCACGACCTTTGGGTTATCCCGCACTTATAACTAATCATTTATCTACAACCACTCCATATCAAGAATTGTTAAAAATATTATTATTCTAGTATAAATCAATAAAATACTTAGGCTAAATATTATTATTTTGATGTAAATCTATACATTACTTGTATTGCATACATAATGTAAGATATTTACGTTATGTATGCATTTTAGTGGTCATAAGTAAAAGTATGTATATCATGCATGTATCCTTATCGATATTGTGTGTATTACGTATCTATCTTTATTTATTTTATATCTATGTCATTGTGTATCTATATGTATGCATTTACAACGTATGTAGATACAAATGCTTATAAATATAAAATATTTAATATAAAAAATATTTGCATAATAATTTCTACTTACAAATTTATAACTTTGTTATATATTTATTGATCTTTGTAAATATATTTATGTGTATTTTCAATATTTTTATCAATTATTTCAATGATATTAAAACATGTATTTTATATATGATTTATTTATTCCAGCTTGATCAGTCAATTCAACCATTTTTTCCAGAGCAGTTCGATTTAATCCCATCAATAAAATACCGACAACATCATTCGATTAAATTGATTTAATTCTGTAGTCCACCCCAATTTCGATCTTTTTTAATAAAAGTTTCCGGTTCAACCTTGGTTCAGTTTGAAAACATTGGTTAGAACATGGTGCCCTCGATTTCTATTTAAGAAATTGGCTGACCCAAAACTCAAGATCCCATCTCATGGATAGAAGTTACAAAAACGAACCATACTCGTCCATGGATCAAGAGGGGTGAAGAATTTCTGAGGCAGCTATGTTCATGGATATGATACTACTCGTCCCATTTTCTCATTATTATCGGATTACGGGTCGACTTGACTCATTCCAACATATATCCAATCTTAACGATTTCCATTAAGTTAAATGGATAATGGATACCCGATGGTTACCCACACAAACTATTAGGTACGTTAGAGAGGGCTTAATTACATACAGTTTATGCTTACTAGTAGTAAATAAAAAAACTTTTTCACTTGTGCCCTTCTTAACTTCTACATTATCAGTTAAATGAAAAACACCACCTGATCAGCTTCTTTATTCCTGCAAAGGAGAAAGAAATTTGATTTCACGGTCATTGTATCGACCAGGTGAGTTTTACCAGAAAAGATTAATTTTTAGTTAATTTCATTATTTTTATTATTTATACTGCTAAACAAGATGTATAGTGTCAAGTACGGGAGTGTCGAACTTAGGGAGGTAAATTGTTTGAGACTAAGATTAAACTATAGAAAATAAGGTTTATTAGGGTTTCTTAATTTTTTATTTATTTTAAAAGATTTTTCTGTATTTTTATTTGATTTTTAATGAATTTTATGTTTTTCTATGAATTTTAAGATATTTTATGATTTTTTATTATTTTAGAAAATGTTTTATAATTTTTATTTAATTTTTATTTTATTATTTTATGTTGTATTTTTTTTGTTTTACTGTTGTTATGGATTTTTAAGGGTATTTATTATTTTTATGAATTTTGGTTTTTTATTAAGGTGAAAGATTAAGTGTATATTGAAATTTGTGATGTATTTTGAATTACTAAAATTGAAGATTGTAAGAAAATATTTTTATTTTATTTTTATTAGAAAGTAGATGAAATTATCTTCAAAACAATATATTTTGCATTTCTAGACAATTTTTATTTTTTTAGTTATGATTTTTACAAGTTTTTATGTATTTTTATTTTGTATTGATTTTATCCTTTGATTTTTGTTTATTTTCTATTTATCATGTAAAATACAGTAAAATGTATTATAGGTATTTTTTTATGGGATTTGTAAAGGAGTATTTATATTTTTTTATGATTTTTAAGGTTTGTTATATTTTTTTAGATTTTTTAATGATTTATTTAACGTTAGAAAATATTTTTATTTTTTTAAAAATTTTATTTAACATTGTATATAATATAGTATATATATTTATATGTATTTTTATTTTTATATTTTTATTTTGAATTTTATTTTTATTATGTATATAGTAAGGTACAGGATTTATGTACAGTGAGGGGTATAGGCTCAATTTTTGGGAAGTATTAGGGCTTGTGCGTAAATTGCAGGAATCGCAACATTTCTAGGGAGGTGTTTTGTACAAAATCCACAGGAGTACGTGCAAACGCACGTGATGCACGCAAACAGTGGGGCGGTGGACTTGGTCTGGTTCTGCCACGTGGCGCTGCCCCAAGATGTCCGATTATTATCGATCAACGGTTGTTGCATAAGTTGGAGAGATGCATTGGCTTGACTCAGACCGTCGATCTGGATGTGCAGGTTGTTCTTCCCCAAAATGCAAGGGATGCTCCAGGCGGCAACGTTCTTCGTGCGGTTGGAGTCTGGCCGACAACCTTCTTCTCCCCCTCGCACGGTGGTGGAGAAGAGATCCGAGCAATAGCGGTGAATCCTGCAGGTGCTGGAGTCTAGGTAGAGCCACGAGTGCTCTGCACGAGGTGGAGGCGCTCGATGAATATTGCAGGGTCGGCAGAGTGTAGTCGCGCGACCGGCAGTGATGTGATCAGGTTCGGCAAAGCTCGATGGTGCTTCGTCTTTGGCGGTAGTCTTCGATTGGCTATGACACTCAAATGGCGTTCAAGGCGATGGCAAATCGAGTTCTCAGCGGTGCCAATCGATCTCCAATCGGTGATTTCGTAATTCCAGGAGATGAGTGTACTACAGGTGGCAACTCATTGAAGACATAGCTTGTTGATCAAATATGCCTCGTGCTCTCCAATTGCAAGGATTCGACGGTGGCAATCGTGGGATGCTTCCGTCCTTGATAAGATCCAGATCTTGCATATGGTGATCCTCGAATACGAGATTATGCGTTACTCTAATCGATTAGACGTAGGTGCTATATTATCGTAGTTCTCAAGCTTGGGCTTGATGTTATGTGTATTTATACCACAACATAATCTTTTATTCACTCGTTAGGACATGCAAGTTCTCCAACAACCAGAGATGATTGACTTGGTCCAAATGACAAAGGGGAAGAGATGAACGGAAAATTTTCAAGAGGTGAAGGATGAATTGTGGGATTGGGTGCATGGAACTTGAAATGGTAAGATCGAGAAGTGAGATGGAGATATATGGATGGGAATCGAGATACGAAAGTGGATCAAATGAGATGAGTAGAGAAGGAAATTAGAAAGAGGGAATAGAGAAGAGAGAGGCGTGTCTGAGAAGAGAATAGAAGAGGGAGGAGTAGAAAAGGAACTAACCTAGAGACTGGATGAAGTAAGTGGATGAAATGCACCTGGAAACACGGAGCTCGTCGGAGTTCCGTAGATGCTTACCTCGACACGTTGCGCGACGCGGGGGCTATGCGCGCAGCGAAGTAGGAGCTCGACACTGGCGGCGATCTCGCCGCACCTGCGTCTTTGACCTCGCTGCAACACGAAGGATGACTGTCACTCGTCGCAACTCACGGAGCTCACCGGTGGAAGAAAGAGGATTTTGGCGGATGCGAGCTCCCGCGGGGGCTAGGGTCCTTAAATAGGAGAGGTGGAATGTGGTCACCGACGACGTCAGACACATTACGAGTTGTTGGAGGAACGACCGGTCGTTGGACGGTCGTTGGGCGGTTGACGAACGACATGGAATGGGGAAGAAGGAAGCGGGAGGCGACAGGGAGGGAAGAAGAAGATGACAGGATGAAAAGAAGAAAAAGGGAAGTAAGAGAGAGAAATGAGGAAAGAGAGAAGAAAAAAGAAATTAAACAAATAAGTTGAAATAAAATAAAATAAATAAATAATAATATGAGTAGATTAATAATTAAATAATTTTAGAATATAATATATTAGTTAATTAAGTAATTAAAAGGGTAATTAAGTAATTAAATTAAAAATTTAATATATAATCAAGTATATAATTATTTATATTAATAAATAATTAATAAAAAATGAATAAATTAATTAAACAAATAAATGAATAAAATAAATAAATAAATACATAAATAAATTATAATAATAATATAAATTATGGTTCATTGTACAATATACCAATACGGACCCGAAACATGTTTTTTCATATTAACTCTGATTTTAGCGAAACCAATGTCTTTTTGTAGGTAATTTAATAATATGAATTTTAAGACTGAGTTTGGCCAATTCGAAATTCATACAGTATAGTTATGAGGCCTAGAAAATTAGGCAGCGGCTTCGAGGATTTGGATTTTATTGGTATTTTAACTTAGTTTTATGTTTATATTTTTCTATACATATTAAAAGATTTTAGAAAAAGAAAGTAAGTTAATCGATTTTATGGTTAATTAATTTAAAATAGGGGAGGTTTCTACATATAGTACATATATACAAAGGGGCCCAAATGCTAAATCTCACCAGTTTTATTTGAATATTTTTTTAATATTTTTAATAAATAGTATTAAGTATAAAACATATTTTAAAACTGAGTTTGATCCATTTGAAGTTTTCTATAAATAGTTATGAAACCTTAGAAGCCGATTTTTTGTGGCTCTTATACTTCATTGTAGTTAATTATTTTGGTGACGAATTATTTTTCTAATATTTTTATAAAATAATATTATTTTTTGATCAACTTTTATAAAAGAAGTGATTTGATTTGAAATCATCCAAGTAATAAATAAAAATAGGTGAAATATTTACAGGGTGAAAAGTGGATAAATATTTTTTGATCTTTATTTTCTGGATATTTTTATAAGTTAGGATCCTTATATCCTCCTACGTATTTATTTTATCGACCAAGTCAATATTGACTTGATCTTGAGGTTAAGATCAGTCTATATATATTACAATATCTCTAGCCTTCTTTATTTTATTTTTATTTTTCTTTTTATTCTTTTATTTTGGATAAAATAAGTGTTAAATATATAATATTAATAAATATGGTTATAATGATAATTAGCAGAAATTAATGGATATCTACATATATTTTACCAAGTATTTTAGTCAAAATAAAACAATAAAGGCGATGAATCATGGATTCATCATTATACCCCCCTCTTTTTTATAATATCAGTTGGCCTATATATTCTTGTGTAAGCCATAATTTTAAGATTTTTTTATAACTTATGCAATATCAGTTACACCTCATGATCACCAATTTGAAAATAAGTTCATGATATCCAATCTTAAGAAAAAATATATTTTTTGGACACATCTATCTTGTACTCGCTAAGTCGAGTTCAAACATTCGTTATTAAAGATGCAAATAGACATATACATATACTGATGTAAGTGTTACCACATCCTTATCCTTTTTTAAAATAGGGATATTTACACCCATAACCCTGAGTAGTTTCGTAATTACCCTAGGAACACTCGATAAATCATAATTACATGAGTAACCACGAATAACTACTCCGTCCTACATCCATAACCCTCCATTAGTTAGTTAACTCAACCAGACCTAAAGTTAATCTAAGCAATCCTATATCCAAAGGCTATAATAATTAAAAAAAAAGGCAAAAAAAGGGGAAAATACCCCTCTTCTTCCTCCCGACCCCGACCCTAAACTTACTTCTCCGATTCCCCCACCCACCATGCCGACAACCATCCATCCCCTTTCTCTTCCAATCCCCCTCCCCTCGGCCTCCGCCTCCCATAGTATGACTGCAGGCAACAGAGGAGGAGGAAGAGGTGGGAGATAGAAAAGGAGTGGTGTGAAGAACTTACTTCCAGATCTGTCTCCATCCGATTCCCCACTCCCCATTCCAGTTGTTCTCCACCTTTCCAATGCTCTCCTCTTCTTAGACAAAGATATACTCTTAAGTCTCTGTTCTTATTCATCTTCCATTTGCAGGTATCCCAAATCAAACCCACATAATACACAAAGATCGAGAAAACTCAATCTGGGCAATCTCAATTATCAATTCCTCGAACGTTGACAAGATCTAGCCGGTGGGAAGAAGAATGCTTAAGGCGAGATGGAGGAGCGACAGGAGAAAGAGCAAAGGTTTGTTCAAGCTACGACTGGAGGTGGTGCAGCCGGAAGCCATTAAAATGAGTGGGTCAATCCGAGTTCGCATTTTATCCAACACCAGATGTGGGTTTCCTTCAGGTTCCTCGATCGAGATGGGAGAGCATGGTGGTCTCTCTGGTACCCCTCGACGTGGGGAGGCTGAGCGCCAGATCAGAGAGTGTGCATGTAGTGGATGGGACGTGCACTTGGGGGAGCGCCATCTTTGAGAACGTGAAGCTCTCGCGGGATCCAAAGATCGGAAGGATCCATGAGAAACTCTACAGATTTCTCGTGTCTGAAAATGTGAGGAAGGAACATGGTATCTTTTTCTCGCTATTGATTTCGTTGCTTGTGTTTGATTTGAGAACGTCATCTGCTCATCTCATGTTAGGAGAGGTCAATTGAGCTCGGGGCCGACCTGGGCTGGAGGGTAGCCAGGGGTGGAGCTCGGGTCCGACCTGGGCAGAAGGGCGGGTAGGGGGTCGGGGGAGCTCGGGTCGGTGAGAGAGGGGTCAGAGGCGGGTTGGGGGGAGGGGGGAGCTCGGAGCCGGCCAGGGGCTAGAGGGTGGACGAAGGGTCGGGGGAGCTCGGGTCTGGAGGTGGGCGGCTCCTCCTCCACGCCTTCCGTACGCGGCTTCCTTGCCTCCCGGCTCCGTTCCCAACCGTGCATACGACCTCTCCCTCTACTACGGTGATTGCAAACTCGTCAACCTACATCTCCTCCTCATGTTGGTTGTGTTAATACTATAATGAGATGGCATGCTTTGTAAATAAAAATGAACATTATGGACAATTTTATCTTTTTCTCACGGAAACTGTCAAATATAACAGCCATAGCAAACGGGACATAACACAGGGTTATGTCATGTAAGAGTTAAGGATTATTCAGATATTATGATTTATCGAGGGTTTTTGGGGTAATTATGAAACTACTCAGGGTTATGGGTGTAAATATCCCTTTAAAATACAAATACATATACATATTCGGATATTGACAAAAATGTATGTTACCATTTCTTTAAAAAAATAGATGTCAATGTTTGCTGATATCAATGTGATATCCATACATATATACATATATACATACATACATACATACATATATATATATGTATGTATGTATGTATCCATTTTAAAACGATATGGATACACATGTCATAAGATGTGTAAAACGAATATGATAGTGGACCTGATATGGATATATTATTGTCTATTTGCATCCCTATTCGTTGGCAATCCTGTCTCTCATATATATGTATATATATGAAATAAAGTATAGATAACAAATTTTATCAATAAAGTCATTTCTTTTTGAACTTGACAATAGTCTCTTGGGGATTGTAAGATTTTGTTGGTTTGAAATATATTCAGTTTGTGGAGATGTGCTCATGCAAGGAAGAATGGAATTAGGATCGAGTCTCGTTATTAAAATTCTCTCACTAGATAATCATAGTCGGCACATCCCGATAGCGACTGTTGCAACAGTTACATCAGATCCCATATGGATGACTATTTCTCCATCCTCAAGTTTCATGATTTTCTAAAATAGATACAACAAATTGTATATATGAACAAAGGCATCATAATCAATGATCCAACTTCCTTCTCATCATACGAGAAAATTATTTTCAATGATAAACATAAAATCTATACATGTTGGAACCATACCTTTACCCTTATGTGCTATTTTCAAGTAATATAAACAATTATGTTTTCAGTACCCTAGCTTCTTGCAATTATGACAGACATCCACTTTATTATATGCTAGAAGTATGGAAGCCTGAGAGGATAGGCCAATAACTTGGCTCTTCCTTTTCTTCTTCTTATATGCCAGTCCCTTCTAGAACCCATGCTTCCGAGTAGGCTTCTTGAAAATTCACATGATCTGCTACTTTAAAAGAAGAATAATGTCATTGAATCAACCTTGTGAAATTTGTAGAAAATATTATTTATTTTTATTTATACTCCTAAATTAATGTGTATAGCAATAAGTACATGAGTGTCAAAGTCAAGGAAGCGAACTGTGAAAACTAAGGTAATATAGAAGAGTACATAAGGTATGAGGGTTTCCTGATTTTTATTTATTTTTATGGGATTTTTATGAATATTTTTATGTCTTTATGAACTTTGTGTTGTTTTGTGGTTTTATATACAAATAAGTCAAGAAATATAGGTATTGCATTTTTATTTTACATTTTAATTTTTATATTTTTAATATGTTTTATTCTATTTATGAGTTTTGAGTGGTTTTTAGAATTTTTATAGGTTTTAAGGTATTTTTAAAGTGAAAAATAATATTTTTATTGGAATTAGAGAAGTATTTTTTTTAAAATAGTAAACAAAAGTATTATATTTTATTTTTATTGGAAAGTAGATGAAAATACCTTTATATATTTAATATAATTTTAGCCATATCTCATATTTGCAATTTTTTTCAAATTTTTTTTAGGCTAGGGTAAAGTATATTTATAATTAATTTGTGTAAAAATATTTGAAAAATAATTTCAAAATTGTCTAACTGTGTGGCATTGTCTTTGAAACATATTTATGATGGTTTGAAAAATGAGGATTTTACTTCTTTTGAAAACCATTTCAAACCTAAGTATAGAGGGAATCCTCGCTCTTTTCTGTACATCCATATCATCCTCGTTCCTTTTTATTCTTCACTCATTGATCCCTCTCTTGGTCCTCTTCGTATACTTAGGTTATTTTTTACCTAAGTATATGGAGAAGACTCGAGTCAGTTCCTGCATCCCATTGTATTAAGCATGAGCTATGGCTTCATATCACATAGTGCTATGACGACATAGTGTAAGCTAAGTATTGGGTGTATTGTATATATTTCATATATATTTTATCCATAGCTCAAATTTTCATTTTTTTAATTTTTTTGGAGCTAAGGTAAAGTATCTTTAGAATTGATTTGTGTAAAAATGTTTAAAAATGATTTGAAAAATTTTCGGACTCTGTGATATTGTCTTTGAAATATATTTTACAATGGTTTGAAAAATATCATGTGACATTGTCTTTGGAGCATATTTTAAAATATTTTCAAAATCATTTGAAAAGTGTTTTGAAAATCTATATTTATGTGACATAGTTTGTAAAATCTTCTCAAAAAAAATTTCAAAAATGAGGGCATAAATGCAACTAACTTATGTTTTTAAATAAATCTAACCTTATTTAAAAACATAAAAAAGTTTGAGCTAATAAAACATTCATCAAAAAATATTTCAAAATTTTTTCCTTTCTTCAAAATAAAAAAAACTTTTTAAAAAAGCAAACAACATCCTTTTTCTTAATAAAAAAATTTATATTTTCCAGTAGAGGGAAGGATTGGCTCCAATTGAGAAATCGCCTCTTGACTGTACTGGAAGCTCAAGAAGAGTGAAGAAGGCCCCGCAAATAGCACTACACGGTCGAATCCACTCAATTCGACCCTATGAAAGGAGTGACACAACAAGAAAGGTTGTTCCCCTCTTGCCTGACCTTCTAACACAAACTTCTCCGCTAAATTATACAACAACTCTCAATTCTCAACTACTAGAAATTAGAGCCACTAGAAGTATGGCACTTCTTCTTCCTTGTATGAGTTATCATTTGCCCGGGAGCTAAAGAGTTGGAGTCTCAAAAAAGGAACCCGGCTTGAACTTGTAACTAACTAATAAGTTAGTTTAGTCCTTTACACATACACATGCACACAAGACTTGTGAATTCTAGAACACTAGGTTTATGAGGTCCTATATTTCATATTTAACCATATTTAATCATTAGAGTCTATGACTTAATTATTCACAATTCCCTATTTTGAAAGATATGTGTGCTATATTGCATACTTAGTCTATACCTTAAGTATATGATCAACACTTCACATACACGATTGCAGTTATGATGAGATGAGTTGAGGTTTCACTTAAGTAACTTGGATGAGGGATTTGAGTTTAGACCTGATTATGTGATGCTCAAAGATGGGATAAAATCGATGAAGGCTTCATGAAACCTAAGAGTTAGTAACTCTAGCAAGTATGAGAATATGGTTCTTGTACTAATATCTTGATATTGACTTATGTGTAAGGTCGTGATTAAACCTAATAAAATGTTGATCAATACGTGCTAACTTTGTAAAAGCAATGGAGCTAGCCAATGAAAAGAAATAAAGAAAGTTATTGTTGAAAAGCTCTCACACTACAAAGTCAAATTCAAAGAGCTTCAACCAAAGGTGAGAGTTCTCAACCTTTCAAGCGTCCACTTAGATCACAAGTTTAGCCTTTTATGAGTCAGGCTAGCACTCAAAAAGGGATCTTTATCGTATAGTTATACAAGTCTGGGTGTTTAAGGTGTTCCAGATACTCAAAATAGACATACCCCAGTGCATTTCTCAAAAAACAAGTGTAGACGACTCCATCGGTCTCTTAACGACCCAGTGATCAACACCAGGAATATACATGCATTGTGTAATAAAGGCACTCGAGAGGATTCCTTGTTCCAATGAGAGCGAGAGAAGAAACGATACCATCCTATGTCCTCCATCAACCGTCCCTTCATATTCACTTTTAACACTGACAACCAAATAAACAACGAATTGGATGCAAGAAGTTATTATATTCCCTAGTGCCGAGGATTAGGTTCTTAGGAGATTATCTTGGACTCAAACTTTGGGTGACAATTTGTCTCTACTCTTGCAACTGCAATCCACACTTAATTCGTATCCTTATTATATATGTATACAGAGCGAGTCTCATGATTAGAGAAGTTGGATACCTTTGGCGTTAGCTTTGTTCAGTTTAGAACTTTAAGATCACTACAATAGAGATTTATTCAATGAATCACGTCTTGTATTTCACATGTACAGTCAGGGATTAAGCCAACTGATGAGCAAAAATCCCGATGTGGTCGAGATGGAATAAATAAGCAATGGTCGTTCTCATCCAATCGATTCGATCAACGAGAAAAATGTATTTAAACAACTTTAATGATCGGTAATCAATGAAATATAAGCGGTCTTCACTATTAAATTTACATGTTATAGCAATCAAGATAGAACACAAGAAGCACGATTTGAAAACTTAGCAGTCAATTTTCTAAAACAAAATTTTTAGTGGTTTTTTATTTTTCAATTTTTAGATAAAGCACAAGTTACAATACACACAAGGGAATAAAGATACACGAACACTTTCTTTTTGTATTTTCCAGAATATTAAAAAATTCTCAGAAAATTACAAAAATATATTTTTGGGTTTTACAGGTTTAAAATATTTTTGATATTTTTTTTTAAAATTTTCTGATATTTTTATGATTTTATAAAAATCAAACAATGTCAAATAAAATAAATAGCGCACAACCAAGAGTATTTTGTAATTTAAAAATATTTAAGTACCCAAAACTCCTAAAACTTATTTTTACGCTAACACATTGGTAAATATATACAAACAGAGACTCAAATCGGAATTTTTGGATTTTTCTAGAATTTTCTACAATTTTCTAAGATTTTTAGTTTTTCATATTTTTTGAATTTTATATTTGATTAATGCACGAAAATTGGAAAGAAGTTAAAGGGGAATAAAATACACCTACACTATTTTTTTAGAAATTTTAGACAAAGTTTCGATTTTTTTATGATTTTCTATCTTCGAGCAAACAAAAAGACATTGTTTTTTATTTTTTAAAAATATCAAATGATGATGAAATGTGATGAAAATTTTATACATTGATCACGGTTGTAGCAGGAACATACACAAATTTTTGTAAAAAGTTTAAAGTAATAAAAACATTTATTTCATCACAACAAACATGCAATTGAAGGGCTGGATAGATAAGGACTGAAACATAATTATTTATTATTCTCAAATGGGAAATGTAACAGAAATAAATGCAAGAAGAAAAATGCAAATTACCTAGGTACTCGTGCCACGTACGTGATTGTCTCTTGCTGCGGGGGTCTTTTTGTAATTTTTGTAATTTTTCCAATATTTTATTTTAAAACTTCATAGGGTTATTGTTCCTCTTTAACACCAAAAAGGAGAAAGGGATGGGTGGGGTTCACCGCTGCTGCTTCTGGAGGCTCGACGGTCGGAGGGCTTTGGTGGTGGCGATGTGAGGCTGGAGGTCGAGCGGCGGCGCACCGCTGGCGGCAGGACGACCAGGGTTATGGGCTAGAGTGACATTGTCGCCCTACGCGAACGACTTATGGAGGAACGACGGGTGCGCCGCGACGCGCGGGAGGCGGTATGGGTGGCTCTTTGCAGAGGCTTGCAGTGCGGGTCTGCGGAAGGTGACGTTGGGGAAGAAGTTCCGTGAGGTTGGTGGCTGTATGCGCGGCCACGCGGTGGTTGACGCGGAAGGGCAAATGAGGAGGGTCTTGAGGGTACCGCCTTGCGTGGCGGCGTACGGAGGCACCTAGGCTACAGGTCGGCAGTGCTCTGGTGGTGCGTTGGGGGGGGGGGTGCGGCGGTGGCAGGGAGCTGCAGGCGGCAGAGGGCCGCGGTTGGGCTGCCGCCGCTGGGAGGCTGGGCTGGAAGATCGGTGGAGCATGCCACGGCCTATGGGTCTGCTGCTGATTAATTTTTTGTTAACTGTAAACAGGAATGTAAAAAATAATATTTTTTTTCTAAACAGGAATGGTAAAAAAATAATTTATTTTTTTAAATTTTCTTGTAAAACAAATATTAGAGATAACAACAACTATGGATTTTTATTATTTTTTTCATTTATTTATTTATAAGTAAATGGGGACATAAGCGGTTGTAGATCTTGACATAGTGGAAGATAAATTCGGATCTTCGACCATCGTGCGTGGTCAGAGGTGATAGATCATGTGAGGTAGAATGTGAAGTGTGAAGATCAGAAAATGAGATGGTAATCGGATTCAGACGTCAAATGTGCGGTGGATATTTTTTGAGATTTTAGGATCTAAATTTTAATCATGATATCTACGCAAAAATTAAATCTAAGATTTATTTAAGAAAAATGAAGAGAAAGAAAATGGATCTCACCTCGAGATTGGACACGCTATAATAGCCTCGACGAGGGCTGACTCGCTGTCACCGGATGGCTCAGAGGCTGGGCACCCTTCTACGACGAGAAGGTCTCGAAGATCAGGCTCTTCTCCACCAAAGATTGATCAAAGAATAATGAAGGAAAAGGAGCCCAATAAAAAGAAGATTAAATCCAAAGAAGAAAGATATTCACAAAAGAGAAATGTGTTTAGTGGTGGAATTAAATAAATAAATAAATTAATTAATTTTAAATTTCAGAATTAAATAAAATAAAATAATTAATTAATTTTAACAACAATTAGCCACCTTAATGGTGGCTATTTAAGATATAGAATCATATCTTTATATACAAGGTATGTTTTTAAATCAAATAATGAATAAATTAAATAATTAAATAAGTAAATCTAAATTTTATAATTAAATTAATTAATATTAGATATTTAATTTGTTGGTAATTTTTATTTAAGGAAAGTAGTTGTTTACAAATATTATATACATATAGTGCAATATGCATATGTACAAATAATGAAATTATTTTTTAAATAATATTTTTTAAATTTATTTATTTTATTATTTTTTTATTTTTAATGATGAAGATAACATTTATAATTATGTACGTTATGTATAAAAAATAAATATGAATAAATATATACAGCAGGTAAGTGGTAAAACTACACAAAACACCCTAAAAAACTGACTTTTAAATCATAACTCCAAAAATTATGAACCACATCCATTTGAAATTTAATTTAATTTAGAGTAATATGGAAGTGAGTTTGATTCAATTTGAGTTTGTTTGGAGCCGGAATTTGTTTTTCATTGATTGCTTTACGGTTTTTTCTGAGTGTGATTATTTGTAATATGTACATTATTTTACTTTGCAATTATTTTTATTATTTTCAGAACATTTTTATTTAATATTTTTTGTTTACAAAAATATTTAATTTGAGGTAAATTTATGTATAAATAAAATAGTACAAGTTTTATACAAATATACAAGGAATAAATGTACAAATTATTTTTGGATTTTTAGATTACAGACCCTATCACCCCCTACTTTATTCCTGATCGACCAGGTCAAGTTTGACCTTCTCTCGGGGTTCGGGTCAGTCTGAATTTATTTCATAAATTAATCCATTCTTTTTCTTTTATTCTTTTATTTTGAATATAAAAAGTATTAAAAATGCATGTTTAATAAATGCATGCAGAATGATAATTTCATGAAATTAGTAGGTATTTACAGATGTTTAACTAAGGAAATGAAGCTAAAATAAAGTAATAAAGACGATGAATTGTGGATTCATCATTCCCCTATATTTTACCTTTGCTAGTCCCTTAGCAAACACTTATTTGGAAAATAAGCGAAAACAAAAATAAAGAAAAGAAAAAGGAAAGAAGTTAGAACAATGTTGACTTTTAACTTATCTTCATAAAATTGTAGTATGGAGCTATGTCAGACCTTTGGATTATTAGTGTGTTAGAACCTTAATGGAAAATGGATTTAAAACCTAACATCCTCTAAGTTCCATAAGACTCCTATTCAGGTCTTCTCAACAGTCAGGTCAAAACAAGTCTTCATACACAAATTCATATACTATGAATATTTACTTGTACGGTGTAAGTGAAGTATAGCTCCTCATCTCAGAGGAAGCAAAGAAATAACCTCTCTCAATAAGGTAACTCTAGTCCCCTAGTCTAGCAACTCTTTCCTCGAGGAGCAGGGATATTCCCTTCTAAGTTCAAGTACAAATAGCTTAAGAAAAGGGGATGGAGAAGAGAATGGATGGTAACTAGTGCAGTTACCTATCCTTGGATACATGACCAGTATAGCCAAGTCATCCGCTTCAATCTTACAAACATTTGACTTTGAAGCTCTTATTCTTTTTTTTCACTTGTATATACACTCCGGCAGGCATTTTACTTTTCAATCAGGCCTGTCCACTTTTGGAGATTCTGCATTTCTTTTTGAAAATATATACAAGATGCATCATGTACATAAAAAGTTTTTCCTCTTGAGCCAGTAAACTATCCCTCTTTTGAAGCATTATTGCAACCCCACAATATCCTGTATTTAGACCTCAACATTGCCAAACCAGGTTGGGAGGCACTTCCCTCCCTAGAGGAGGATGAGAGGTTCTGCCTAGATGTACTACCCTCGTATGCTACCCCAAGCCAAAAGATTCTGCCCCCTCACTACCTCCTCCATAAAGATCTACGTGTAGAGTGCTTGTCCAAGGTAAGCCACGATCTGAAAGAATCATGCATGTGTTGTTAAATATTCTACTTAGACTTATCAAGATTACATGTGAACATAGTCTTGTGGACTCAAATAATTAAGTCGCTAGGACCTGGAAAGTCTTAACTCCAGTTCTTATAAGGTTCCTCTAGAATTAAATGGATTTAAGGTTCAAGTAAGCTCCATTCTTCAATTTTATTCCAAACTTAGTTTAAATGTCAATACTATCTTGAAAACTGCACATGCTGATGCAAGAAATATGTACAATGTAAAGAAAAGACAGTAAAATCTTTTTGTGAAATAATTTTCTAATTTTGAACTTTTTTATGGATTTTTTGAAAAATGATGCTCATGCAAAAATAGTTTTTTAAACAAATAGTTAGTACAAGTATATACACTTTTTTTTAATAAGGGTTTGTGATAAGATACACATATTTACATAGAAGTGAGTAATTATTTTCAAGAATCAGGTGAAAGGATTTACAACTTGAGTAATTTATACAGGAATATACAATTGATATTTTTTTAATTTTGTGATACATATATTCCTTAAACTTATTTGAAAATAATTTTACAAATAACTTTGAAAATTATAGTCCAAAATAAATTTTCAAATAATTTTACAATCATTTGAAACACAATTTTGCAAACATTTTTCAAACAATATATACTTATATATATATTCAAAATAATTTTTCAACCATTTTTAAAATATTTACAAATAGTTTTACAAAATGATTTTATTTCACACAAAGGAAACAATTTTACAAGCTAATTTTTTTTACAAAGGTTGAAATTATTTTTCAAACATTTTTCAAATAGTTTTCAAAAGATTTTTCAAATAATTTTTCCAACTACTTTCAAAATATTTTAACATGACTTATTAATCAGTGTATACAGAAAGAATTTAGAGGAAATTTCTGCATCTTTTTATTAATTTTTTACCAGTATTTATACAGTATTTTAGCCATATTAAAAATATGATAATACGAGTTATGGCTAAAGTATATATATATATATATATATATATATACACGACACCCCCTATACTTAGCTCGAACTATGTCCTCATAGTGATCAAAGAGCTGCAAAGGAAGACATAACTCGTGCTAAGTATAGAAAGTGAAAAGAATATTATACTACAACGATGAATAAAAGAATAAAATCAATAGAAGTCGGTGATCTCCCTATACTTAGGATCAAGTAATCCTAAGTATAGAAGACTGTACACAAGGGGAAAACTGAGGGTTTGAATGTACAGAGTCTACCTCCCTTATACTTAGGGTAAAATATTCCTAAGTATAGGCAACAAAATAGACGTAAAAAGAATCAAATAGATAATCACAAGTCTGACACCTCCCTATACTTAGGGTAAAGTACAACCTAAGTATAGCATAATCATGAGATGAAGATGGGGTGATAGACAAAATAATGTATGATATAGACAAATGGATCAATACAATTCTGAATAATGTTGAGGTACCTCTCAATAAGCATTAGAGTTTGCACCCCTAGCTGGGCGCAAAGTCTAGGATAATGTTGTCTTGAAGTTCAGGATGGTATCTGTGTGGCGAATATCGTACTGTCGTCGCAGTCTTGGTGGGAGAACAACAACGAACTCAACAATGTAAACTATGACACTCAAGTAAACAATCAGGCGGGTGTCAGCTACCAGGTAAAGATATGGGAAGATGAAATCGGGCTCCGGTAGAATAAAAGAAATCTTCAGCTCAAGGTCTGAATGGAGTGAATGGACGGAGCTGAAGAAATCGAACGTGGAGAAGGAGGGATTTATCAGCGAGTTCTCCACATAAATCACTGTCTTGAATAGATAAGCAAGATCAAGATTAGGAGACTCACTAAAAAGGGTGATATTCGATGCATATAATGTAAGGAAATCGGTGAAATCATCGAATACCTCAAAGATCGGGTCATCCTCGCGAGGGTCATCGAGGAGAGAAAAATTAAACTCATGATCAGAAATATCAGAAGACTCGGTCTCCTGATCCGACAGATCGGATACACTCTCAGAAAGTGAAACTGAGTACACAAGGTACGTGGCATCTACCCGCAGATAACCCTCAGAGAGAAATGCAAAATTAGAATTGAACTGGGGATCTATGCTCTTAAATATCAAGTCCTCCAAAAATATATCAACCTTATCAAATGGGAGGACACACGACTCAAAGACGGGACTATCAAGGTCCGTCAAATCAAAAATCGATCCCTCATCAAGCTCTCTATGATGAGATATATCCAAATGTGTATCTGAATCTGAAAAGATCTTCTGAAGAATAGACACTGAGTCAACTGGACATGGACACTGGAATGACTCAAAGGACGGTTTAAATACGTGATCCTCCTCTTTTTCTTGGGATACTAACATATCTAGAATCCAAGAATCTTCGACGTGAAAGTGCGAGAGTGGCTCAAAACCTGGCTTTAAAACCAAGGGGAACTCATCCAATGTCCATCTTTAGGAACTCACAGTGGTAGTCAACACATCCATCATATGAAAAGTAGTAGCATCCATATCCTCTGATTGGTGTGTGTTGTCAAAATAGTCATGAAGTGCCATACACTTAACTAATGTCATATCTCCTTCATGTGTTGCCCCGAATAAATCATCTCGTGAATGTGGAATGTCTGAATGTGTTCCCAAGATGGTCTCAAATAAATCCATATCGGGTTTGTGGTGTAAACCACCACATGAGGTAATGACATATCCAATCTGCTCTACAGTCAATCCCCTCATGGTGATCTAGATAAGGCCAGTCATCGAAAATCCGTGATATGGAAATCACCTCAAAAGATCAAGTAACCTCAATCACGAATCTGTCGATGGTTCGTGGGGGTCTACTGAAAAATCTCGAATGCAAAACCGCATCAACTCTGCTCTACGATGGGGGTAAAATCTCTGCAAAAACAAAATCCGAAGATCGTCCCATGTAGCAATCCCCCCCTAACTCTCTATGCCATCTCAAAGCTCTAGTCTAAAATGAGAAAGGGAAAGTCATCAGCATCAGTTCCTCAGAAGTGATATCTAAGTATGCTCATGATCCACAAAAATCCTCAAACTCAGATATATGAATATATGGTTCATCATGCACTCCCCCTGAAAATTTTGACAATAAAATGAACTCTAAATTCAGAATGAAGGGACTCAATGTAGAAGCAAACTACGCTTCCTGATCTGTGTACTAATCCATCATCCCAAGATAAAAGTCATGTAAAGCTTGTAACTTCTCCATGTGATATCCTATGGAATGCACTCTCATCTCAACAAGGTAATCACTCGGGTCTTGTATTTGATCAATCTGATCTCCTCGGGTGTCACTCACAGTATGTCCTAAATGGGAAGGTGGGAATGAGGAGGGAGAAGATGGGATGTTGGTCGGAGTTCCGACCTCCCAAGAGAGTGGACAGAAATGATGGGGATGAAAATGAAGAAGCCACAAAATCCCGATGGAATGGAGTGTGGTCCATCATGACCAGAGGAAAGAATGATGATGAAGGGAGGGAGGGTGGGATGAAAGAGAGTGAAAGAGAGAAAACGTGACTTATAATGATCCAAAGAAGACAAACGTAACCAATTTACACCAAAGACATCCAATACACAAAGCAAACCCTCAGTTCACCAAGTCAACACAAATCTGACTGTTACAGTTCGATCTTTATCTTTTCAATTTTAGAGTTTAGTGATCAGAAAAAAGTTGTACAAACACTTAGGAGGCTTTAATAGAATTTGGGCACTACTCCTTTGTGTGTACGCGAGCAATTAAAAGTGCAAATAATGAGGGGATTGCTCTCCCAAAACAATGATGAATCAATTACGTTTATTTTTAAGGGTCTAGTTCAATTAACAGTCTCAAATTTTTTTAATTTTTAATTTTTGATTTTCTTTTTTTTTTTGATTTTTTTCAAAGATAGCGCCTAACGAGCTTTTCGATTTCCTCTTTGATTAATTTGAGTCCAAAAATAGGGGAAGGAAGTCGAAAAAGACAATACGCGGTCAAACACGATGAAGCATGCAGAGATAGAAAATACGTACCTTGCTCCATCACTCTACATGCAATATGATCCGCACATAAAATTAAATATTGAAAGTAAACTAACTATATGATGCACGAGGAAATCGACCATAAACGAGCATCTACTACTGGTCGTGAAGAACAGTAGTTAGCTAATCGAATCGAGTCCCGAGTCTGATATTGGGAGTCACTCTGTGCCTGCCACAACGGGTCCTGCTAGCGCCGTATGTGACTCCTCACGGCACGTGGTCTCAAATCCAATTAGGCTAAATTTTTCAATTTATTTTAGCCAGGTTCAATTACTTTCTATAAGTATAGGAAAGCAATTAGACGTTGGATCTTAGTTAATTACGTCACAATCAACAAAAATCCTACGTCTAGGTGCTAAATCCGTGAGAATCAAATAGAAAGTTATGACAGTGAAATCAAGAAAACAAGAAAATAGTGGTGAGGTCCCACAAGTATACTGACATTTGGTGAAACATACCACAAATAATGTCCAAGCCCACAAGAGTTCAAGTATCCAAATTATTACAATAATCTCAAAATATTCTCTAAAATAAAATATCCATCTTCTTCTCTTCCTCGCTTTACCTCATGTGCGGGTCCTCCAAAAGGAAACTCCAAGTCATCCTCCAAGTAGTCCCTTGCATAAAAAGAAAATAAGATATGATCAAAAAATAGTTATGATATATATAGAGACAAATAAATTTGAAAAATGACAAAAGTAATACTCCCCGGCAATGGTGCCATTCTGATGAGCCAAAATCCCGATGGGGTCGAGATGGAATAAATAAGAAATGATCATTCTTCTCAGCCAATCGATTCGGTCAACTAGAAAAATGTATTTAAACCACTTTAAAGATTGGCAATCAATGAAATATAAGCGGTCTTCGCTATTAAATTTACCTGCTATAGAGACCAAGGTCAAACACAAGGAGCACGATTTATAAACTTAGCAGTCAAATTTCTAACAAATTTCTAAAATAAAAATTTTAGTGGTTTTTTTATTTTTCTATTTTTTTTTAATTTTCAGATAAAACACAAGTCACAATATGCACAAGGGAATAAAGATACACATATACACTCTCTTTTTGTATTTTTTAGAAAATCTAAAATTCTCAGAAAATTACAGAAAAATATATTTTTGGGTTTTACAGGTTTAAAAATATTTTTGATAATTTTTTTTAAATTTTTCTGATGTTTTTTGTGTTTTTATAAAAATCAAACAGTGTCAAATAAAGTAAATAGTACACAACCAAGAGTATTTTGCAATTTAAAATATTTTAATGTCAAAAACTTCTTGAACTTATCTTTTTACTAAAATAGAATTAAATATATACAAATAGAGACTGAAATCAAAATTTTTAGTTTTTTCTAGAATTTTCTACAATTTTTCTAAGATTTTTATTTTTTCTGTAATTTTTTGGATTTTATAAATGATTAATACACGAAAATTGGAAAGAAATTAAAGAGGGATAAAATGCACATACCCTATTTTTTTTGAATTTACAGATAAAGTTTTGAATTTTTATGATTCTTCTAAGTTTTACATACAAAAATCCACTATTTTTGATTTTTGAAACATATCAAATGATGATGAAATGCGATGAAAATTTTATACAATGATCATTTACATAGCAGGATCACACACAAAGTTTTGTAAAATTTTTAGAGCAATAAAAATATTTATTTCATCAAAACAAACATGTAATTGAAGGACTGGACAGACATGGACTGAAACGTAATTATTTATTATTCTGGAATGGGAAATATAACATAAATAAATACGAGAAGAAAAATACAAATTACCCAGGTACACTTGCCATGCACTTGATTGTCTTTGGCTGCGGGGTCTTTTTTGCAATTTTTAACAATACCAAGTGTGTCTACATAATTTTCCAATATTTTAGTTCAAAACCCCTTAGGGTTATTGGTCCTCTTCAACACCAAAAAGGAGAAAGGGACCAGCAGGCACCATCGTCGCTGCTTCTGGAGGTTCAACGGTCGGAGGGCTTCGGTGGTGGCACCGCAGGGCTGGAGGTCGAGTAGCGGCGTGCCGTGGGTGGCGGGACGACGGGGGTTGGAGGTTGGAGTGGTGTTGCCGCCTCGTGCAGACGGCTTCTAGAGGAAAGACTGGCGTACCGCAACGCGCGGGAGGCTGTCTGGGTGGCTCTTTGCGGAGGGTTGTTGTGCGGGTCTGTGGAAGGTGACATCGAGGAAGAAGCTCCGTGAGACGGGCGGTTGTGTGTTCGGCCATACGGTGGTTGACACAGAAGGGCGAAGGAGGAGGGTCTCGAGGGTACCACATTACGCAGTGGTGCATGGAGGCGCCTAAGATGTAGGTCGGCGGTACTCTAGTGGTGCGCTGAGGGGCGCGATAGTGGCAGGGGCCGTAGGCGGCCAAGGGTCGCGGTTGGGCTGCCATCGTTAGGCGACTGGGTTGGAAGATCGGCGGAGGCGTGTTGCGGCTCACGGGACTGCAGTTGATTATTATATTTTATTTTTTTTAATTTTTGTGAACTATAAACATGAGCTAATAAAGAATTATATTTTTTGTAAACAGGAACTGTAAACCATTTTTTTAATTAATTTATTAATTATTTTAAATTACTGCAAAAAATATTAGAGATAACACCAACTATATATTTTTATTTATTTATTTATTTATAAACGAATGAGGACGTGAGCGGTTGCAGATCTTGACGAGCGGAAGATAGATCCGGATCTTTGACCACCGTGCGTGGTCGGAGGTGATAGGTCATGTGAGGTAAAATGTGAAATGTGAAGATCAGAAAATGAGATGGTAATAAAATTCAGACATAAAATGTGCAATGGATATTTTTTTAGGATTTTAAGATATAAATTTTAATCATGATATCTACGAAAAAAGTTAAATCTAAAATTTATCTAAGAAAAATAATGAGAAAGAAAATGGATCTCACCTCGGGATTGGACATGCCATAATGGCCTTGAGAAGGGACGACTCGTTGTCACCGGACGGCTCGAAGATCAGACACCCTTCTATGATGAGAAGCTCTCAGAGATCGGGCTTCTCTCCATCAAATATTGATTAAAGAATAATGAAGGAAAAGGAGCCCAATAAAAAGAAGATCAAATCCAAAGAAGGAAGATATTCACAAAAGAGGAAGGTGTCTAGTGGTGGAATTAAATAATTAATTTAATTAATTAATTACTTTCAAATTTCAGAACTAAATAAAATTAATTAATTAAATAATCTACAAAAACTAATTAGACACATTAATGATGGCTATTTAAGGTATAAAATCACATCTTTATATACAAGGTATGGTTTTAAATCAACTAATGAATAAATTAAATAATTAAATCCAAATTTTGTAATTTAATTTAATTTAATTAATATATGTTATATATTTAATTTTTGGTAATTTTTATTTAAGGAAAATAGTTGTATATAAATATTATTTACATATATTACAATATGCATATGTACAAATAAGGAAATTATTTTTAAATAATATTTTTTATTCTTTTTAATTTTATTCTTTTTTATTTTTAATGATGACTATAATTTTATAATTATGTATATTATGTATAAAAAATATATATGAATAAATATATACAATAGGCAATTAGTAAAACTGCACAAAACACCCCAGAAAATCGACTTTTCAACCGTAACTGCAAAAATTATGAAACTACAACCACTTGAAAGATAATTTAATTTAGAGTAAAACGGAAGTGAGTTTGTTTCAATTTGAGTTCGTATGGAATCAGAATTGGTTTTTCAATGATTGCTTTACAGCTTTTTCTGAGTGTGATTATTCGTAATATGTACATTATTTTACTCTGTAATTATTTTTATTATTTACAAAACATTTTTATTTACAACTTTTGTTTAAAAAATATTTAATTCAAGTTCAATTTATGTATAAATAAAATAGTAGAAGCTTTATACAAATATACAAGGAATAAATGTATATATTATTTTTGAATTTTTTGATTAAAGACCCTATCTCCCCATACTTTATTCCTAGACGATCAGGTCAAGTCGTGGCCTTCTCTCGAGGTTCGGTTCAGTCTGCATTTATTTCATAAATTCATCCTTTACTTTACTTTTCTTTTTCTTTTCTTCTTTATTCTTTTATTTTGAATATAAAAGGTGTTAAAAATGCACATTTAATAAATGCACGTAGAATGGTAATTTCATGAAATTAGTAGGTATTTACAGGTGTTTGACTAAGGAAATAAAGCTAAAATAAAAGAATAAAGACGATGAATCATGGATTCATCACCAACTTATTCATTCTTTATTTGCTCGAGGACTAGCAAAGTTTAAGTATATGGGTGGTGAATCTTTTTCATCATCTTAATATATTAATCTTAGATAGAATTCCTGAACAAACATTAAATAAATATCCTTAAATTTAATAAATTAATAAAATACAATTCTTAATAAAAATTAACCTATAATGTATATTTATCTTGTAAACAAGTCCATGAAATAATTCAGAATAAAAATTACAAAAATAAAGACCCAAAATGTGTATATATTCACCTATAAAAAGCTCAATCTTCTTTATTTTTTAATAAATGCATACTAACTCCTTTTTAAATAATTATTCTTCTAGCTTGTACATAGAAATGTACATAAAAATATAGGAATACAAAAGCATCTCCACATTGAAAACATACTTTTAGATCTTGAACCGAAAATATTGTAAAGTCCAACTTACCGGTTGAATTTCCTCTCCATATGTATTCCAACTTCGTCTAACTCACTTTTAAAGTTCACGTTAGTGAATTATCTATCCAGTGAAAGTAATTTTATTAAAATCAGAGCTTGTTTGAAAAATGTCGATTTTGGGCCCTAGTTGTATGTTGGATATATGTACTAACTTGAAACTGACATTTTATGTACAAATTTAGCCAATTTTGGTTGCTTTCTTCTTCTTCTATTAATTTATTTATTGTATATTATTATAAAATACATAATTATAAAAATAAAAATAAATTATTTAATTGTTGAAAATAATGCAAAGTGGCTTGGTATATAGTGTAAATATTAATCTTTCCTCCTTTCTTTTGCTTTTCTTATTTATTAAAAATCCCTAAAATGTATTTTTATGTTTTACTTTATTTCTAGTATTATATTTTATTTTTATTTTATAAACATCTTTTAATTTAAAAATACAAAAAAGGAAAAAGATGTTGATGGAGAGCTAAATGAATGTATTCATATCGACCTGTTGTAGTGCGAGCATTTAGTGTATCATAAAGGACCGAATAAGTAATCTCTATTAAGAGGATTCGACTTTAATTTTTAACCTGGGAAGTCCATGGTCGAGCACAAGGATGCATGCAAATTGGTGATTAATTTTAGGTGTTCAATATTTAATGTAGCAATTTACATGATGATTATAATAAGCTCATGCACAGATCACAACAAGGCAGAATTTTAACACATTTTTTTATAAAAATAAATTAGGTGAAGATAATGATGCACAAACAATATGATTATGACAAACACATTATGAATAGACACCCAAAAGACAACTTGGAGTCATCACAAAAATACCATGAATCTATTTAATTAAATTTCTATTGAATGGGAAAATGAAAGTATGAGTCTAAAAAAAGCATTCAACAATGTTTTGGTCTTTTAAATTCTTTTGATGTATAATTTTTTAATTAGTAATTAAAGCACTTAATTACTTAATAATATTAATAATAAATAACTAAAATAAGTCTCTAAGATTCATCATGCATATCAGGTTCAATTTATCATGAAAAGTTCATTTTCAAATGCATTTATAAGTAAAACTAAGCACTTAGAAGAAGGAATAATCAAAACATGATTTTCAGAATAAAATTCTCAATAAAGCACGCCAAAAGATAGAACATCAAATTAGCTTTCCAACGAGACCAAAATTACTTCATTTGGATACATGTAAGGAAAGATCTTCTATATTCAATCTAGGAGCCTTTTTGCAAGAAAAAAAAATCAAGTTTTATTACAAAATAGGATAAAATATGACTAAAATGCAAATACGATAATCCACAGGGGATAATTTGTGAAATTCACACAAGCAGGAGTAATTATATACAATTATAAAAAAGTTGGGGGTCGGCGTTGTAAATTACCCACTCATGTGCATGCTGCATGTGACTTGTCTAGGCTCAGATGAGGAAGTTCGGGCCACGTGGCCTTCTTTGCTTCTTTGTGTGAGGTTTGGAGGTACCTCGAACATGAGCCGGAGGTGTGAACTGTTACTTATGAAAGGCGACCTATCTTGATGGCAACAGTTGGATTGTGACCAATGTAGGGGATCCAATGGCAACTGCTACTCACGCGTTCTTCAGCTCCTCCTCGACGACAGTGCTCGGGCGGTTTTCATGCGAGGGTCAAAATGCTCCGCCTTGCTCCTCTACCTTCGGTGAAGGCTATATGACCTTCCTGAGAGATCCACGAAGTTGGTCGAGAGCTAAAGAAGATGAAAAACACCTTGTATGGATCTGTTGATGAAGTGCTACATAACTGGAAGATGGAGATCAAAGCTTGATTTCAAAATCAGACCATTGACATTATACCGACATGTAATGTTAGTAGAACCACATACAAGGACCATACGAATGGTTTTAATTGGATATGGGATGGAATAAAGGGATTGAATGTCATGAGAGAAAGGCTCCCTAGATGGGTTCCAGGTCGAAGAACCACCTGAAATAGATCGACGTTGGTACGAGAATGGATAAAAAATTAGATAAACTGGAGGATACGCATGGATAATGGAGCGAATGCGAAGATGTCCAGATGCTCAGAATAAGAGGTACGAGAACATACGATCCGGGATAAATGAGCAAACACTGGATGAAAGGAAGATTGACTGATTTACTTACCTGGAAGATGAAGGATTGGATAGATGATTTTGAATAATTCTAAGCCCAATGCAAAGCTTGGAAAATTTGTAGGTCATCGCTTGACAATATGGGCAAGGTATTGAAGCTCATGCATCGTTACTTGACATCTGCAACACGAGGTGATGCTCATGAATCTCTCCAAAGTCTTACGCCCGTCGTCGCTCAATCTCGATCACGATCTCTATCACAAAAAGGGAAAGATGGCTAGGAACTAAGCTCGCGAAGTGGCAGATTGCCAGCCCTGGTGGCCGGTTGAGGGTTATTTGTAAGTGAATATGGTTGATGACCTGCGGTTGAAGATGGTGGTTTCAACCACCATTCTTATTGAAGAGAGAAGATATGAGGAGAAGTTATCGTTCGGGCGAGGATCAGATTTTATCAATCTAACGCCTGGTAGTGGTGGTTAAGAAATAGGTTGCTCGATGTAGTTATGAAAATGGCGAGAAGTTGAAGAGAAACAAAGAGACACGTTTATTGAAGGTTTAACGACTGGAGGTTAAAGAAAGTTCCAAGCCGTTGGATCTGCTGATCCAACAGTCAGAATTTGGGTGGAAGGAAGCAACCAGGATCACATCTGATAAAAGATCAGATGGCTCAGTGATTTAGCGAGATTTAGGCGGTCTAAAGTTCCACACAAGGTGGGAACTCAGTCGAAGTGTCGACCACGCAAAATCCCAACTAAAATCAACAATTAACCCACACTCAAATAATTCAAGCAATGAAAATAAATGTGAAGTTAAAATTTATTTTTAACTCTGCACAAAAGATGTATAGAAGCAAGTATGCAGAGAGTTCGAACACAGGGAACAAGGCATGATAGATCAACAAGTGTGTGTGTGTGTGTGAATGTGATGTGTTGTCTACACTATGCAAGGCAAATGTTTTTGTGGGTTTTTAGTTTTATTTTTTTTATTTTTTTATTTTTTAATTTTATATTTTGGTTTTCTTTTTACTGATTTTATATTTTCTTTTTATATTTTATATTTTTATATTTTCTTTTTCAATATAGGAGTATATATACAATATAGGGAAAGAGAGGGGTAGAGTATTTATAAAAACAGTGAAAAATACTCAAAAGTTGGGAAATAGAATCTTTTTGGTCTTTTTAGAGTTTTCTACTATTTTTGTGATTTTTGGGAGTTTTTCAAAATGTTTTTGGTATTTTTAAATATCGAAATAAGGGAAAACAGGGGACTAGGTTGCTGGCCGAAATCAAAATGAGGATGAAAAATACTAAACAGTACCCAAAACTCCTCAAATTAATTTTAAAATAAAGACAGTAAAATAAGGAAGACACATCAACCGAGTTTATATTTTTCTGAATTTTCTATGATTTTTTAGATTTTTATGAAGATTTTTAAGGTTTTCTAATTTTTAAGGTTTTTCTTTTGAAATTTTTAGTGATTTTTGGACTGACACTAAAATAGGATAAAATACATAGTAGATATTTTTTTTGGAATTTTTCTAGGTATTTTACTATTTTTGGTATTTTTTAAGCTAGACAGTACTAAGATGGCATGTTTTTGATTTTTAATAAATGCTACTAAAAATATGGCGTCAAAGTACAAGCACACATGAGCTTAACATGATTTTTGTAGAATTTTTCGAATTAAAATGAGGCCTTGAGTAAATGGATCAAGCACACCAAAAATGCACAGCCAGGCAGGGGTATAAGTGCAAATATTAAAACATCCAGGGGCATACATGCAATTTTTCCAACAAACATTGTACTGAATATTCGAATTTATGGACCAAACACAAATTCCCAAACCCGGAAGGGCACAGGTGCAAAATGTCCACCAGGGCTCGTGACTTGCATGCGCCTGGGAAGGACTGATTTGTAATTTCAATAATGCCCGAGGCCAAAAATTTAACACTTAATACTTAATTCCTTAGACTGAAATGAAATACGAAATGGCCAAGGGGTTGCCCTGCAAAATGCCCGCACCTCACGTGAACCGGTCACGCGAGGTGACGTGGCAGAGGACCTACGTCCAAATATAACAAGTTCGAGGTCCTACTTGTAAATTTTACAAAAGTTTTAAACTACTAATTAAATTTTTTGGACTAAAATAAAATTACAAAAGAGCGAGGGGTATACTTGCAAAATCCCCTCGCCAAGGAAATCGAACGACTGGGGCTCTTCACTTGGACACGTGGCGTGTCTTCCTTGCACGATACCGCTTCGTGGACGTGCGGCCCAGATTAGAATCTGGACGATGATCGAACGGTGCTGGGAACGCTCAATCCGACGATGGCTGTGCTTCACGAAGAACATGCTTGATCCGACGATTGCGGAGGCAGCTGGACGAACGGGGAAGAACACCACCGCAGCGAGGTTTCTCCAGCTCGATCCTCCTTCTCCGACGATCTTTAGTGCTCCGAAATGGCCAGCTGAGTTCCTCTAGTCATCCTCAAGCTGCTGAGGGCATCAAAATTCTCCGGCGAAGCTCGGAGAGGTGGCACGAGGTCGGCGGAGCAACGAGACTCCAGGTACCTCGGTTGGTCTTCAAAATCGCCCCCCGGTATGCGCTGCAGCTCCTGGTCCTGCCAAAAATGTTAAGGAGGTCGAGGGAAAAGTGCCTCGACCTCCAGCTGGCTCTCAAGAAAGGGGAACGGCGATATGGATCCTTAACCGGAGTTGCGCTCCGGTGAGGTATTCGAATAGGTGATTTGATGGATGCGAAGCGAAGATATTGGAAGGAGGTTGATCCTAGGACGAAGGGAATTAAAGTGCGAAAGAAATGGAGTGAAGAATGGCTGCCTCGATGGCCAAAGCCAGAGGGAAAGTACCTCAACGGCAAAGCTTGCCGGAGGTTTGGAACACGCCCAGATCGATTGACTATCCGCCGCCTTGAAGCAAGGAACTTGGAGCTGTCACCTCCAGGTCGCTCGAGCGCGGCCAAAAGGGGGAAGATCTGTGTGGAATGCGGTTCAAATTCGAATGGAAGTAAAGGCTTCCATTTTATTGGGTTGACGGCCAGGGCTCATAGATCGATGCGCACAAGGCGCAATAGCGATCCACAGCCCAAGAATAACATGGGGCGAGCATCTCGATCCTAGTGGATGGAAAGTCAAGAAGAGCTTGACACGAAAAGATGAATGATTCGAGCTCCAAAAATCGGGCGAATCGAGGGAAAAACCATAGCTGACAGACCTATATGGGGCGGGTCAGAGAGTTGACCCGCCAGTCAACTCTCAGACCCTCCTGGTTGGTCCACGTGGACCAACCAGGAAAAACCCTGGAAAAAGATTTGTAAAATTATTTAAAAAGAGAAAATGGCTGAATTAAATTATGATTATAAAATAAAAAATATTTATTATTTTATGTAGTATTTTATTCTGATTTTTAATTATTTTTATGGAATATATTTTCTCAAGTTTACTTTTATACTCCTTATAAGTATATATACCTATGTATTTTATTAATTTATTTTTTGTGCTTTTTAATTTATTTATTTTTATACACACAAATATATTTTTGTACACACAAATATATTTTTATACTTTTATATACACAAATATATTTTTGTTTTATTTTATTGATGTGTTTTGTATGTTTACTAAAATATAAGTATAATTTATATAGGTATAAGTATAGGTAGTATACCTATGTATTCTATATACATATATTTTATTTTGCATTTCTTTTGTATTTTTATTCTGATTTTAATGCTCAACTATATTATAAGTAATCTTTACATAATTATGAAAATATAAAATTATCAAAATAATGAATAGAGAATAAATTGAATATTTTAATCTGTACAGTATACAACAAGGGTCCAAAACTCAACTCTCAAACCATAACTCCGAAAAATGCAAAACCACCTCCATTAAATATATTATTTTATGTTATATACAATTAAAGGTGAATTTGGTATATTTCAAGTTTTTATTTGCAAGATACATGTCTGGGAAGTTGGAGTTTCGGACTCTTATTCAGACCATAACTTTTTATCTGTACATTATTTTTCAGTGAAATTAATTTTATATTTTTATTTATTTAATTATCTACAACTTTCATTTACAAAGTTTCTTTATTTGAGGTATAAAAAGTGGAACCAAAAATAGATCCCAAAATTAATAAAGAATGAATAAATATAAAGGTATTTCGAATGTATTTTTGGACCCTTATCTCTCCCTAATTTATTCCTTGTCGACCTATTCATCAAGATACCTAGGTCTCGGGGTTTTGGGTCATAAAATATTTACAATATTTTATTCTTTTTCTTTTCTTTTATTTATTCTATAATTTTGGCTTCAATTACAAAATTTTATACACTAATTAGATGCACATGCATGAATGCTAAGATGATGGTTTTAATGCTATTTACACGCATTTGCTAGGGTTTTTGATGCCAAAATGATAGAATAAAGATGATGAAATGTGGCTTCATCACTCAGTAGGAAGTGGAGATAGACAAATCCTAACCATTAGATTTGGCGAATTAGACAACCTCAATAATAGGCAGGTAATGACCAAAGAAGCGAGCCATGTGGGCGGCTGAGGATGCGCCACATAGCCCAATCAGAATTAAGATAAATTGATAACTCAAAGAAAATTAGATAAGAAATCATTAAGAGTTGAAATAAGGAAAGTGTTGTAGATCTCGATGAGATCTACAACTTTCATGTAGAAGTCAAGGAGATCAAAGGTCATTTATACATAGGTAAAAATTAAATACTAATTAAAATAATATAGAACAATTTTCTTTGATTTTTATTTTTCTTATTATTTATTATTTTTATTTTATTTTAAATTGATTTATTTATATAAAACATTAATCTAATTTTTATTTGATTTTTAAAAGAAATAAATACATAAAATATTACACATAATAGGGTTATATTAATATATATATACACTAAATAGTGTTAATTAGCTACAACACATAATTAGTTTATTAATGTTAATTGTTGATGAATCTTGTTGATTAACCTAAGCAAGAGAGATAAATATGATAAATTAAGTTGATAAATTTAGGATTTATCAACTGTAAAATTATGTTTCAATTATATAAAAAACAATCTAAAAAAATATTTCTTTTCTTGTACGTATTATTCAATTTAGATTTCATGGTCTGCATGAAAAATGTAGATCTCATCTAAATCTATATTTCTATGTTGATACTTTTGTAATTTCTATATATTTTTTATTTTTCTCTTTATCTTATTTTAGTAACCCACTTTTTATTTTCATTTTCCCTCCAACTTCCATTCCAAGCCACCTTCTCCACCTCCTTTGTAACTTCCCATTCATCTTCTTCCTTTTATTCTATTCTCATCCCAATTTTTTCTTCATCTGCCTTTACGCATGTAAGAGAGAGAGAGAGAGAGCCCGAGCTACCTGAATTGAATCGGTGACAGCGAGACAACTGTGGTCGAGCGACGGTCTCTTTCTCTCTAGAGAAATCCATGAGGTGAAATACCTCATGTTGCGGCTACCTCTGTGGAGAGTTGCTCGAGCTTGGGAAAAGCCTCACCCTCGAGAAATGACATATGCTTTGTTGACCGCCTTCCCAGGAGACTCCGTCTATCAATCTAAGGTATATCTCCAAGTAAAAGATCTCTCCCCTACATCCCTACTTCGTCCTCTTCTTCTTCTTCACTCCATCTTCGCACCCCATGTTCTTGTCTCCTCCTCTACTTCTTCTTCTTCATCTTACATCTCCTCTCTCTCACACACACCATACATATGACATGCACACACACTCGCAGCAGCTAGGCCTAATCCCTTTTCCCTTCCCGATCCGGAGGCCTTACTCTAATAAGCTTGGACATTGGACTACTCGGAAAGGCAAGACATGGGACTAGTACCCTAAAGCTGACAACCTCACTCCTAACCCAAAGAAAGATGGATGAGCCTCAACACTTCGCTGCCTTGTAACATATATTTGGTAACTGGAGACCAATCAATCCCATTCAATTCTCAATCAATAGTGGAAGTAGCAGACCGCGAGCCCTAAACAGGCTGAATATATAATTTGTGTAGGCGATAGCGTAGAGGGGAGGATAGATTGACCAAAGGCTGGTCAACCTACTGCCTTGAGGGAATGGGAAGCGTGGGCAAGCGAGGGCATGTAGTATTTTGAAGCTTGAGCAAGCGAGCCCTTATATCAAGTTCCAAGTGCATCTCTGACTCGACTAAGGAAAGATAGACTCCACTCCGCTAGTATAAAAAGCCCTAAACTTAATCGCTTCCGCACGATCAACTGCTGCTAGCATTGTCACGTCAAACCTCTGCCTCATGTGATCCACGCATAGTAGCCCGTCGTACTTAATAGCTAGCCTGTGGTCTCACCCTCTTCCTCCATCGTATAATGCAACCCCTACCGCACCCTCTTCCTCTGCTACGCACTGCAACTCCACCCGCTCCTCAGCCACATCACATCATCATCGTCCATTGCTCCTATGCTACCAACTACCACCCTTGTCCATTGTTCTCCACACAACACACCTCCTTACCACATCATCATTGCTCTCCCACCACGGTCGTGCAAGCCTGCACGCTCCCATGCTATGCATTCTTTGCTCTATCAGACCATCTACCGTAAAAGGAAGATAACAGAGTGAGCTTTCTCCTTTGGGTTCGATCGAAGGAGGAAGAAGAGGAGACACCCTTTTCCAAAAAAAAGTAGCACAAGTCATGCTCATCCATCTCCTGAACATCTACGCTCGACCCCTATTAATTACGGTAATTAAAGAAGTTCTATTTCGAATAATGTTTTTTTGGCTCAAACTTATTCCAGTATTTGCATGGTGCACCCTATGTTCAATATTGATTTTGGACCGTCATGTTTGATCATTTTATTGAATCGAAAATAGCTTGTTGTTCATCAATGAATTCTCTATCGAGCCATGTTCGGTTTGTAATTTTGTGACTTCTTGTTGATTTACTCAAAATCAGAGATTGAAATTCATTGGTATTTTGCCCATTTGTGTTTTGAAAATCATATTATGTCACTGCTTAATAAGAAAATTCCCATAAATTCGTAGATTGTAGCTTTAGAGTGTTAAATCTTGTGCTCAAATTTCATTGAAAATGGAGATGTCATGTTCCTAACATAAATCGTTGAGTGAAATTTGTAATTTATTTTAATCTAAACCACACGTAATATTTTTCGTCAAACTAATTCTTTTGGATTTCATTTTAAAATGTCTATTTGAAATAATTTTTTTAGATAATTTGTTGGTGTGAACTTATTATGATTTAATTACTCAAATTCACTCTATTCTAATAGAAATGCACAAAAAATCATATTTTGTCAGAAAATTATAAAAAATAGTGTAAGCTCATTTCTTCATATTTGACATTCTCTCCAAGTTTCAATAATTGTGCATTCAATTTGTTCACATAATTGTATAAAAATCCCTAAGACTAGTTTATTTTTCATTATTGCATTTTTACTCATAAAATACAAAAAATATATTTCATATGCATTATTAAATTAGGTTCATAGAAAAAATATCACTTGCTGAATTTGATCTGTTTTTGAGTTAAAAATTAATTGGACTTAGTTGCTTGTTTTGCTTAAGAACCTAATTCAATCACATTTTGCATTTACATTCATATTGCATAAAATACCAAAACATCTCCTCTTGAAAACCGTATACGAAGTGATCTAGTTAGAACCCTAAGTTATTCATTTACTTCCTTGGGCCGACCCTAGGGCTTGCCTAGGTTAAAAACACGTAAAACCTCACATAATTCACTTGATTGATGGTTAACTTTTGATTGATTTTGATCTCGATCTCCCAACTACATCAGTAATTTTACGTAATTAACATAGGGCGATTTCAGTGATCATCACACCTACCTCGTACACTCCCTTTAAGGATCTTTCTAAACAACATCCCAATCCACGAATTCCACTAACTTAAATAATACATTCATCATTGTACTAAGCATCTCATTATACAACATATACAAGATTCTGGTGAGACTTACATTTAATAATACAATTTAAAAAGTTTGCATCCCAATGCAAGTTTTTCTAGCACAAGTTCCTTCTTTAATTACACTCTATACAAGACATCCTAATAAGTTTCATAGCAAGAGTTTTTCATATAATACAGAAGATTCTAATAAGACCTCCATTTCATAGCACAATTTACATCTCAATAAGGCATTCATCATTGTGTTAAGGATCTCTATATGCATTTTTCCTTTTTATTTGCCTTCCATTAAAACAATTATTCTACCCAAATCATTAGGCACACTGCAAATCCTCGATCAACTAGTTGGCTTTACCTACAATAATCTTGATCATTAAAAAATGAAGAGTTCAAACAGTCCTTATCTATCTATAACATATATTAAGCGGGAGGGACACCTCGTCCCCTATTAGTTTCTTTTATTATAATCCCATTCATATCCCTTTCCCATTTCCCCTCATTGACATCCTAAACGTCCCCAAACATCATTCCAATTTTACCCCTACGTTATTACATAAATTCACAATATCCGACTCTAAAGACAACTCTTGATTCCCCTGCCACCGCATCCCCTTTCCTCCCTCACCTCCTCACCTTGTCGACAATGCAGCTGCCCTTCCCTGTCGACTTTTAGCGCCATCGTTCTCTTCACCGCAACCATTGTTCCCCCTTGCTATTTCTCCTATATCAACCCTGTAGGACAAGACACCACCGGCATTGGGACCCTCACCCACCTCCTTATTGCAGCATCGAGTTTAACTAGAAAGATAAATCCTCTGCTGCCTCCCTCTCACTTAAGGATGTGATGAATCTATGTATACCCATTGGGCATCTAAACCCAAACCCACTCCATTTAAGGATCCGAAAACTACCTCATTTATTTTTAGATGGATTTTGGGTTTTAAGGTTACTACCCATGAGAGTATAGGTACGAGTTTCTAATTACCTTGTGGGTATCGGAACCCGTTCTAAACCTGAATAAGAATAAATATGAATATCGATATGGATGTTGCATTTTAGTCAAGCTCATCAAATTCACTTCATTCTAATAGATATGGATATATATAAATAATATAATATAAAGCAACTCAATTATCTCCTCTCCATCTATTTATTCATATTCAACTACATTTTTTCTATATTCTGTAAATTGAAAATTAACCCAAAAGAGTTAAATGCATAACATGTATAAACCTTTAACATTTTCTACACATGACACATCTTTGTGTACTATCATATTACATGATCTCCACGTGTTCATTCTATGTGTAAAAAATTTAGGTAAATATATGAATAACTTAAAGTTTTATTATCTCAAATATGTGGGTATCCGTTGAGTACGTGAGTATTCATTGGGTATATAGTTATCCACTAGAAATTACCCATTTAATAAATGAGTGGATATGGGGTAGTGATTTTATAAATGGGTATGGGTTTGAGAATATTGATACCTGCCCCAAGCTGACCCACTGATATTCTCCTCTAACCTTTTTCGCATATCCTCATGCCCCACCGTTGATGCCACACCCCTTCCTCCACTAGTGAAGAGCCATCATGTGAGAGTGAGGTGGGAGATCCCAAACTTTCCCCCTCTCCAACCACATATCCTCCCTTCCTTGCAGGTGGTGGCGGCCTCTATGTAGAAAATGGCGGTGTTAACAATACACCACCTGAGACTCGTGCCACTGACAAGGAGGATAGGAAGAAGATCGGCCTTACGTGAGGTCCTTTGATGAGTCCTCGTAGAGCAGGACTTCTCCATACTCATCAGCACTACACCACTCTCATCCCTTTTATCTACATGCATCGATCAACTTTATGTGAGGTCCTCTAACGAGTTCGCGCAAAGGAGGGCTCCTCTATACCCGCCAGCATTGTGCCACTCTCATTCCTTTTATATGCATGTATCTTGGTAATATGTGTTAGCTCAGAATCCTTACTCCATCGACTAATAAGCATAATCAATTTGTATAGAGCCATAGTATATGTGGAACAGTATAGATGAGAGGAGGGGGAGAGGGCATGCTTCTAGAGTTTGTGGAATAGGAGATATGGGAGGAGGGAGACATCATGTAACATTTATAATGATTTTGTTGATTAATGGAGCTATGAAATCTTATATTTTATGCATATGTGACACTTCAAATGAAACTAGACTTACTGCCAAATGTTAGAGCATGCCAATGGTGGTGAAATTGTACACGGCATATTGGATAAGAATAATGCGCTGTTCACATTATGATTAATGTGCCATAAAGTCTATACATATATACATTCATAATCAATCTTTTTAATTTGTTGCCAACATCAACTCTTAATTCATGTGATAATCAATGGAAAATTTTTTCACAATAAGACTGCAGTCGAAGAGGAGCAGGAAGATCATGCCTTTTACCAATGGGTTTTGCGAGATTAGGATGAGTGGCTTCCTTCCTCAACAAAGTAAGAGAGTTCAATCCCCCTTATTTGACATTTTTATCTCTCATCAACATAAAAGAAACAAAGGAAGTAGCTCATTTCTCTGATAAGAGAAACAAGGGACTCCCAGCATCGCCTCTCCCACCAACTCTTACCAAGAAAGAACGAGAGAATCCATCAAATCTATTGCAAAAAATAAAATAAAATAATGATATCAATAAGAAGAAGAAATCATGTAATTCAACAAATGCAATTCGCCCCAACTGAGGAGATTAGTAGAAACTTTGATAGTCGAGATCCAAACAGATGAGTTGGGTGGCACGTCATACTTGGTGTCCGAACATAACTTTTTGGTGTCTACTTGAGGGAGTTTGATACCAAGTAGCTTCATTGGTAGTATAAGGTCCGCTTTGACACATTTGTTGTGAATTACAAATTCGAGATACAACTTTGCAACGAATAATATTCAATATGATATATTTACTATAAGAAGATAAGTAGAATAACCACTATTATGCTTATTGGATACTATAAATCAAATTCCTTGTATTCTATATTATATAAGTAAAGTACTAAGTGGTGACCGATCAATCTTACAATTTTCTGATCATCAAAACTAAATGCTACAATAAAATTGATATATGTCACCCAATAACTAGATGGTTCATTGTTATATTTCACAATGTATAAAACATAAACTCACTCCAAATTATTATAATATAAACTCTTATTGTGTATACCAATTATGAAAGTTAATTTTCTTAAAGACTAGTAATTTCACCAAGTCAAATGTGATTGACAATACGATTCTTTCACCCACACAGAGCACGGGTATGCACTAGTTATTATAAACTTTGATCAACTAGCCACATTTCATATTCCTACATTACTTGTATTAGTCACTAGATTTGCATCATACTTGTATTAATCACTATATTTTTGTACAAATCATACATGTATCATGTGGAGAATGAGAGATGGGCGTCGGTGGGACTCAAGCGACGATGGAGGAGAAACACTAGGAAAGAGGAGAAGCTATGAAAGAGGAGCACATGGAAGGAGCGAGGAAGGATGATCACTAGGGAGGAGAAGGAGAACCAGTGAGGAGCACCGATGGTAGAGGAGGAGGGCACTTCGTCAAGATGGGGAGAGGGCAGTAGAGGTTGAGAGGGGATGGGGAGAGGGCGTCAGGATGGGAAAAGTCGAGTGAATGACAAGGTGAGCTCAACCACAGAGAATAGGGAATGATCTACTAACGATTGGGGACAGTCTACTAACAACCGTCCCATCTGAGCATCAAATATTTCTTGACTTCGTGCCAATTAGCGATCATGAGGTGATCGTTTGCCGACTATCTCACGTAAGAACTATAAGGGATGGTCGCGATCGTCCCCTAAGAACAAAAATATCTCAAAATAGAGAAATCGATGGCGATACTCACAGAGAACCTAAAGGAATTGTCATAATTGTCACTTATAAAGCTGTAGACGTGTAAGATGAAGCAATTGATAAGGGAAGAGGGGACTATTAAACGACCATCCTCAGTCATGATCAACTGGGAATGTTATATAGGTAATCATCTCCTCCTAGATTGGAATAAAGGACGAAAGAGTTGAACATCCTACAAGATGGTTTGTAGAGACAGTCACCACATGACCGTCCCTTTTGACATAATAAAAGGGACAATCTTATAGGCGACTATCCCCTCCGAGCTTGGAATAGGGGATGAGGGAGCTTGAACGTCGTGTGTGCGGATTGGTAGAGACGGTCACCAAAGTATTATCCCTTTTGATAGCAAAGGGGACGTTCAACTAGAGATTATCTCCTTCTATCGTCCCCAACGACTCCTCTACCTATGATGATTCTAGGGTCCCCTATCATATTCCATTTGTGATAGGTCATCGATATTTCTTATGTATATCGATAATCCTGTAATATGATTTTGAGTCTTCATGATAAGGCACAAGAGAAAGATATTTAGGACTTGCAAATAATGGAAAATCTTAGTGAGGAATTACACTTTAAAGAAGGTCAAAAGTGCATTTATAACAATTGGATGATTACTCTAATATACATCTTCATGATAAAGCACAAGAGAAAGATATTCAAGACTTGCAAATAGTGGAAGATTTTAGTGGGGAATTACACTTCAAAGAAGGTCAAGAGTGCAATTATAATAGCTTGGAGTTTTGTTCATCAACTTTCAATGAGTTCTGCAAGGAGGGTGCCATGAGACACTGTGCAATCAAAGAAATGCTACAATGGGACAAAGTTGCATAATGCATGAATAAAATACTTCTAGAGAGAGCAACATGCATGTTCTAAAAAACTAACCTTGATGAGTCATTCTATAATGGAGATGTGAATACAACATGTTACTTGGTGAATCAAATTCATGCATAAGCAAATGACTATGAAACACCCCTTGAAGTATTATTTGGTAATCATGTTGAATTTTCTATTTTGCATGCCTTTTATTATGCTATATATTACCATGATAGTGAAGAAAATGTAGAATTAAATGAAAAGAATGATGAGTTTATAAGTTATGATATAGGAATAAAGTCACAAAGAGTCTGGTCACCCTTCAATATAAAATAATTGTTAGTAGGACTGCTAATTCTAATGATAATTTTGTAATTCATTTAATCTTCAAACTATTGATACACAAATAGATGATGATATCCACAAACATATAGAATTATAATTCATGCCAAGTAGTGATCAAATAGTTGAGCACACCATAGTTGATCAAGTTGATGCTAAACAACCTAAAATTGAGCAACTAATAGAGTGGTTTCATAATATTTCTTTTGATCATCGACCTTGCAGAGAGCTACATCCTCCTCGATGTTATGCTTTAGGACTTGGTTGCATTTGCATTGCTAGTTGTTGAGGGTGTAGAGTCTTTAGAGCCATCCATGTACAAGGATGCTATTGTAGGAGCAAAATATCGATAGTAAATTGCTTCTATATGTGAAGAGATGAATACTCTTCGCAATAATCTAATATTGGAGCTTGTCAAGATTTCAGAGGGGACTACAATTGTTGGCTGCAAATGGTTCTTTAAGATAAATTCAAGATTCTCAAGCGATGAAGGCATTAAATACATAAATGTGTACTTGCAATGTTTTATAATAAAAAAGAAGCATTGACTACAATGATATATTAGGTCATTACACTGAGAAGTTCTGACATTAGATGGAATTCGACCTTACAATCTTTAGTTACTTTGTCTATTACAGAGGAAGATTATATGGTGTTGATAGAAGTTACAAAGACAACAGTTTGATTGCGTAATTGGATATCTCAATATATAATTAAATCAAGCTATTGTATATAACGATAATCTTAACATCTTGAGAGCATACAACATATTCATGCCATGTATTACTACATTCGGTTTAAAGAAGAGGACTGTGGTGAAGAATGTTGGCATGATAGATATTCCACCTGATATGCCCACAAAGACATTTATTAAGAGCAAGTTCAATATTATGTGATTGCTTAATGTTGACTATTGTCATGAACAAAAATATAAGGGTAGAGTCTAGCAATTGATATTATGCTATCTAGGGATTTAGTTCAATGTGGAGATTGTTAATATACATTAAATCCTAGTTAATTAGGGATCTGTCACTACAAAAAAGTCGCTATTGGCGTGCACATGGTGGCTCATTTTGTGCTTATTTATCGCATACCAGGTGCTCGCCCACAAGATGGGTGAGCACATGTGCTCACCCGACCTATGTTCACCCATTGGAATGTTGCTACGGCAGGTGGGCGAGCACCGGTATACGCCAAGGGTTCACCCAACCTAGGGGCGAGCACATTTGTGTTCGCCAAAGGCTCACGCATGTCCCTTTTGCTGAAAGACACGACTGGACGAGCACATGTGCTCGCCCAAACTCAAGAACAGAAAAAAATATACAGTTCGACGGGGTTTAGATGCCCCGTCGAACCTGTATAGCATACTAAGAAACCACTGCATGTGCTTATTAGAGTAAAGAACAGTACCTTTAATGTGCCATCCACCTGATTAAATCAAGAATCTTGTACCTACCAAACTCATATACGAACTAAACAAATAAGATAATAAATAATTTTAGTATATGCATGAAATTTAGCGGCTAAATATAATATTAAAAGAATTTTGAAATATTCGATAAGTACAAGTACATGTAATTATATTTTCAAAGTTCATACATATTAAAAGAGTTGCTAAAAAACTATAACAGAACAAGATAAAAACCACCAATCATTTCTTTTTTGATTTAAAAAATTTTGAGATTAAATCAAGATTTTCTTTCTTTTTCTTCTTCTCATTCTCCTTAAATCTAGCATATATGCGTGCCCCTTCTTCTGGATCATTCTCCTCCTCCTATTCTTCATCTGATTCAATCTCCTCATATTGAGATGCATGCCCTTGTGACCTATTTTATGAAAGATATATATATATATATATATATATATATATGAAATTGAAGATATTGAAATATAAAATTATTAGAATTTAGAAGGACAATACTTACATGTACACCGAGAAATCTTGTTGAAGCTTCATCACATTCTCCACCATCATTGCCATCTGGGACTCCATATGCGATGATGAATATGATGATTGTGGCTGTGAATACGACAACTGGCTATAAGAAGAATATGAATGACAATGTTCCTCCACATAGTATGGAGGAAGACAACCAAGCATTTGCTTCCTATTCGCTACAACATCCCTCTCCTCCAACACATATAAAAAATTTGGATGGTTTAATATGAATATATAATTAAAAATTGAATATAGTAAATTAATATTTATCTATACCTGTTTCCAAATTGCTTTATCAAATGGTGGATGTTCCTTATTGGGATCTTCACCCTATTTCTTTACAACTAGTGCCAAATATTGTTATTGAAATACAAGTTAAAAAACATTAGAAATAAAGATATTATATCATTCAAATAACTTATATATAAAAAGACTAACCAACAATTCTCCTGCCTCAGGAGTTGACCATTGAGACTCTCCATCTTTCCCACTCATGTGGAACCTAGACCATCACTTCTGAAAAGAGGGTCCTCTTTCCAAACTTTTTGCCTAAAATAAATATAAAAAATATGAATGTAATAAGATTGTATTTAAAATCTAATTTCTATTAATAAATTACCAGCTTCGCTCCAATATGATTGTGTCTTTTAGAGTCACTGGTCGATTTGATCCTCAATTTTTGATGATCTGTCCTTCCTGCCATCAATCTCCTCTCAAACTCAGTATCTGCAATGAATGCATCACAAAAACCCACCCACCTGCAACAAATTTGTTATAAATATTTTTTTAAAAATAAATCTTAAACTTTGAAGGTAATACAATACATATCCTCCGTGCACCATAAAGGTGGGAATCTCTTCATATCCTCAAAATTCATCTCCTCGCATCCTGTCTTCGCATGCGAGTCTCTCCTTACCTTGAAAAAGGTATCACTCATCCTCTTCTCCACTAAATGAATAAATGCCTAACGATAAGCCTCTTTCGCCAGACCGGGAAGTAAACGATACCTACTCTAAAAAAGTTTTGCAAAATATTAGATTAAAGATTAGTAATAAATTTAAATAATTGCTCTAAAACATTACTTACCAGAAACATTTCAAACAATCTCTCCTGCTCAATAGCAGGAATGCGACACCAATGAAATTAAATGCTAGTCAAATGTGTCTTGATTATATTGGTAATATCCTTTGCCACCTTATAACTATTCAGAAAATCCCTGCATATTTTGTAACTTTTTCAAATAATATGAAGGTTTAAATGAGAAGATTTATTTATATAAAAGTTAAATTTAGAAAATTATAAAAATCGTACCTCCCATCCGCAGTAACCTCCAACAAAGGGTAGGATTCCGAGGTCTACCCACCTCCAGTGGGTAAAGGTATGTGGATACTCAGGCGTGCAGAAGAGGGTGAACCAGAATCCATCGAGGTCCATACTGATACAGGTACTGAGCATGCAGTAGGAACGAATGTGTAAGATAGCTCTCCATATACGCTGAGAACCAGACTCCATCGAGGTCCGTACTGACACAGGTACCGAGCATGCAGTAGGAGCGAATGTGTAAGATGGCTCTCCATATACGATGTGTAATAAGACTAGATTTAACTTTGGTTTAACCATAGAGAACATAAGTATAAAACCTAAATCCTAACTTATCGCTGAACTAAACATATCATACTTATTCTAGGAGATGAGAAGAGAAGTGTGTTGTTAATGTTATCACTTGAGCCCGTCCATAAGGATTCAAACTTACTAAAAGACGATCGTTGCCACATGCTTGCTTATTTCCGAGGAAAATTTGGCAGCATAACTGTTGAAGAGGATTTTGTGAGGATCTAGAAATCTCACAAGGAGAGATCCATATGACACGTTGACCGCTCATGAGATCCAGTTTTCAAACAACAATTAACCCACAATGATGATCAAATAATGAAAAGCAAGTGCATAGCTAAAATTTGTTATAACTCTACAACAAGTATATGCATATGTGCAAGTATGTGTAGAGTGTCGAACGCATGGAACAAGCATGATAGATGAGGCAAATAAATGCACAAAATGCGAATGTGAATTATTTATCTATATTTTTTATGCGGGTTTTTAATTTTATATACTTTTTTTATTTTTAATTTTATATTTTGATTTCTAATGTTTCTGTTTTTATATTTTCTTTTTCTTTTTTAATATTCTCCTTTTCTTTTAAATGCATAGTATAGTTATATAGGGGTGCATATACAATATATGTGAGAGAGACATAGAGTATATATAAAAATAAGTAAAATAGTCAAACTACAGGAAAAGAGTATTTTTGTGCTTTTTATATTTTTCTAATATTTTTGTTACTTTTCAAAGAATTTTACTAATGTTTAGGTATTTTTAAAGTCAAAAATACCCTAAATAAGCATTAAAATAAATAGGCCGGCTTAATTTGGAAATCAAAAATATCAAATTAAGTCCAAATCTTCCAAATTAATTTTAATATATAATATATATCATAAAGAAAAATACAAAATAGAAAATGATATTTTTTGGGATTTTTGATGATTTATTAGATTTTTATGAAGGATTTTGGTGTTTTTTAATTTTTAGAAGTTTTCATGATTTTTAATGATTTTTGGTCTAAAGGTTAAAAACACAAAAATAAACACAATATATTTTTTTGAGAACATTTAAAAATGAGTTTATATTTTTTATGGGTTTTTAAACTAACCAGGGAATAAAAATATGATTTTGATTTTTATAAAATTACCAAAAGTCCATAAATTGCAAAATAAATATGTAGCATGGATGTGTGTGCAATCAGAAGTGGTATACATATTTTTGATGAATTTTGGAGCACTGTAAATTTTTAAAATAAAATATAAGAAATAAAGAGAAACTACAATGCTAGCAGGGCATAAATGTAAAAAAAAGGCCATGGGCCTCTCTGAAATTTCACAAAAAATATATAACATGTACCAATTGTTTTTAGACTAAAAGCAAATAAACAAAACCCTAAGGACACGCCTGCAAAATGTCCATGTCATGTGGGACCGTGTGTGAGGTGAGCTGGTGTGGACTTAAATGCAATTACTAAAAATCTAAGATCTTTAAGAAAATATGACATAATTGTTTCAACTGCTTAGAAAAGTTTAGATCCTACATATTAAATACAAGCAGGGGTGAAATGCAAGTACCCACAGCCTCCGCGCGAATCGGATGGTGTGGGGCGATTTACCTGCCACACGTTGCTCTATGGTGTCCCGATAACGGTTCGCGATCTGACGTACAAGACTAGATCCAGGAGAAGGATTGGGATGGTGAAGGCGCGATAAGATCCGACGGTAGCTGCAACGCTAGAAGAATGGGCACATATTCGACGGTCCTGAAGCTTGGAAGAAGAACGCCATATGAACTCATGCCGGGCAAGTTTCTTTTTGATCTCGTGGGTTCCTTTCGGTGATCTGAGTCCCAAACAAGGATGTCTACCAATTCTTCTCGACGTACCGTATCTCCTAGGCACCCCTAGAATTGTCCGGGGGGGGGGGGCATCGGTGGGTCCCTGGATCTTGTTGATGGTTTAGGCGGTCCTGGAGCTCTTCTTAGTTCCAGATGGAATGCAGAAGCCCCCTTCAGGTCCTACAATAATAATGGGGAGCACAACATGGCCACACAGCAGAGACCTGGCCTTTATTAGTAACTAAACGACGAGGCATGGAGTGGCCGGAGTTCAAGAGCTTCTGCAAAGACTTGGGATTCTAAATCTAGGCTAACTACCTGATTAAACGACAAAATACTAATGGGAAATGAACCTAAGATTATTGCTAAGCTAGGGAAAAGCAAGTGAAATCAAACCTCAGTGTCTAGATCCACGATATAGAACCTCGATGGCAAAGGCTCTCTAGAGATGGTGGGCAGTGCTCCTCCACGATTCTTCCTGCTGCGAAGAGCGGGGAGCTCCTCCTGTCACCAGGAGCTCAACCTAAGCGCTCTCGAGGGGTCCAAAACAAGGAAAAATCAAGCCAAAGAATTGAAGGAAGGAGGAACCCTTTATTTATAAACAAGAGACATGCCTTTAATGACTGGGCAAAATCAACGAATCGGCGATATGTACAATAGATTAGAGTGGCTGGCGTGGATCATGATTGATCAAGGATCAATTCTCATGCAGAGATAGATAAAGATGGATGGATCATGCGGGAAAAAATGCGGAAAATGGGGAAGAGATGGGTCACGTCAAGTCAGACCGCGGGAGGGTCAGTTGACCGGGGTCAACTCCACATGCCTCCTTGTTGGTCCACATGGACCAACCATGAAATTCAGCCCAAAAATTTTTAGAAAAATCAATAAGGAATAGTAAATGAATTTATTAATTTTAAGTTATAAAATAAAAAATGTTTACTATTTTATGAATTATTTTATGACGATATTTATTTTTTTAGTGGTATATAATTACAAGATAATTTTAAGGGTTAATATATAGGTACATTTATCTATGTTTTTGTATGTTTTATTTTTATTTTGTATATTTTTTATTATTATTTATTATTTTATATATTAAAAACTTATTTTTATACACAGAAATATATTTTTGTTTAATTTTTATGATGTTATTTGTATGTTTAAATAAATAGATATAATTATTGTGTATAATTATAGGTATTTCATATATGTATTTCATATACACATTTTATTTTGATGTTTTATTTATTATTTTATTTTAGTTTTAATATGTAAATATAATATAAATAATATTTACAAAATTATGAAAATATCAAATTGCAAAAATAATGAAGAATAAATAAAATGATTATTTTATATAGGTATACTTTACAATAGGGGTCCAAAACCTAACTTTCACGTATTATCTCCAAAAATTATGAAACTACCTTCACTAAATAACTTATTAAAATTTATATACAATTAAAGATGATTTTGATACATTTTAAGCTTTTATTTGCAATATATGGGTCTGTCAAGTTTGGTTTGTGGTTTTTTATTTTGTGTATAAAATGTACATTGTGTATTGCTTTTGCACAACTCAATCTTGTATTTTATTGACATTATTATCTACAACTTTCATTTATAAATTTTCTTTATTTGATGTATAAATAATAAAGAATAAAATAGGTATCAAAAAGGAATTGAATGAATAAATAATTGTATTTTTTGGCCCTTATCTCCCCCTGCTTTATTCCTTGTCGACCAACTCAATTCTTGACTTGGTCTAGAGGTTTAGGATCATAAAATATCTTCGATATTTTATTATTTTTCTTTTCTTCCCTTTATTCTATAATTTTGGAACTAAAACAATATTATATACACAATAAATACAATAAAATGATGAATGCAATTTTGTACAAATTAATGATATTTACAAGCATTAGCTAGGGTTTTTAAGGCCAAAATGATAGAATAAAGGCGACAAATGGAGATTCATTACCCCCTATACTTGCCTTTACTAGTCCCTAGCAAACACTTATGCAATAAGTATAAAAAGAATAAAGAAAAAAAGGAAAAGAAAGAATAAATGGAATTTCAATTATTAAACTTGTCTTTACAAAACCAAAGTTTGGAGCTCAGGTTAGATCTTGGTGTGAGAATGTGTGTGGAACATGGTTGGGAATTAAATTTAAAACACAACTGCCCTCGAGAGTCACAAAACTTTGTTCAAACCATCTCAATAGCTAGGTCAGAACTAGCCTACACCATATACAAACCCTTATGACTATGAAGCTGACTTGTACAATGTAAGTGATAGTAGCTCCCTCCCCAACTGAAATGACAAAGGAACTGACTTCTCCAGAATGACAACCCAATGATTCCCCAATCTAGCACTCTGTCCTTGAGGAGCGGGGTATTCCCTTCTAAGTTCGAGTAGCATCCATCTCAAGAGGAGGAGGTGAAGAAAAGAATGGACGGTAGCCAGTGTAGCTACCTATCCTGGGATGCATGACCAGTGTAGTCAAGCCATCCAGCTGCAAGCTCACATGGTATAACTTTGATGCTCAAGGTTTCTTATTGACTATACAACATATATACATACTCTGATAGGCATTTTATTTTCAATCAAGCCTGTCAACTTTTTTGGAGTTTTTCTTTATTCTTTTTCCTTTTTTTGAAATACTATTTACATCAGCATTTACATAAGGAGTTTTTCCTCTTGAGCCAGAAGACTATCCCTCTTTTGAAGCATTATTGCAACTCACACTCTACTGTCATTCGACTTCATGGCAACTGGATCGGGTTGGTGATGAATCACAGATTCATCACTCTAAAACTCATTATTTAAGCTCGAATCCCTCAAAATCATTGGCATTTCTGCATTTATTCTGCATAATTAGTATTCATGCACGTTTTAATAAGAATTACATTTTATCACTCATTTCTACACAAAATAAGAAGCCAAAAATACCAGCCAAAATTGATACGTAAGTAACCTAACTTCCCTGATTTTTAACTAATTCATGTTAACTCTGAATGCCCTAAAACCATCTCCACTGTGTACATATCACTAACAAGAATAAATGAAAAATACAAAAAAAAATCACTAACCCAAATAAATGAACCAAAAAACCAAATCCTAGTTTTAGGATTTTCGGACTAAAACCCTCATATCTTCCCCATCCAGTGTCCTCTTTAATCCTACTCACTTTTAAACTAATGTACATTCATTTACCTTCAAAATAAGACCAAGTTCAAGTGAATCGAAGCTCATACGTGAAAGTTGGGTTTTGGGCCACTTTTGTACATTTTTGTATTTTGGCGGTTTTTGACTTATTAAATTATGTACATAATTAAATCCTTGTATATTTTTCTTTCTCATTAAAATATGTAAAAATCCCAATCCAAACTGAGCTTGAAATCAAAGAAACTAACTTATTCCGAGTCTTCACTAACAGTCTGTATAAAAGTCCTCTTTATTATATTGTATTTTATTTCTTCTTCTTCTTACTTAATAAAAATAAAAAAATTATATAAGTGCGTAAGTATTTATCTTTGATTTTATCATATTTTTACAGATTTTTATCTAGTTCAAAAATGACAAAAAATTATAAAATCCAAAAATCATGGTATTCTACGTACATGGGATACCTCAAAAAAATCACCTTGTGTAAATGATCGATTTTGGTTTTAATATCTTCATTAAAGTTGTAGATCTCATCGAGACAAGCGATTTTCATGAAGAAACTTTTTTGATCTGATGTCGTTTGCTATTTCTTTTCTCTTTTTCTTTTTTAATTTATTTTTTGATTTTTGTGGGACCGACATGTGGCCGCTCCTGGAGCCGCCACGTGTCACCAATTTTTGAGTTTATTTTTATTTCATTTTTATAAAAAAATTAAAATTAAAAGAACCGCACGTGCTGGGCACGTGCCTCCGGCGCTACCAACCTCTCCATTAGCCGCCACGTGGCCTTACCAAGGCCGGCCAATCATAACCGATCGGATGGCGCATGTAGGTCATCTTCCTTCCTCTTTCCAAAATAGGCCGGTGCTGCCTCCCCCAAATTTTGCCCGCCCATTGATTTCTCCACCGCGCCGCCCCTCTCGCGATTGATCGCCGCCCTTCCTCGCCGAATCCCCGATTATCGGCCGTCGTCCTCATATCGGATCACATCTACAATCCCATGATCACCATCCTCACCAATCAAACCCAATCAGATTCTCCCCTCCATGATTCCCTTCCAACCTCGACTGTCCTCCATACCCTATAAAAGCACCTTCACCGCCGCATCCTCCGACATCCACCGGTTGCGTCCTTAGACACAAAGCTCGGTGGTGACAGCCCGAGCTCCGCCTTCTTCCTAACGAGATCCAAATCATGGCATCTTGCTTCGTTGCAACACGAACAACATCTAACTCTACTTTTCTCTGGCCGCTTTGCACCGTCGAGCCACCGCTGATAACCCCTTCAATCTTCATCAATTATGACTCCGTCTTCATATCCGAGCACGCTCAAGCTACCTACGACGTCATATGCATCATCGAGCACCTTTACGCCATTAACCTCGACTCGGCCTCCAGGCGTCGACAGGAGCTGCGCCAACCTTTGCCTCCCTCTCCGGCGCTCCAATCATCTCCGCTCTTCACCAGCGGCGCCAGCAGCCTTCATCTCCTCCACCGACGCCGACATCACCACTCCGACTCCAAGCCACCAACAACACATGCGTCATCACCGAAGGTCCACCGCTAACGATCTGCCACCATCCGCCTAGACCGACCGGGCGGTCAACCCGAGACCCCTTGCATACGTGTGAGGCACGCGCGTCCTGGGGGGGACGTCCTCATCCCCACAGGTCATGTTCTGGGCACGTGACCGCGTTAGGTAAATTATGAAGACCCCCTGGAGTTCACCCCATTCGCAGATCAGTCCTCCTCTTCAGGGTCACGTGCATCGCACGTGATTAGCTGGAAAAATTGCAACAAGCCCCTCAGAATTTCTTATATTTACCGCTTCGTTTAACCTCCCAAGGTGCACATGCTCCCTTGAAAATTTTGCAGCAAATCCCCCAGAGGTAACTTGAACCCAACTCTGAGTCTCAAATAATTAAGCCCCAATGGACCTGAAGTACCTTAAACCTAGTTCCCATAAGTTTCCAGTGCAGTTAGGTGCAGTAAGCTCCAAGCAAGCTCCAATCTTCGACGTTATTTGGACTTGTTCAGTCATCAAGCTCAATATGAAAGAATGTTAATGCATTTTTCATTCTTTGATGTCTATATTCCTTGAACTTAATTGAAACTCATTTTACAAACAATTTTGAAAAACTATAGTCTAAAATAATTTTTACAAACATTTACATACATTTGAAAATTATTTTGCAAAAGTTTTTCAAACAGTATATAAAGATTTTTCAAAATAATGTTGCAACTATTTTCCAAACATTTGCAAATAGTTTTTCAAACAATTTTATTTCGCACAAAGAAAATAAATTTTACAAATAAAATAATTTTACAAAGGTTGGAAATATTTAACAAAAAATTTTCCAAATAGTTTTCAAAAGATTTTTCAAAAAGGTTTTCAAACTATTTTTCAAAAATTTTACAAAAAATATTTTTACCTGGTTTATTAGTCAATATATACAAAAAGAATTTGAGGAATAATCAACATTTTTTAGTAAGTAATTTTACTAAATTTTAAAGGATTTATAGCCATATTTATCATTAAAAATATGAAATTACGAGTTATGGCTAAAGTATATACAGAGTGCATACGACCCCCCTATACTTAACTTGAGTTATGTCCTCATAGATCAGAGAAAAAAAGAGAAGACATAACTCATACTGAGTATAGGAAAGTCTAAAGAATAGATGAACAGAGTAATGAATGAATGAATGAGAAGTTGACCATCCCCCCATACTTATGATCAACTAATCCTAAGTATAGCGGACTATACACAAAACATGGAGGGTCAAGAGTGGGAATGAACATATTGTACCCAGAATGTCCCCCTCCCCCCATACTTAGGTAAGATATGCCTAAGTATAGACAAGAAGAGGAGACAATGGAGAGGATCAAAGAATGAAAGAATCTGGGTGCACACCCCCTATACATAGGACAAAGTACATCCTAAATATAGAAGACTGACAAAAAGGGGCGACACCTTTTTGGTAGAAAAATAAAATAGAAAAGAGGAAAAGAAGAAAAGAAGAAAAGAGATCAGAAGATGGAAGAAGAGATCAAAGAGAATATACACATCACTCCCCCTATACTTAGGGTAAAAGAAATCCTAAGTATAGGCAACAACAGGAGTGATGAAACGGAACAACAAAGGAACACTTGGCTCATCCACCCCCTATACTTAGGATAAAGTACATCCTAAGCAAGGCACACACGAGAATGAGGTGGACGAGTGAAACAGAAGATAAACAGAGGTAAATGAGAGCGAATGTACAACATAATGAATATACAAAGAGGTCAAGAAGGCTGAAGCGAACCTTCGTGCGGGACCGCTTAGGGATAGATCTGACAAGGTGCTGGTCGATATTAGGGTCCTCAGATGACATAAACTGATCAGGGTCGATACAATGTAGGTCCTCAGTGGTCCTAGGGTGTGAAGGTATAGACGGGTCAGTGGAAGTAGTATGGTTAGGTCCGGCCTTGGGTGTCTTACTGATATTGAAGTAAAAAGGGCCGAACTCATCATCGGAAGTAGTAGAGTCAAGGTCGTCCTGCGAGGTCTAATCTAGGTCAAAACCAAAAGGAACGAACTCATCAGTGGAAGTAGTCGATTCATGTTCATCCTCTACAGTTTCAATTGGATCATCATGCTCATCAAAAGGCCTGAATTCCTAAATAAAAGCAACGATATCAAATTCGGCCTTAGTCTCACCAATATCTGCCCTCCGCTCAATGGTATCAAACGTGTAAATCCCGCGGATGTTATCAAGGCATTGCCAATCACAGGAAGAGGAAACACCAAGGTCTATGCTTTCCGTGTCTTCCTCCTTGGAGAGGAATTCTCGAGTCTCATCATCGGTCATAAAAAAAGTCTCTTGATATCAACATATAGATCATATGCCTCGGGGTCAGCTAACACATGCACGCTCTTGTGGGATGCAGATCTATGGTCGGTGGTAGGTGCGGTGATCAATACATCGCTCTCGACATCAGAACGGAAGCGAATCTCTCTTGATCCATAGTCAATAACAACCCTTGTAGAGGCGAGGAATGGTTATCCTAGGATGATTAAAGAGTGCTCCTAGGTGGAGGTCTCCATGGGCAATATGACAAGATCGATGGTGTAACTCATGCCCTGAATTGAGATGACAGTGTTTTCAGGGATACCCTTCGGCCTCTTGATAGATCCATCAGCAAACTAAACGATCATCATGGTTTCTTGAGAGGCGCTAAGTGAAGAAACTGTACCGACGAGAAGGGTATGATGTTAATCGAAGCGTCGCCGTCCAGGAGAATGTGATCACATGTATGGTCAGAGATTGTGCAACTAATGAAAGGTGTAACAACGATCTTTTTCCTAGGAATAGGATGGTGTGTGATGACATGGGCAATATCCATGGTCAAAATATGATGCTCAGATCGGCTCCTCCGCTTTCTTTTCTTGGGAAGAGGAGCAGATAAATGGTTCATGTCCTACTGAAGTAGGGCAATAATCTCATGAATGGTAGCCATCACTTCAGGTTCAATCAATAATTTTTTTAATTTTTGGACCTCCTACATACAAGGGAGGAGATCAGAATCAACATCTACATAAAGAATACAAAGAGCGGTCTGTACAACGACATCCTCGGGGTCAGGGATGGGACAAGGTGTGAGAGGTTATGTGGTCAAATGATCTGGAAAATGGTCTCTCTCCTCACAAGATGAATCAACCAGGTGTCTCCCAAAATCTTTTTGAATTTTTAGATTTTTCTCATTTTTTGTATTTTTGGAGATTGCAAGCCCTTATGGTATTCCTAAAATGAATCCAAATCGTTAGATCGTGAAGCATCAATATGGATCTTATTTAGGCAAGTGAGTTCGTTAATCCTCGAATTTATCTGTTTCATGAACTGGGTCAAGATCTCAAGTGTGGAAATCACGAGAGGTGACTCCAATAGATCAGTCTTGGGTTGATGTGAAGGGAAATGGGGAGGTGGAGGCGGATAAAAATTCGAGGTCTGAATATGTGGCTGATGTGGATATGTACAAAAGTCAGGAGAAAAGCCCTCTTGGAAAAATGGAGGTGGACCGACCGGAGTAAACGAGGGATCCGCAAAGTCCAACCATCTCGAAACAAAAGGAAAATGATCGGGAGAGCACGATGGTCAATTCGAGAGAATTGAAAAAAAGGCGCCAATGCACAGAATAAATCTAGAATACACACAAGCAATCACAAGCAAACTTACACAAAACAAAACCCTCAATTCACCTACTCAACTCGATGAAGATCAAGAAAGATCAGTCTTTTTATCTTGTCTCTTTTAGAGTTAGATGAGAAGTCAAAAAGTTGCGCAAAGACTTAGGAGGATGAATAGGATTTCGGCACTAATCCTTAGTGTGTATGTGAGCAATTAAAACAAAGACAATGAGGTGATTACTCGCCCCAAGAAAATATTTCCTTTTTGGTTGATTTTAGGGTCGAGTAATATTAGCAGTCTAATTTTATTGATTATTTTTTGGATTTTTATGAGAAATGCATGCGCCTAACGAGGAATCAATTTTACTTAATACATAGGTGATCAAAATCAAAGGTAGAGATGCGGAAAAGCAATGCAAGCGATGAAAACGATGATGAATCCTAAAGCATAAATGCTCACCTTGCCTCCAGCACTCTACATGCAAAGATGCTCAGTAGAATTGGAACTTATCTATATGCAAATGCAAACCGATGAAACTGCCATAAGTTCAGAAATTGCTATTATCGTGAAGCACCGATGCTAATGACTTAAAATGGAACCTAAGAGTCCGATTTTGGAGTCTCCTCGATGCCCACAACAACGGGTCCTGTAAGCGCTGTATGGAGGACTCTCGCGGCATGCGGTTCCGATACTAAGTGAGAAGCAATTCAAAATTTGACTAAATTCAAACATCACTATAGTTACAGGTAAATGTAATTAAGTGTTTGGCCTTAACCTATCGTTAAGCAACTCCTAAAGCTAAGGGCTCAATCACAAACAAGAAATAAAACAAATTCGGTAAAATAAAAAAATGCGAAGAAAATACGAAAAACTATGATGAGCCCCTAAGTGAACAAACACTTGGAAAATGGGCCTGAAAGTCTAGAGTCCAGAGTACCTGTATTATTACAAATTAGAGTCTCTCTCTCTCACTTAAATTAAGAAAATAGATATGATAGAATAAATGGAGCTTGTTCTTTTAAAATTATCGAAGCTCCCTTGATGCTAGGTCGGCAAGCTAAAGCCGGCTTCAAGTGGGTGCGCAGGCGCCTTGAGTAAAGTGCCTCCCTCGATCTGCAATACCTCGCACAAAGTCAACAAAGAGGCGGTTAGACAGCTCAAACAGTTATATCAAATAATAAGAAAATAAATGAAGCACAAAAATGTAGACAAATTATCACAATCAATCAATCAAGTCGATATATGCGCTATCGCTCCCCGGCAACAGCGCCATTTGTTGAAAATGATTTTGCGAGGGTCTAGAAATCTCACAAGGTGATAAATCTAGTCAATGCGTTGATCGCTCACGAAATCTCGACTTCAAACAACAATAAACCATAGTAATGATCGAACAATGAAAAGCAAGTGCGGAGTTAACATTTATTATAACTCTACAACAAGGATATTGATGAATACTCATTCATCACTCTTTATTCTTATATTTTAGCTACAAAAACCTTTGCAAATGCATGTAGATATATGTAAATACAAATAATTACCAAAAGCATGCATTGTGTAAAAATCTATAATTAGCATGTTTTTGTGCAAAAATAAAAGAATAAAGATTAAAAAGAAAAAGAGGGAAATATTTAGAATAAATATTGAGCAACCTAACCCAAGGGAGGGCTCAGCATGAGCCTGACCGCATAAAAGCCAAAGTAGAGGGAGATAGGGGCTCATGTGTAAATATTTATGTAAATAAAATAAAAGTATTTTCCTCACAAAAATAGGCTTGTAAATATTTGTATATATTTATAAATATAAAATCAAAACAAAAATTTAAAAATTAAAAAGAACACAAAAACACATCTTGTACATGATCACATTATACATAGAACCACCTTTACCTTTATTTAACTTTATAAATAAATAAAATTAATTTCTAAAATTTTTGTAAATATTCTATATTACTTAATGTAAATAAATAAAATAATAACAATTAAAACAAAAACAAAATAAAAATAACAAAATTAAAAACACAAAAATATATTGTAAATATACCATGTATATAAATGTATATATGTATTTATTTCACCTATGTATATAAATAATAAAAATAAAATAAAATACCTTTTTATTCCTTATTTTACAATGAAAATAAATAAAATATAAAAGGGGAATAAAATTGTATAAAAATAATAATTTAAAAATCAAAATAAAAAACCACTATAGTGTACATATACCTATATATATAGCTATATAATGTAAATATCTTATTTTTATTTTGAAAAATTAATTAAAAATCACAAAAAAATAGAAAAAAATAAAATAAAAATATTTCATGTTTTAAGTTTTTATTAATTCGATCATTTTCTAGATTAAAATAAATAAACAAAAATAATGTGCTTGGCGGGCTCTGATTGGTCCACGGGGGATTGTTGACCCCGGTCAACTCTCCCCCCAGGACCACCAGAGCCGGGTTAGAGCTGACCGACCCGATTTCGCTATTTTCAACCCGCTCGATCCGACCGCCAACACCTCGAACCCCGGGCTCCGATTAACCTTCGATCATCCAGGACCCTCGCCCGGGGTGGGTTTGCTGGATCCGAGCCCCGTGCATCTCGCCCGATCTCCTTCTTCTCGGATCCCGCACCATATATAATGTCGTCTCCGGCGACCTAATTCTTCCATCTTTGATCTTCCCCTCGGTGCCTGTGACCTCCTCCGGAGTCCCTGAGTGACAGCCGAGGCCTTGGGAGTTGCAGCGAGGCCCGGGAAGCCGGGAGTCACTGATCCGGTGGTTTTCGCCACCGTGCGCCGCCGCGAGCGCGCCCAGCCTCGGGGAGACGACGCCCCCTTGCAGGCAATGACCCCGGAGCTTCTTGAGCTCCGGCCCAGTCGACAACATCCATCAGGTAGCTTCTTTAGGCCATAGAGTAGCTTAGGTTTAGATTTTGCCGATTCCAGTAGGTTAGCTCCGCCACCCTCGCCTTTCGACTCCGGCCACCCATTCATCCCTCCGACCACGCCACCACCTTCACCTGACTCCTCTCCACCTTCTCCACCCAGCCATTCCTCCTGTCTCGTCCCGGAGCAGGATCTTGGGTTTTCACCTCCGCCGCTCGCCGGAGACCCACCATACCGACGCACCTTTCACCTTCCGCCCGCTCTGACGGGTCGAGGCAGTTTGCCCTCGACCCAGCTTCTTTCCTGTGCAGGTATCAAGGCTAATCGACCTCATCTGGAGGTCGACACTTCTGAGCACAACATCTCCAGTTCGTTCACGTCGCCGGAGCTCTCGGGAGCTCCTCGCCTTCATCGGAGCAGAGCATCGGGTGCGGGGCTTCACGGTGAAGCTTTCTCGCACCTCAGGAGCATCAGACGAGGCTCGTCGTGCACGCAGAGGGCCGGCGAATCTCGCCGGCCGCCAGTTCTTCCAGCTGCCTCGTCGACCGTCAGATCTTCCTCAGCGCCCCAGTTGTCATCTGAGCCGTTCATCCTAGGCGTGGCATCACCGTCAGATCATTTCGAGGACGATCTTGACCATCCGCGCGGAGGGAGAGGCACCAGCACGCCTTGTCCGTCGGATCTGCCACGTGTCCTCTCCTCCTCCGTTGATACACCAAGGGCTTGGCCTCCAAAGCACCGTGACCGTTCGATCTCCACGTGGAGGGCCCTTGACCGTCCGATCAGGCCTGCATTCCAGAGTTTGAGCGCCCGCTTCTCTTCACCGTCAGATCGTCGACGTGGCGCACATCCAGCCTTCGACATTAAATAAGGGGTAAATTATCCTTAGACCCCTTTTACTTTCTGCATTTAGTTTGTAGTCCTGTAAATACGTAGTGTAGTTGTTTAGTTTTAGGTGTATTTGCACTGTGGACCCTTCTTTTTATCGTATTTGCACTTATACCCCTGCCAGTTGTGGACACGTGCGTCGACACGTGATATTTTGGTTTATTTGCAATAGAGACCACTGTAGTTCTGGATATTATTGAATGAATGAAATCTTTTACTTATTTGCATTTATACCCCTGTGCGTGATTTATTTCCACATGTGCGTTATATTTTGGGTATTTTGCAGATAAGCCCCTGGACTTTTGGTACTTGTTACCAATAAGTCCTCGGGACTTATTTTTATCACATTTGGGTCCTTGAGTGCCCCAGGCACGCGCGTGGCGCGTGTTTTGCTGGGTATTTTGCACCAGACCCCCCAGAACTTTGGGTATTTGCACTTTGGTCCCTGTGCACAGTGCCCCTCTTTTATTCTTGAATAAAATATCAAATCACCTCCAAATCCAACGAAAATTGGATACATGGCTCCTGCCATGGTGTAAAATTTTTGTGGATTTTTGAGGACATTTTTGATCTCGTTTGATATTTTTAAAAATTCAAAAACATTCAATTTTGCTACTGTCTAACTTTAAAAATCACAAAAAAATATTAAATAGTGTCCAAAAATTACAAAAAAATTGTCCACTGTTTGTCTTGCTTAGTTTGATTTTCTAGCCAATTTTATCTTTTTTTCACTGCAGAAAACCACTAAAAACTTAAAAACACTTAAAAACACATAAAAGTTCTAGTAAATAAATTAAAAATCTAAAAACAATAAAATTGGTACCTAAATTTTCCTTGTTTTGTCATCTTTACAGGAAAATTACCTCCAGGCCATGTTAAGGCCTTAGATATTTTATCTAGGGCTTTTTGGCTCGGCTGGACAGTACCCACTATTTGCTTCACTTTTTGATTTTTAGAAAATAAAATAAACATCAGAAAATTCTCAAAAATTCACCAAAAACACTACAAAATATAAAATACATAAAAATATTTTTATTCTAATTTTTGATTTATTTTTGATGCTTTGAATAAATTGTTGAAGTGTGCTTTTCCTTCTTTTTCTTTATTTTCCTAATTACTTAAAAATCAAAAAAACAATATAAAACAAATTAAAAACCTCTAAAAAGATTTTCTCCTTTTATTTTGACTACTTCGTAGGCCTCTCGGCCAACCCGTGCTCCTTGAGTTCGACCCTGGGTGCTATACTTGGTTAATCCAATAGCAGGACCGCTATTCGTGTTTTGATCGATTTTATTCTTCTTGAGTGGTTCATTTTTCTTGATTGACACATCGTCTGAGTGACCGGGGTCGCAACGACCACTTCTGTACCTTTACCTTAGTCGCTCGGATTTTTTGTGTCATCAGATATGTATAGGTGTAAGTTTGTGTCGAGTGTCGAACACAGGGAACAAGCAGGATAGATCGAGCAAATAAATGCACAACATGCGAATGTGAATTATTTCTCTATATTTTTATGTGAATTTTTAATTTTATATTTTTAATTTTTAATTTTATATTTTTAAATTTTAATTTATAATTTTTCTGTTTCTATATTTTTCTTTTTATTTTTTATATTCTCATTTTGTTTTAAATATATAGTATAGCTAAATAAGGGTATATATACAATATATGTGAGAGAGATAGAGTATATATAAAAACAAGTAAAAACAGCCAAACTACAGAAAAAGAGTATTTTGTGCTTTTTATATTTTTCTATTTTTTTTGTGATTTTTCATAGAATTTTGCTAATTTTTAGGTATTTTTAAAGTCAAAATACCATAAATAAGGGTTAAAATAAGTATATCGGATTAATTTGGAAATCAAAAATATCATATTAAGTCCAAAATATTTCAAATTAATTTTAATATATAATATATATAGCATAATAAAAAATACAAAACATAAAATGATATTTTTGGGATTTTTAATGATTTATTAGATTTTTATGAATGATTTTTGGTGTTTTAAAATTTTTAAAAGTTTTCTTTTATGATTTTTAGTGATTTTTGGTCTGGAGGTTAGAAACACAATAATAAACATAATATATTTTTTGAGATTTTTTCAAAATGTTTTTAGATTTTTTATGGGTTTTAAAAATTAAACAGGGAATAAAAAGATGATTTATTATTTTTGTAAAGTAACAAAAAGTCCAGAAATTGCAAAATAAATATTAGTGTGGAAGTGTATGCAATCAGGAGTGTAGAGCATTGTAGCTGTTTAAAAAAATATAAGAAACAAAGAGAAACTATAACGCTGGCAAGGGTATAAATGTAATAAAAATAAAGGCCAGGGGCCTCACTACAATTTCACCAAATATATATAATATGCACAAATTGTTTTTAGACTAAAAGAAAATAAACAAAATCTCAAGGACAAGCCTGCAAAATGCCCACTTCACCTGGGATCGCACGTGAGGTGAGCTGGCGCGGACCTAAATGCAATTACTAAAAATCTAAGGGTCTTTAAGCAAACATGATAGAATTATTTGAACTGCTTAGTTTAGATCCTACATATTAAATACAAAAATATGACAGGGGCGAAATGCAAAATACCCACAGCCTCTGTGCGGATCGAACGGTGCGGGGCAATTCACTTGCCCCGCGTCGCTCTATGGTGAGCCAATGACGGTTCGTGATCCGACGCACAGGATTAGATACAGGCGAAGGATCGGACGGTGAAGGTGCAATAAGATCCGACGGTAGCTGCAACATTAGAAGAACGGGTGCAGATCTGATGGTCCTGAAGCTTGGAGGAAGAACGCCATATGAACTCGCACTGGGCGAGTTTCTCTTCGATCTCACAAGCTTAACTAATGATCTAGGGCTCAACCAAGGGTATCTACTAGTTCCTATCGATATACTGTAGCTCCCAGCACCACCAGAATTGTCCGGGGGCCATCGATGGCTCCCTGGAGTTCGTTGACGGTTCAGGAAATCCTGGAGCATTTCTTGGTTCCATATGGAGCGCATAATCTCCCTTCAAGTCCCGCAACAAGAATGTGAAGCATAACAGGGACACACATCAGAGACCTGTCCTTTATTGGCGAGTAAACGATGGGGCATGGAGTGGCCGAAGCTCAAGATATCCGGTAAGGACTTGGGATTCTAAATCTAGGCTAACTACCTGATTAAACAAAAAAATAAAAATGGGGAATGGAACTAAGGTAATTGCTAATCTAGGAAAGCAAGTGGAAGCAGACCTCAGTGGCCAGAGCCACGAGATGGAACCTCGACGACGAAGCCTCATCGGAGATGGTGGGTAGTGCTCCTCTACGCTTCTTTCTCGCTGCGAAGAGTGGGGAGCTCCTGCTGTTAGCAGGAGCTCAACCTTGGCGCTCTTGAGGGGTCCGAAACAGGGAAAAATCAAGCCAAAGAATCGAAGGAAGAAGGAATCCTTTATTTATAAACAAGAGACATGCCCTTATTGACCGGGAGAAATCAACGAATCGGTGAGATGTACAATAGATTAGATGGGCTAGTGTGGATCATGATTGATCAAGAATCAATTCTCATGAAGAGATCGATCACGATGGATGGATGGATGGATCATGCGGCAAAAATATGGAAAATGGGGAAGAGATGAATCATGTTAAGTCAGCCCGCGAGAGGGGCTGTTAACGGGGGGTCAACTCCTCGTGCCTCCCGGTTGGTCCACATGGACCAACAAGGAAATTCAGCCCGAAAAATTACTAGGAAAATCAATAATAAATAGTAAATGAATTTATTAATTTTAAGTTATATAATAAAAAATAATAATTATTTTTTAAATGACTTTATCATAACTTTTTATTTTTTAGAGGTATATAATTACAAGATAATTTTAAGGTTTAATATAAGTATATTTATCTATGTTTTTATATATTTTATTTTTATTTTGTATATTTTTATTTTATTATTTTATATATATATCGACTTATTTTTATACACACAAATATATTTTTATGTCATCTTTATGATGTTATTTGTATGTTTAAATAAATAGGTATAATTATTGTGTAGGTATAATTATATGTATTTCATCTATGCATTTCATATATATATTATTTTGATGATTTGTTTATGATTTTATTTTGATTTTAATATGTAAATATAATACAAATAATATTTACAAAATTATGAAAATATCTGATGAATCCATGATTCATCGCCTTTATTCTTTTAGTTTAGCTTCATTTCTTCAGTCAAACACTTGTAAATACCGACTAATTTCATGAAATTACCATTTTGCATGCATTTGTTAAATATGCATTTTTAACACTTTTTGTGCTTAAATAAAAGAATAAAGAAGAAAAGAAAAAGAAAAGAAAAATAAAGGATGTGTTTATGCAATAAATTCATACTTACCCGAACCCCGAGAGAAGGTCAAGACTTGACCTGATCGACCGGGAATAAAGTAGGGGGAGATAGGGTCTTTCATCCAAAAATCCAAAAACAATTTGTACATAAATTCCCTGTATATTTGTATAAAACTTGTACTATTTTATTTGTACATAATTTGACCTCAAATTAATTATTTTTGAAACAAAAGTTGTAAATAAAAACATGTAGTAAATAATAAAAATAATTGCAAAATAAAATAATGTACATATTACAATTATTCACCCTCACAAAAAGCCACAATGCGATCATTGAAATACCAATTTCGGCTCCATACGAACTCAAATTGAACCAAACTCACTTCCATTGTAATCTAAATTAAATTATCTTTCAAATGGCTGTGATTTCATAATTTTTGAAGTTACAGTTAAAAAATCGATTTTCTGGGGTGTTTTGTGCAGTTTTCCCATATACTTGTTGTATATTTTTTATTCATATTTATTTTTATACATAATTTACATATTTATAAATATTATTTCCATTAAAAATAAAAATGAAAAAAATAAATAATAAAATTAAAAAAAGTATGTTTATAAATTATTTCCTTATGTATATATGTGTATAGTGCATTTTATGTATATAATATACGTATACAACTAATTGCCTTAAATAAAAATCACCAAAAAATTAATTATATAACATTAATTAATTAATTTAATTTAATTACGAAATTTGTAATTAATTATTTTATTGATTTGATTTATTTGATTTATATACTTACCATGTATATAGGATATTATTCCATACCTTTAATGGCCACCATTAAGGTGTCTAATTCATTTTTGGAATTTATTTAATTTATATAATTTATCAAAAACCGAAATTCATAATTAATTATTTTATTTATTTAATTATTTTATTAATTAACCACTAAACACCTTCCTTAAGTGTATATACCTTCCTTTTTCGTTTTTTCTCTTTTTAATGGGCTCCTCCTCCTCATTCACTCTTGGATCGATCTTTGGTGGAGAGGAACCTGATCTCCGAGAGCCATCTTGTTGAAGAAGGGTGCCTAGCCTCCGAGCCGTCCGGTGACAACGCGTCGGTCGTTGTTGAGGCCATCGTGGCATTTCCGAACTCCGAGGTGAGATCCATTTTATTTCTTATCATTTTTCATAGGTAAAGCGTAGGTTTAATTTTTTCCTCTATTCCAGTAATCTTTAGGTATATTAAAAATCATCACAAAAATATTCAACACATGATTCTCGTCTGAATCTGAATTTTCATCTCACATCTTGATCCCTCCATTTCTTTTTCTACCTCGCACAACCTCTCACCTCCGACCACACACGGTGATCGGAGACACGGATCTCTCTCTCATCTCACCGAGATCCGCCCATTCACACATTCCATTTTTTGTGTATAAAAAACATAAAATTATTTTTCCTGTTTATCTCACATTTATTTTTTGCAGGAAGAATAAAAAAAGAAATAAAATTTTTGTTTTTATTTTCTCTCTAATCTTTGTTTTGCAGGTTAATCTAAAAATAAAAAAATAAAAAAAATCATATTTGTTTTTTTCTCTAACATTTTGTTTTGCAGGAAAACATAAAAAAAGATTAAAAAAACAAACATAAAAACAAAATGTTTTTGTCACTTTTGCATTTCCTATTTCAAAAAAGAAATTCATGTTTGCTCCTGCTATGGTTATAAATGTTGTCTAAATTTTCATAGCATTTTATTGACATTGGACATATTTAAAAAATAAAAAATAGTAACATTTTACCTGCACGAAATTGCAAAATTCAAAAAAAAATTCGAAAACTAGCCTAAAAATTCCAAAAAAATTACTGCAAGTGTCTTCTAGTGTTATTTAATTTCTGACTAATTTTTGTACATTAATTCTAATAAAAACTATAAAATTGCAAAAACAGAAAAATCTTAAAAAAATTATAGAAAATTCTAGAAAAAATAAAAAAATTGCGATTTTTAGTTTCTAATTGTAGATATGGCTTTATAGCGTATCTTAAAAATAATTTCTAGGATTATTAGGCAATTTAAGTATTTTTAAGTTGCAAAATACTCCTAAATGTACACAGTTTGCTATGTTTTTCTCTATTTTATTTTTATAAAATCACAAAAAAATCAAAAAATTTAGAAAAAAATACCAAAAATATTTTAAAGCATATAAAACAAAAAACATTTTCTTTTTAATTTTTTGAGCATTTTGACTATTTTGAAAAATACAAAAAGAGTGTGGTGTTGTGTGTTTTTACTCATTTGTGCTTGTTTTAAAATTTTAAAAAAAATAAAAAAACCACTAAAAATTATTTCAGAAATTTGAATACATAGTTTTTAAATCGTGCTCCTTGTTTTCAACTTGGTCGCTATATCAGGTAAAAAGAATAGCAAAAACCGCTTACATACATTTGTTGTGATTGATTGACATTTTATTAAGTGGTTAAAATACAAATTTTTCCGATTGACCGTGCTTGGTGATTTGGGTCACAATGACCATTGTTTATTTATTTACTTAACCCGAGTCTCAGGCGGCTCATCAATATCAAATTGTAAAAATAATGAAGAATAAATAACATAATTATTTTACATAGGTATACTTTACAATAGGGGCCTAATACCTAACTTTCACGTATTAGCTCCAAAAATTATGAAACCTACTTCATTAAATAGCTTATTAAAAGTTATATACAATTAAATGTGATTTTGATACATTTTGAGTTTTTATTTGCAAGATATGGGTTTGCCAAGTTTGGTTTGCGGCTTTTTATTTTGTGTATAAAATGTATTATGTTTTTTTACACAAACTCAATTTTGTATTTTTATTTACATTATTATATACAACTTTTGTGTACAAAATTTCTTTATTTGATGTATAAATAATAAAGAGTAAAATAGATGTCAAAAATGAATTATTGAATGAATAAATAATTGTATTTTTGGCCCTTATCTCCCCTACTTTATTCCTTATCGACCAACTCAATTCTTGACTTGGTCTCAGGGTTTAGGATCATAGAATATCTTCGATATTTTATTCTTTCTCTTTTCTTTCCTTTATTCTGTAATTTTGACATTAAGAACATATTATATACATAATAAATACAATAAATGGTGAATGCGATTTTGTATAAATTAATGATATTTACATGCATTAGATAGGGTTTTTAAGGTCAAAATGATAGAATAAAGATGATGAAATGGAGATTCATCAATAACCCTACACCTCTCTAGTTTACCTCAAAAATCAATCGCAATCAACTTTCAAAACAATCATTGTAGTGACTATTCGATAGTAAATTATGATTGATTTGGTATACTAAAGAGGAATATGTTATGGAGCTGAATTTCCATCATAAACAAACAACGGGTGACAACGATCACTTTTAGTAAGTGTGAATCCTTACGGACCCCTTTAGTCCGGGATCTTCGAAATAAAAAAAGCCAACATAAATGTAATATTTTAAGATCACTTTACGTCGTACATTTATACGTGCTACAAATGAGACTATAAAACAATCTTAAAATATTTATTCTTTTATATTAATTGGGCATACGTATATTTGGTTGGTTAACAATGGAGATATGGTAAGTGTGATCCTAAATCCGTGCCTAATAAAGTGTTTAAATGAATATTATTGAAAGTACACATGCAAAATTTTTTTCTCCAACTGCAAACATCAAAATATGCGACCATTGGATTGGGATATCTCATTTCAAAGTGAGTCCAATAGTATTGTGTGAAAAATAAGAAAATATAACATAATTAAAGGTGATTAAATCCTCCAATGTGTTGCACACGCCTCTCGGTGTGCAATGCCACAAACCACTCGATGTGGAGGGATGCATAGTGTCTGAATGATTTTGTGCGATTTAATAATAAGTTTTTAGTATTTTAGCCTTATTATCAACCTAACTATAAGTTAATGCGATGCACTTGATCACATTAACTAGAATTTAATGTGATAATAAATTATCACAGAATAAATATTTGTGTTAGTCAAACACCACACTTGGGTTTGCCATTCTTTTGATCACATGTATACCAAGAATTTAATTTATATCTATACATATGTGTTTTCTAGTTTCCACACTTATGTTCATTGTTTTCTTCTACCATATGGCTAAGGTTCATCACCTTGTGTTCTTACTCCTAAAAACTTTGTATCTCTCATCACCTCATTCAATTAAACCATTTCTATCCCTACTCCAAAATCAAGTTCAATGCCACCAATACATCCTCTAACTCCTTTCCATGTATTCCTTCTTTCCTTCTCTCATATCAACATTCATCTACTTCTCTATTTTTTACCAATTGCAATCCTAAAATCCCAAGATGTGAATCATTGTAATTAAACTAATGTTTGGTATAATTCAATATTCTAATTTATTATACAAATTTAGTCAATTTACTTGTTGTGACATTTCATCAAACACTTGACATGCCTAAGAATTTCCATCTATATTAGACAAATATAATCAATCCTAACAACAACTACATATTAATCAAGTATATGAAGCATAAACAACAATTTTAAGAACTAGGAATATAGAAAATAACAAGTAAACTATTAACAATATGAAAACCCTAAACCATCAAAAGAAGATTGAAATGTAATGAAATAATAAAAAATGAGAGAAATGATGATAAAATATACCTAAACAAAGACGTGTGTGTGATTGAATAACCCAAACGGAGGTTGCTCGAGGAGAAGATGACGCACCACGGATCACTGGAGGGAAGATCTTGAGAAGAAACTCAGGTAGAATGAGGAAAAGGAGGTTGTCCGACGTTCTGTTTACAGGAGTGAGCGAGCACATTTATGTGCTCGCCCAGGACTCTCTAGATGCTCCCCCGCAAATTGACATGCGCTCGCCTGCGTCACGACTTTAATTTTAAAAGGACGAGCACATATGGGCGGGCACTTGTGTAATCCATGTGCTCGCCCATATACAAAAATAGACCCCACCTCCATATACAAATGGACGACCAACTAAGGCGAGCACATGTGTAACCTAAGTGCTCGCTAGGTTATTAGCGAACACATGTGTTCGCCAAGTGCAAGCCATACCGTGCATGCCAATCACGTATTTTTTGTAGTGTATATAGATCCTATTTAATTATTGATTAGTAAATTAATGATATTAAAAGATACATCTAATTGTAATTGTTTATAATATGTAGGTTCTTCCCATTGAGGAAGAATATCCGACTCTTTTGGGGAGATAATGGAATCTACCCATTTAGGAAGATATGAAAATCTCACTATCCAAGGAGACGTTTTTACATGAGGTATGAAAAAAAAAATGCCCCCATAGGATTAGTATTTTGAACTACAAAATATACTATAATTCGTACACCATATTAAGTGAGATCTATTAGCGTCGTCAGCGACATAACTAAATTAATGGTGAACCTTCTAAATCTTATATTGTGGTTGTTTTTTTACTTGCTTATTTGTGTGGTCGATACATGCACGACTCTTGGTGCACACAACACATATTTTGATTCAAACAATATCCTAGACGTGTTTCAAAGAGATTCTAATCGAATTCGTAATCAAACTCAAATGATTCAGTTCGATTAACACCCAATTCACATGAGAACAATTGCATATCTAATTCTAGGTGAAGATGGACGAGGATTATTTATGGGAGATGCTAAGAAAGATTGAGATGTTTTTTCTTAACCTGGAATCCGACACCACTATCTTTTAATATAGACGAGCATGTGTAGTCATAGAAATGGATCATCTGCTGCAATGAGAAGCCCAGCAGACTCTGCAATACCCATTTGAGCCGCTCGATCTTGATCGAACGGTTCACTTTTTTTGAGTTTGTACCGTACAAAATTACGTGAATCGCTCGATCAAGATTAAACATCTCAAATAGTAATGCAGCGGCTGACCCCCATTGCAGCATGCCATCCATTCCCGTGTAGTCACATTGTTCTAGAGTCCCAAATATGAATTTTTGTTTGTTTATTTATTTATTTAGCACGTGAAAGAAAAGTGGAAAACGACGCGTAGGGCAATGACAGTGACAAATAATATCGGTGTCACGAGGTGTCCAGTCCCATCACATGAGTCATCTTTCATTAGAGAGAGATATAGGCCGTTGGATCGTGCACGGATAAAGGATCTCCACCTCACATGAGGGATTATCCCATCCAATCTGGCATATACATATACATATAAATATATATGACCTTTTGAATTAAGTACCACACAGTACACATCCACCACTCCCTCCCCATCTTCTCCGTCTGCTTACTGTGTCAACTGTTCCTCCTGCCGCCATGATCACGAGGCTAAGGAGAACGAGAAGCCCTTCTGGCGCCCACCAACACTCCGGGGTGGGCCTTGGCATCCTCATCCACATCGCTACCACTACCGACGATCGGAACATCGTGGCCAAGTCATCGCTTATCGCATCCTGCAAGAACATGCCTGAGATCCACAAGCGGAACTCCACTCGAATGTTCTCGCAACTGAGCTTCCTCAAAGCCTGCTTCAGCTGCCGCGGTGAACTAAACCCCAAGAAAGATGTCTACATATACAGGTTTGTTTGCGCTTACGGTGGGTGTATTAAATTGTGTATGCGAAGAATTTGATCATATAATGATAGTACGCATGCAGAGGGGACATGGCATTTTGCAGCAAGGAGTGCCGGTTCAAGCAGATGGCCGCGGAAGAGAGACGGGAGTTCGTGGAGGAAGGCAGACGACGGAGGGTGGCACGTGCGAGTAAGGCTTCATGCATGCGGCCGGAGGAGGGGACTGTGACTATCTGGGTCGGAGCTTAATCGGAGGGAAGAGGCGCTGCAGGAACTTGATCTACCTTTCTAAAGATTAAGCTCTAAATATTAACCATATTTACCATCAGTTTTTTCCGTGTTGGAAAATACATTAATATAATTTGTCATTAAATATCAGAGTTATATGTTTTTTCCTTCGTGAAATAGTGAAGGAATTGCTTATGTACCTGTCTTATGGGTTTTTTTGATGGATGTCTTATGGGTTTTTTCTACTAAAGAAATGGAAAATCTTTCCTCTCAGAGACTAATGACGCATTCTATAAAACCTATGGCACTGCCACAAAATTTACCTTTGTCGATGTTTCGAAATATCTTTCTAGGTTCTTTATAACGTCGGAAGATCACTAGTCACACGTTAAAAAACGTCTAAACCAAACATCAGGCTAGCCTTGTCGGGACAGGTTTTAAGGGACGTTTTAAAAGAACGTCTATATATCTACCTTTTCGAAGATGTTTAAAAAAGTCTGCGAAAAATATGCTTTGCGGACGTTATTTTAGAATGTCTACAAATTAAGCAATTTTACCGATGTTAGTAAACATCTGCATAGAATCTGTTTGACGTCTACAATGGTTGGACCAAAATCATGTTTTATGTTTGTTTTATTACCATCCACACAAAAATTATAGAAGCGGGTGTTAATAATCATACATGTGTATTGTATGTGGACGTCCTTTAATATCAATCCAAAGTTTAGGTGTAATTAGCTGTATAAGGGCATATGATCAATCAAGGTTTATCAATTTTTAAGAAGCCTTATTACCATGAGAAATAATAGGATTACATTAATAACCAAATGCTAACAATTTGTATTCGAGTGTAAAAAGACATTGTGCAAAAATAATTACAATTGTGGATGTAGTACAACCAAAGTCAGAACTAAGTCATGCATTAAAATATGAAAATAAAGTTGAGTATCGATATGATTACAAGAAATTTCAAAGTTTTTCTAGTTCATTCAAAAGTACAAACCAAAAGTACATTGATGATATATAAAGGAAACAAAATATCTAAGCATCTTCTTTATTCTCTGCATCGGGATCAACACCACTGGATCTATTACCTCTTGATCATCCTTGAGATGCATCTAATAAAGAATAAGTGGATTAGACATGGTTAAAAAGATATATTAAAATTATCATACTTTTAAAATAAGTACTATAGAATGTATGGAGAAAGTGGCGACATCGTCTCATGTCTTAAATACACACCTTGATTCGATCATAGGCACCCTGAAGATCGGCATTTGTTAAATCTCTGAAGTTTGCCACCAACGAGAAATCCTTTCTTGCCGCTATATTGCAAATTAGTTGTAGATCTTTTGTTTGCTTGACATCTAACGGTCTACCTTCTTCAAGATCGATACGGATAATATACTTATGTCCCGTAGCTTCCGCATACTTGGCCAATATGATACCTCTTGACTTCTCCTTCGTTGCACTGTATTTAATATAACAAAGTTTAAGAAATAATTAAAGCATGATGATAAAAATTTAAATTATTCACCTTTCTTTTGGTGGTGCAGGTCTTGGTGGTGCTTGAGATTGACTACGAACAATGAGTTCATGTTGACTGCTCTTACGTTTATGTTTCTTTTGTCTCTTAGTTCTCGAATGTGAATGGTGAAGACATGCGTAAAATCCAAAATAAAAAATATATGAAGTTTAATTACATCTTATCAAAATAGAAAATAAAATAATGACAAATGAAACCGTCTATACAAATTATAGAAAAACAATTCAAACCAATGACGAGATGGTCCTTACAAATTGCGATTCAATTCTAACCTTCACAAAAGTTCAAGCATCAATGTTAAAAAGAGTAACAATCATGAGCAATTCTTTTGTTCTGTATAAGCATGCAAGTTGCACTCCCCATGAGAGAATGGATGCAGAACTAACTACATATCAAGGGACATTTCTGATTACATCATCAACCTTACAAATAGTAATGCAGTTGCAGAGCTTTGGGTATAACATTCGAATATCAAATTCAAAGTTTCTATGGAATCAAACCAGTAACGTATGTAATAAATGGGTTCGATAATACTCATTTTATAATATATAATATACTCACATCTTCACACATTTATATGCATCCACTAGTGAATCTACAATCAATCATCCACACATCATTATTTACAGATATAGAAATCAATAATATTCTGAAAAGAATGTCAAAATTCAAGTTTATATCATTACTCGGGTTTGTTCTTAATAAAATTTACTCAGTATAATTTCAAGGCATCAACTCAGGAAAGAATTGAACTATATCAACAACACTGGCTCTATAGATATCATTAATTGGAAGACATTGTACCTTTTTAACATTATTGCTACAAATAATACACTATGAAAATGGAACCCTTTTGAAAATTTAATGTCAATTCAAAATTCTTGAACTAGCATTTTATCTAACTATGAGGCGCATGAAAACAACACTTCAATCAAATTCAAAACGTATACTATTAGAATGTCCAATATTTAATGGCATAAATGTACTGGAATATGTGAATCCATATAAGCACTAGTTGATGACATGCTTTTGTCCCAAGTAGTGATAAAAAATACATTGTACTTCTCATGAATATAGCGAACAATTGCAGAGGTGATGGAAATGTTGAAAAAAACATTATTTATCAAAAATATTAGTTATTATTGGCAACTCAAATTTGTCATGTAATGTTTTTTAAGCTATTGGTTCAAAGCAACAGAGGGTATGGATATGACCTCTTGATAATAAGATCAGATATCTCATTAATGTGATACAGGAAGACATTACACATACATGCATTCAACAAACCTACAGAGATCCCCCACATTAGGATCTTCATGCTCCACATTGTCCATAACAGGGAGGCCCCAACAACAACAGAACAAGCGGATAACCTCTCCATAGCAACAACAAGCCCATCAGTTGTCATAGAATGAGGTTTCTCGCACTACCTACAGATCTACATGAGTGGAGGAGGGTCCCCACGATGGTGCAACGATGCTCAACGATGCCTCTGGATATCATGGAAATGCTGCTCGGAATATCCCTCCCCCCATTACAAAACATGCCCTCAAGTTATATAATGTACAAACATATCCTTAAGAGAAAGCCATAGATCTTACCTCTAATGTCCAGCGAACTGTTGTCAAGAGCCATGATTTCCATCGCTGAAATAAGATGAGCAGCAGCCCTAGGAGGGAATTAGTTTCTGCCTTGGAGGAAAGGGGGTTTTTTAGTATGTTATTAGGGCTTGGAGTTAGAACGACATGAGCTCAATTTTTTTAGAACGTAACTGGATGTTTCATAAAATAACGTCTAACTGTATTTGCCATATATGGGCGTTAACAATGCAATGTCACTGGACATTATATGTGTCGACGTTTATACTTATGTCTACATAAACTGGACCTAAGCAGACATTGTTGGAGCAATAGTGCCGTCGAAAGTATAATATGTTGTAGTGTGGTCAAATGTATATGTCGTATGGGTTTTTTCCCTCCTTCTTTCCCCCTATTGAACTCATTCGATCCCATCTCTATCTTGACACACCAGCATGCTATCACCTTCTTGTCATCAATTAGAAAATAGCAATGCATCTTCAAGCTCATTACTATTAATAAAAATTTTCAGGTCGGTCTAGAAAAGGGTCTCACGTTAAGTTCATATTTTTTAGGGATGATCGAAGTTGCGGGTGCAGGCAGTGTGGATTAATTAATTAGGGGTCACATGCCGGCTTTTTTTTTCCAGCATGCGCTTCCTCCTCTCCCCATTCTGTTCTCACCCTCTGCTAGGACACACATGACTATTTACGTAGTGAAAATAGATTCCTCTTATTCTCTAGCTTGGGTGGATGAGCTTACATCCTATATAAGGAGCTAGTCTTGAACCCTCAGGTTAGTGAACTACAGGGATTGATTTTCTTCTGAATATCTTATTGCATTTATTATTGAGTTTTGAACTATTAGAAAAAGGGGGCTTGGTTGAAAAGTACTATATAGTAACTGGCATATCTAAGCCTTTTCTATAGATTATCAATGAGCAAGATGGCCAAATTCAGAATGTCCAAAAATGTATTTGTCAACTTCATCTTGCTCCCTTGATACGAGCCAAAACTCCTGGCCAAATGATCTCGCAATTATGGATTTGATAAAAGTATCTCTTTTCTTCACCAATTGTTGTTACTTAATGACTGGTGATGGCTCTTTCTTTATTCCCTCCCTCCATTACACCCTAGATCATTCTGACATAAGGTTTACATGGATCACTGCAACTATATCAAACTAGTTGGGCACTGACATTCCCACAACCATTGTCAGAGGAGATAATCCTTTGAGAAAAAAAATTTTTACCCATCACTACCCTCATCAAAAGGCCTCAACATTATATATATGGGGCTTGGTCTTTTAGAAAGAGGTCCTACACAACAATTGAGATTGAGACTAGCGAACAAGCTTGTAACTATCACAAGAACTACGTCGAGAACGTGTCAAAACTTCTATTAGATAGATGGAGGGTTCCTTACTTGAAGACTGGTGACTTGAGATCCCTTTCTCCACGAGAGCATTATTAGTAAAATAACTCAATTGCATATGTACTGGAGGACTTAAATATTTAATAGAATAAGTGAAGGTCAAATGTCCCTTAACAAGAGAAAAAGCCTCCATGCGGAGGGAGGCCCCTGGGAGTGGGGATCTTTGATTATCATTTATCATTCTTTTCCATAATAGTAGAAGGCTAATAAGTCAAGTAATAGTGCGACTACTATATATAATCTTATTTTTTATGCCCATGAAAAAGGAATACACCTTTAGCTCCACCCATTTGGTAGACCTCTCGTCCTTCCTTATTGAAGCGAAGGAACTAAGCAAGGAACCTAACCCTAAGCAGGGGAAGTCTATCTTCCCAATTGTAAGTTTCTATCTAGTTTCGAACTAACTAGCGCACGACTTCCCTAGCTCGATACTAGATTCGCGAGTGGGATCTACAACTTTACCACTAAAAACGAACTAAGTTATGATTTACGATTAGTTAGTATGAAAATAGTAGTCAAAGAGGCAGTTAAGAGTTGATGGGTGTAATCATCCCAAAGCAACTAATAGCTATAGTCTAATGGACAACTCATACGCGACATCTCCTCTTATAGTTATAATGATAAAGGGTGACAGATGTCTACTACTACAGTCTAACAGTTAACTAGTATAGTCTTGCAGTTTGCTATAGTTTGATGGTCCCTGTCATTTGTCGAACTTGGATAAAAGAAAAAGGAAGAAGGATTATAAGATAATTTGGTATTTCAAAGCAATCCGCGGGCTAGACCAAGGAACCCAACTGTAGAGTAAAATTTGCATCACCTGGATTTACTCTATCATGGCCCTGGAGCTTCAATAAGCAAGTCCTATAATAGCCAAAACACTCACTCTTTCCTTAGAAAAGGCGTGATGATGAAGACTTTATCTCCGAAGGTTAGAAAAGTAGCATTTATATTTTGCCATCGAGCCTTCTTCACTTTTCCTTACTTTGGCACTAAGACGTCGAGAGAAGCTTAGCATGTTTTCATGAATGTGTATAACCTAAATAGACATCAAAATTCAGGAAGATTCTCAAAGCCTATTTCTTGAATTTATATAATAGAAGTCAATCTAATCATAGTTTCTATGTGTTCTTGGAAGTCTGAAAGTCAAGAAATGGTAGTGTCAAAGTCAAGAAGAAAGATATCAAAGGATAAAGTGGGAAAGCCTCTTCCCTCTAGATGATTGTATTGTCTCCTCTTCTATCGCTTGATATCCTTGAAGGACGTTTAGATACTCCACATCACGAAAACATGAAAAATAACAAATTATTTACAAATTATTGTGTGCTCATCGTATGAACTTGCAATTTCAGCACAACAAATTTATGACTTGTAAAATCATTGATTTAGGGAAACTATTTTTCCAATGTGTCTTATTGTATTCTAATTAATATTGAGATGAGATCAATGTTATCTATTGAATCATGAGTTTTTAAATGAAGAAACTTCCTGTATCAAGTCCGATATGTGCTTTCTTCTCTCGTAAGCATGATGATGAGTCGTGTAGCTTCTAATGAACTTCAATGTGGACTTCTTGAACTTGTCCACACAAGTATGATCAAGCTCCTTATTTTGACGCACAAAATTGATCCCTCCTTCACGCCTGAGAAGCATGAATAAGAAAATAATATTCTCTTCCACAAGGCCATGCATATGAAGATAGAATACATGCTTAATGGTGGACGTATAGGGTCTTCTTGGAGAAGAGAGTAGATGTATATGAGAGTTCCAAACTCTTAATACTCTTCTCTTCTTCAACTCTCAAAGTAAGAGAACTTTTGTGTAATGAAGCATGCTTTTGGAAAGAGGTTATACCCGCTCTTATATAGAACGAGGGGACGTCTATGAAGAGTCCTGCTCTTCACAGTAGATGTCCTCTCTCTCTCAACCCTTGGATAAAAGATCAAAGACAAGGATTGAATTATTGTCCTTCAAGAAAGGCGATTTGAATCATCTATTTTAATTACAATCTAAAACAAAGCAACAACTTATTATTAAAGTTGCTGCTTCATTATCTCCGTGATAAAATAATTATCATAATTGACAATTTTATGAGAGAACCATCATAACTTATGAATTTTTTTCAAAAATCCAAACACATTTGTAAATCCAATTTACATTTAAATTTCAATATGAATCATATTGACATAAGTGCCTTGAAATATTTATAGGAATTCAATTCATATAAATATTTATTATGTTACATTATTCGTATTAATTAATGAATTCTATGTGTGAATCATATTCATAAAAATACCCTTATAGAAATTTTATTATGATAATAACAATTATTGTCCCATTATTAATATCACATAGTACGAGTCTTGATCCAATTAGGACTCATGAGGTACAAATACATATACTTGGAGATAATGTCGGGAGAACATACTATCTACATGTAGTGACTTGAAATGTAGATAGCTATCCAATTTCAGGATTTATACCACTTTTAGCAAAATGTTATACACTCATATTTTTGAGCTCCTGCTGAACCGACTCATACTCTATGTTAGCTCAACAAAATGCATCACACTCTATGTAAGTTCAACGAAATGCATCACACTCTATGTGAGCAAGAGAATGCATCAATGAGTTGAACCATCTTCCTTGACTATTTCTAATCTTTGTTCAAATCATTTGGAGCTTAGAAATGAGCTCAATGAGTTTTCTCATCTCAATTTCAATTGTTATTTTTCTTTCCAACATCTAGACATGGAAATTGCAAATGGAATTGGATATCAAAGTCAAATGAAATAAGATTTAGTACAATCAATTTTCACACCATTAATATAAAAGGTGGACCCAGTAAAAAATATATGGTTTCATCATTCGCTCAGATTAAAAGTGTCATAGTAGACGATCTATTAAGATAGTTTACCCTGAGTATTCTCAATATTCATTTATCCTTCATACTAGAATACTTCGATATATCTGAAGTTCAAACCCAAGTTTGACTGCCTTCTTTAGACCATATCAATAGCTTTCTCATCCAAAATTTGGGCAATAATATTAGTCGCTTTCCAAAAGTATTATATTAATATCTTGAAATTGTATCCTATTTCATAAACAAAATAACCATGCATGGAATTCTTTATAACCCCATAATATCTCATGAGTGAGCTCTATCTCCCGGTTCATCAAGCATGACCATGTATGATTCCTTTAACAGATCATACTTCTTATATATCTTCATATGCACCCCAACTCACTGGTATATTGATCTTGGTTAGGCTTTCAACCTAATGGTCTGTACAATGTACACATTTAGACACATAGATGTACATTTGTCCCTAGTCAAATGATGCATGCCTGACTATTACAATTACTATTCTTGTTTTAGTTTATCTTGGCCTCATCAAGTACTCTTTGACTTGGCTATTCCGACACCTTTAAATCTATATTCCTATGCAGAGGACATACATCAATAACTCAGTCAAAAGTCAATCTTTGGGGAATGATTGCCATATCTTTCACAGAATGGAGATCATTATCGAATATTACATGTTAATGTTAGTTATGTCCTCCAAATGTATGGTATTCAATATGAGCATGGTGCATAACCTCAATTGTACAAAGGGACCACAATATTAAGTGCATTCACAAACATTTATTGCAGATGGTCATGATAAACAATAACTTTTATTGCATTAATGGATCGTTAATAGCTTACAAGTCCAACTCCCATCTGCAAAGTCTCGTACTGGCCACTGTCACACATTTGGAAAAAGATTAATAGAGAGTGGAGTAGTGGAAAACATATTAACACTATGAATCCATCTCAATATATTAGAGAGAAAAGGCATATTAATAGAAATAATAGCAGGTTTCTTAAATCAACATAATCAAAGATATAACAGTTGTCCCATATATATAGTTTATATTCTCTATTCTATATTTATATTTCATAATAAGATTGCCTCTAATAATTACTTGATATATTATTTTTGAATTTCCCTAAAGCTGATATATAGTTACGAGAGGTAGAAGTCTTTTTTTCTCAAGAAAGGCAATCTTTAGGTCTTTGTCACTACAACAGATCTCTATTTTAGGAACATGGACAGACAACGGTCGTGAAACGGCTGTCCCACGTGACTTTGGATAGGAAACTCCCGAGGTGACCGTCTCTTTTGCATTCGTAGGGGATGGTCGTTTGATGATCGCCCTTAAAAATGGAATAAATAGGAGGGTTCAAGCGATAAACATCCCATCTTCATTCAGACGGGTGCACTTGCAACCGTCCCACTTGAGCATGTATACCTTTTGGCCAAAATAGTGTTTTCATGAGAGCTTTTTGGGATGATTTTGACCGTGCCATTAAGCTTTATGTGCACGTCTCTTTCAAGACTTGTCAGAAAGCTGAGTATATATCGGGGACGGTCAATGACCGTCCCATTGGAAAATTAAAAGGGGACGGTATGGTGTGACCGTCCCATCTGCAATCCCACTGATAACCCGAAAAACCCTCAAGACCCGAGTGAAGGTAATGAAACAAGGGTCGTTGCGACCCGGATCTCAGAGGATGGGTATATCAAGAAAAAAATCGAACCGCGAAATAAATCAGAGATCAAACACGAAGTGCGGTCCTAGCTATGAGATTAACCTGGTATAGCACCCAGGGTCGAACACAAGGAGCACGGGTTGGCTTAAAAAGCCTACGAAGTAGTCAAAGAAAAAGGGAAAACATTTTTAGTGGTTTTTAATTGTTTTTAAATTTTTTTGGATTTTTAATATGTAGAGAAAATAAGGAAACACGAAAACAAGCACACTTTCAACAATTTATTTAATGAATAAAAAATCAAGCAAAAATTCAAGAAAAATTGTTTTTATGTTTTTTAGGTTTTTAAGTGTTTTTGGTGAATTTTTGAGATTTTTATAAAGTGTATTTTATTTTCTAAAAATCAAACAGTACTAAAAAGATAAGGTACTGTCCAGCAAGGCCCAAAACCCAAAGATAAAATATCTAAGGATCTCAAGAGGGCCTGGAGGTAATTTTCCTGTATACTAGAGAAAACAAGGAAAATTCGAGCACCAAAATTATTGTTTTTGGGTTTTTAGATTATTTAATATGATTTTTATGAGTTTTTAGGTGTTTTTGAATTTTTAGGTTTTTAAGCAATGAAAAATAGCCAAAATTGGCTAGAAAATCAACCAACACAACAGAAACAACACCTAATTTTTATGGAATTTTTGGGGGTGTTTTTATATTTTTTTGTAATTTTTAAATCTAGACAGTAGCTAAAATGAGAGTTTTTGAATTTTTAAAAATAGAAAATAAACTCAGAAATGTCCCCCAAAATTCTCAAAAATCCTACAACATGGCAGGAGCCATGTGTCAAATTTTTATCGAATTTGGAGATGAATTGATATTTTATTCAAAAATAACAAGGGGGCACTGTGCACAAGGACTTAAGTGCAAATACCCAAAGTTCTGGGGGCCCTGGTGCAAAATACCCAAGAAATCACGCGCGAGGCGCGTGCTTGAGGCACTCAGGGACCTATATGTAAGAAAAACAAGTCCGAGGACCTTCTGGTAACTCGTACCAAAAAGTCCAAGGGCTATGTTGCAAATAACCCACGCAAAAGACGCACATGCGCAAATACAATGCTCACAGGGGCATAAATGCAATTATCAAAAAGTTTCTATTCATTCATGAACATCCAGAACTACAGGGCTAGATTTGCAATTACACCAAATACACACGTGACGACGCACGTGGCTCACACAAACAGGGGCATAAATGCAAATAATCTAAAAGATGAGGTCCAGTGTGCAAATATCCCAACGTAAATAAAGTACTCTAAATATTTACAGGACTGAAACAACAAGCAAAAACTAAGAGGGGGCCTAAGGTAATTTACCCCTTTATTAAGTCGAGCCGATGGATGGACGCCACGTTGCAGATCGAACGGCTGAAAAGGGGTGGCGCCCAGGGCTGGGTCTTCGACTGTGATCCGACGGTCCAGGTGCTGCCACGTTGCAGATCGAACGGTGGAAGGAAGAAGTGGCTGAGCTTCGCTGGATCGACGGTGGAGATCGACCCTCGAATGGATCCGACGGTTGAAGCTGCTCCTCGGATGGACGATAGTGATGGAATCTGGAGCTCGGGGGTCAATCGGACGGCGGAGAAGGATGGTGGACGAACAGGGCTCTGGCGATCTTCGCCGGACTCGTGACGGCGCTGGTCCCCTCCTGGGCGCTCGCTGAAGATTAGAGGAGGAAGCTGCGGGCCCTCCGCGTCTAATGGGGGTCTCCGATGACCCAACCGATCCTCGGAGAGGTCCGGCGAGGTCGGCGGAGGCGGAGCAGCTGGACCAAGTGGTCCAAGCCCTCAGATGGGCTTGGATGAATCTGCAAAGTATCCCAGCAAACTCGCGGGTCGAGGGCAAAGTGCCTCGACCCTGTTAGGCGTGGTGAAGGTGATCGGGGAGGCGAGATGGGCGAGCTCCGGCGAGGCGATGGACGGAGGAGCTCGAATCCCAGCTCCTGTGCGAGCTGGGTTGAACGGAGATGCGGAGAATGTGCGCGGAGGGATGGCGATGGTGAGCGTAGGTTCCGATGATCAAGAAGATAAGCGATATGGCCGGAATCACAGGAACTCGGCAAAACTAAGATTTGGGGGAAACAAGAAATTACGCTAAATGGAAAGGCTAGAAAGCTACCTGGGTGGAGTGGAAGACTGTGCTGGAGCTTAGCTAGCTCCTGGTCGTCGCCTCAAAGGTTGTCACTGCCTGAGGCTCGAGCTCCTGCTAAGTGGCGGAGCACGGCGGCGCGAAGTCGCCGGATCGATGGTCCGGGCACCCCCTCCTCACTGCGACGAAGGCAATCGCGAGCTGTCACCTCGGAGATTGCAATGGAGGTCACGGGAATGAGAGTGGCGAGCCAAAGATGGCAATGGAGTGCGGCGGAGCTCAGGTTATATATCACTAGGGGTCCGGCTAGAAGGGAGTCGGGCGCGAAGCTCGGATCCCCATGCAAACCTCCGGGCGGTGATCGGATGCACACAGAAGGATTAAGACCCGGGGTTTGCGCGAATGGCAGGCGGATCTAGCTGGGAAAAATAAGAGAACTCGGGTCGACAGCCCGATCCGCGAAAAAGGAAGGTCCGCGGGGGGAGTTGACCGGGGGTCAACATCCCCCGTGGACCAATCAGGAGAAGCCACGCAATTGAAACTTAATTTATTTATTTAGGCTAGGAAATGATCGAATTAGCAAAAAATTAAAACACAAAATATTTTATTTTATTTTTTTTCTATTTTTTGGTGATTTTTAATTAATTTTTGGAAATGAAAATAGGGTATTTACATAGTATAGCTATACATAGGTATATGTACAATATAGAGTTTTTTTATTTTTAATTTTTAATTATTATTTTTGTACACTTTGATTCCTATTTTATATTTTATTTATTTATAGAATAAAATGAGGAACAAAAAGATATTTTTATATTGTTTTTATTATTTATATACATAGGTGAAATAAATAGTTATGTACAACTATATACATGACATATGTACAATATATTTTTGTATTTTTAATTTTTGTTATTTTTATTTGATTTTTGTTTTGTTTCTTTTTATTTATTTTATTTACAAAATATACCATAGAGTATTCACAAAAAGTTTTGAAAATAATTACATTTATTTATAGGGTTAAATAAATAAAGGATGATGGTCTATGCACATGGTGGAGGGGTATTTTTGCATTTTTGATTTTTAAATTTTTATTTTGTTTTTAAGAGTTTCTAAATATATACAAATATTTACAAGAATATTTTTGGTTGAGGAAAATATAATTTTATTTATTTACATAGATATCTACACATGAGCTCCTATCTCTCTCTACTTGTGGCTTTTATGCGGTCAGGCCCATGCTGAGCCCTCCGTTGGGTTAGGTTGCTCAATATTTATTCTAAATATTTCCCTCTTTTTCTTTTTGATCTTTATTCTTTTATTTTTGCACAAAAACATGCTAATTATAAGTTTTTACACAATGCATGCTTTTGGTAATTATTTGTATTTACATACATCTACATGTATTTGCAAAGGTTTTTGTAGCTAAAATATAAGAATAAAGAGTGATGAATGGGTATTCATCACCCCCCTATACTTAACTTTGCTAGTCCCTTAGCAAACACTTATTTGAAAAAGAAGTGAAAAAGAAAGAAAAAGAAAGAAAAAAGAGGATGTACATGGATCAAAGTTGAATTATTAAACTTTCCTTCATTAAATTGAAATATGGAGCTCTATCAGATCTTTGGATTATTAATGTGTCGGAACCTTATTTGGACTTAAGCTTAAAACTCAACAGCCTCTAAGTTCCACCAATCTATGGACAAGACTCCTCAATAAACCAGATCAGAACAAGTCTACATACACAAACTCTGATGACCATGAATCTTTCCATGCAGTGTAAGTGATATGTAGCTCACCGCCTCAGAAGTAACAAAGAAACAACCTCCCTCAACCTGGTAACTCTAATGCCTCGGTCTAGAAACTCTTTCCTCGAGAAGCGGGTATTCCCTTCTAAGTTCAAGTGCAACCGGCTCAAGAAGAGGGGGTAGAAGTATAGAGTTTTGGAAGCTTAGCCAGTGTAGCTAAGTCTCCCGCTGCAAGCTTCATGAGATGTAACATGGATACCATAAGCTTTGCTGTATTTGACTATATACACTCCGGTGGGGTTATTAAATTTTCAATCCGACCCACCACTTTTTTGGAGTTCTTTTGCATTTTTGCATTTTTTTTTCAAGGACTTCTGTAACAGCATATCTAGATGGTGCAGCATATATACAAGAAATTTCCTCTTGAGCCAGTAGACTATCCCTCTTTTGAAGCTTTATTGCAACCCACAGCTTCTGTCTTAGCCTTCATCACCACTAGACCAAGTTGAGGTGCACTTCCTTCACTAGAAGAAGAAGAGAGGTTCCGCCTAGAAGTACTACCCTCATATGCTACCCCAAGCCAAAGGAAACTGCCTCCTCACCACCTCATCCATGGAGAGCCATGTGTAAAGTGCAGGTGCAAGTCAAGCCATTGTCTCTAAGAGTCATGCGTGTGTTGTTAAGTGTTCTACTTAGGCTCATCAAGATGACATATGCTCATAGCCTAGTGGACTCAAAGAATTAAGTCCTTATGGACCTGGAAAAGCCTTAAACCTAAGTCCTATAAGGTTCCTCTTAAAGTTAGGTGGATTAAGATCTTTTCAAGCTCCATTTCTCAATTTAATTCCAGGCTTAGTTTAAATGTCAACTCTCATCCAGGAAAAATTATATACATATATGTACACAAGATGCTATTTACAAATATTTACAATCATGCAAAATTTTTGAAAAATGTTTTGAAATCATGGATGATGATGATGCATGAAGTGCAAGTTTTGTAAAAAGATATTTACAAACATTTACACAAGATTTTTGCAAACTTTTGATTTTTCAAAACATTTTGGAAAAATTTTGTACTATATACATAATTTTGATACAAAAATATTTACACAAACTTTATACAAAAGATTTTTGAAATCATTTTTACAAAAATACTTTGTACACTAGCTATGTATGTGCAAGGAATACAAGAGGTTTATGTACATGAAAATTTTTAAATTTTTGTGATTTTTGCCATTTTATTTATTAACACACTCGCACAAAGTACGAGTTATGGCTAAAGTAGATATGAAATATATACACACCCCCCTATACTTAGCTCGAACGATGTCCTCAGAGTGATCAAGAGCGATGAAGAAGACATAACTCGTGCTTAGTAAAAGGGAAGTGAAAAGGAATGGCTAAGTACAGGAACGAATGAATGAATAAAATGAGAGGGACTCGGTGGTTTCCCCCTATACTTAGGATTAACTAATCCTAAGTATAGCAAGCTGTACATGAAGGGAAATCCGAGCGAAGAAGATACAGAGTCTGCTCCCCCTATACTTAGGGTAAAATATCCCAAGTATAGCAGCAAATAGGAGCAAACCGAATGAAAAGACTACTCGCAAGTCCGACATCCCCCCTATACTTAGGGTAAAGTACACCCTAAGTATAGCATAATCGTAAGATGAGAAAGGGATGTGGGACTAAAGAATAGAATGATATGGACAACTGGATCTATACAGGCGGAGGAACAGTGAAAATCAGGCGTGAGATGCAAAAGATGTGAGTCAAGAGACCACATCTCACGCAAAATGAATAGGGGCAACAATAACGTCCCGCGGCTCATGATCTAGAAATGGCTTGAGCCGCTGGCCGTTCACTCGAAAGGTGCTCTCAGAAGACAACTCGGATATATCAATACTACCATTGTCGTGCACCTTTCTGACGAGAAAAGGTCCCTTCCATTTGCTCTGTAGCTTCCCTGGAAATAGTCGTAGCCTCGCATCAAACAACCATACTCTCTGTCCAATCTCAAAATGCTTGTGGCTGATATGTGAATCATGCCACTCCTTGACTTTCTCCTTATAATGTAGGCTGCTTGAGAAAGCTGCATCTCTAAGCTCCTCCAGGGCAGCTAACTCTTCCCTCCTCTGGTCTCCCATACCATCTGGATCCATAAGAATATCTGTGACTGCCCAAAGTGACTTGTGCCTCAGCTCAACAGGTAAATGGCACGGCTTGCCATATACGAGGCGAAAGGGAGATGTACCCAATGGAGTCTTGAAAGACGTCCTATATGCCCACAAGACCGAGTCCAAAAGCTGTGACCAATCCTTTCGGTCAGGGCGGACGACTTTCTGCAGAATAGTCTTGATCTCCCTATTCAACACCTCAGCTAGACCATTCGTCTGTGGATGGTAAGGTGTGGCAACACGATGGTCTATACTGAACTCGCTAGCAAGGGCCTTCACCTGGTCGTTGATGAAATGAGACCCCCCATCAGAAATAAGAACTCGTGGAACCCCGAACCGCGTGATGATATGTTTCCTCAAAAATCTGCAAACTGTCCTCGCATCAGCGGCTCGGGCGGGGGTAGCCTCAACCCAACGACTAACATAATCAACGGCCAACAGAATGTACTCAAATCCCTGACTCTTAGGGAATGGACCCATGAAATCGATGCCCCATGCGTCAAAGACCTCACAGAAGTGAATGGGCTGCATCGGCATCATATCACGCTGTCCACAAGTGCCCATCCTCTGACAGTCAGTACACCTCTTCACGAACTCATCAGAGTCCTTGAAGAGGGTAGGCCACCACAAGCCGGATTGGAGCACTTTCTGTGCCGTTCTCCTCCCAGAATGATGTCCTCCTGCCTCAAGCTTGTGGCAGTAAGTGAGGACGCTATGGTGTTCCTCTTGAGGAATACACCGACGCCAGACGCTATCCCCTCCTTCGTGGTAAAGGATGGGATCCTCCCAGTGGTAGGACTTGGCCTTCGCAAGGAAGGTCTCAAGCCTCTGCCTGGGCCAATCTTGTGGGACTTTCGCTGCAACGAGAAAGTTCACAATATCGGCATACCACGGGAGTGAGGCGATAGCAAGGATCGCCTCATCTGGGAAGGTATCTCGAATGGGGTCAATCTGCTCAGAATCCTCAGGCTGCTCTAATCGGGAAAGATGATCCGCCACCACATTCTTGACTCCAGGCTTATCCTTGATCTCAATGTCGAACTCCTGGAGTAGAAGGATCCATCTAGTCAGTCTGGCCTTGGCATCCTTCTTTGCCATGAGGTACCTGATGGCGGTGTGATCTGTAAACAAAGTCACTCTAGATCCAATGATATATGATCTGAACTTATCTAGGGCAAACACCACTGCTAGCATCTCCTTCTCTGTGACCGTATAATTCCGCTGGGCGGAATCCAATGTGCGGCTAGCGTAGTGTATGGCAAACGGAACTCCATCCCTCCTCTGTCCCAGCACTGCCCCCACGGCAAAATCGGAGGCGTCCGTCATGATCTCGAATGGGAGAGACCAATCAGGCGGCTGGAGAACAGGAGCCTCAATAACATGCTGCTGGAGAGTCGCAAAGGACGAAAGACACTTGTCATCGACAAGGAACTCGGTGTCTTTCGTCAAGAGGTCAGTCAACGGTCGGGCAATCTTGCTGAAATCCTGAATGAATCTCCTATAAAATCCAACGTGCCCCAGGAATGACCGTAGCTGCCTCAAATTGGACGGCGGTGTGAGTTTTCTGATGACACCAACCTTGGCCGGATCAACCTCCATGCCCCTGCTGGAGATGATGTGGCCAAGCACCGTCCCTTGAGTCACCATGAAGTGACTCTTCTCCCATGACAGAACCAAATGAAACTCGATACATCGCTGATCACAGACCCTCCAAGAGGTAGGTACTCGTGTAGCGATCTCCTCTCCCGACTCACTGATCACAGTCGTGATGCCCGTCTTCTTGGGCACCACATGCAAGGGGCTGACCCACTTGGAGTCGGAAATGGGATAAATAAAATCTGCGCTCCACCATTTGGATATTTCCTTCATCACGACCTCTCTCAGGTTGGGGTTCAGTCGCCGCTGGAACTCACGCGACGGCTTCGCCCCCTCCTCAAGATAGATATGGTGGGAGCACACTGCTGGACTAATCCCATGGAGATCCGCTACGCTCCATCCGATCGCCTTGCGGTTCTTTTCAAGAACCCCCATCAGACGAGATTCTTGCTCTCCAGTCAACTCGGCTGAGATGATGACTGGGTACATCTCTGGATCGCCCGCAAGGAATCGATACTTCAGCGAAGTAGGGAGCGGCTTTCGCTCTGGAATGCTGGGTGCTGGCAAATCTGGCTGTGGAAGGAACTGAGTGAAAGCTGCTAAGTCTGCCAAATCTGCCTGGGAAAGTGAAAGCGTACTCTCGCAAACTGGGTCGGGAGAAGGCTGCTCAACTGCACTATCTCTGCTCGGCTCTGCATCTGCCTCCTCCTCATCTATAGGCTCAGGTGAACTCAGGTCTGGCATCTGATCATAACAATCGGCCCAATCAGACTCTGAATCCGAGGGATTCGTATCAACTGCGGTGGCATCAGTACCACCGGAAAACAAGGTGGCCTCAGCACCACCATCACTGAATATCGTGTCGCGATCAAGGACCGGCTCTGCTGCCTCTATGATATCCTGAACCAGGTCTGTGCTCTCCAGACTCTCCTCTGCTATCGTCTCTGCATCAGCTGTATCTGAAAGTGAGAGGATGGTCTGTGTCTCAAGATCTGCCCAAGCTGCCTCATCATCTGTGGTCACAAAATCACAGTCCTGGTGGATGTCTGGCTCTGCGTCTGTCAGCTGCTCTGAATCAGTACTCACATCGGAGCGGGCTCTAAGTCTGGCTCTGTAGTCCTCGACCGTCTCTATTTGTATACTTTCGCCCTCGACGCGAAAGTACACCTTCCCACTATCATGATCAGTCACCGCCTTGGCTGTGGCCAAGAACAGACGACCAAGGATGATGGGGGTATCGGTCACTGACTCAGGGATCTCCATGTCCAACACTACGAAGTCCACGGGGAATTTCAGGCCCTGAATCGTGACGATAACGTCTCGTAACAACCCCTTCGGCCTCTTGACAGATCGATCAGCGAACTGAAGGACTGTCCTGCTCTGTCGAAGAGTGCCCAACTCGAAGCGGTCGAGAAGGGCTGCCGGAAGAAGGTTGATCGACGATCCGCTATCTAAAAGAGTACGGTCGAACCTCTGCTCACTAATCTGGCATCTGACATACGGGGCCCCTGAATCTGGCCTCTTGGCTGGCAGTCGGTTCTGGATCGCGAAGCACGTGGCTTTCGTCAGCACATGGATCTCTGAAGGGTGGTTCCTCCTCCTCCTCCTGACTGTAGTCCTATCTCTCAAAGAACGCTGGAGAAGGGGGATGTGCTGCAAAGCCTCCTGGAGGGTCAGCTTGATGTGGAATCGATCAATCATGCTCTGGCTGAACTCCTCAAGCTCTCTCTTTTTGGGATTTTCTTTTTTCTTCCCCTTCCCCATCTGTAGGGCTCTAGGGAAGGGGATCACAGGGTCCTTCTCAGATGAAGGACTAGGAAAAGGTCTAAGCGGTTCAAGCACCACAGTGGGACCAGAAGAAAGTAAACCTTTTCCTTTATTCATAGCAGAGTTCCGAGATACATGAGTGCGAGGAAAAACAACATCTCTCTCTGTATACACACCGGTGGCCTCAGTACCACCACGGGCTGGCTGCTCTGCTGCTGCTGCAGGTAGACGTCGTGCGGCATCAGTACCGCCGGCTGGCTCGGCTGAATGGGTGGCATCAGTACCACCTCCTCGAACTGGTGAAGCGGCGACCTCAGTACCGCCTGTGGGATCAGCATCCTTGGTGGCATCAGTACCACCGTCATCATCTGGAGCGGCCTCAGTACCGCTCTCCTCCTCCTCATGTGGCGCCTCTGAAGTGTCCTCGTGGTGAAGCTCAGATGAGGCGCCGCCGCCTGCTGGGGTCCTACCGCTCCTAAGTGTGACAAAATCAGCATCAAATAGATCCGAAGAAGTATCATCAAATGGGTCACTAGGAGTGGCTAACTCAGTATGTACTACCTGCTCAGATTTCCTCTTGAGGCTGTTCGGATTGGGCTCTATCTGGGCAGGTATGGCGGCCTTCCCTCTGACCAGGTCCCGCATCTCCTGGCGGAACTCGTCCATCTCCCGTCTGAATGTGGCCTGCTGGTCCGTGAGGAGGCGGGTGATGTCATCCAAAGCGGGGCTCTCGTGGGAGCCCGACGGGTAGCCTCTCTGGGGGTGAGGCTGCTGGATCTGCTGCTGATGGTGCTGGTGAGAGGGGTAGGATGGAGGGTGCTGCTGGTATCCCTGGTGAGCCTGCTGCTCACGTCTCCAAGACTGTCCCTGCTGCTGATAGGGACGAGGACCGTAGGATGACTGCTGCTGATACGCTGGGGGCTGCTGCTGCGGCTGGTGCTGGTCTCTCTGCTGGGAGTACTGCCCTCCCTGTCCTGACGGCTGCTGCTGGGGCTGGGCACCACCACTCCCCCACCTGAATCCGGGATGGTCTCGTCGGATCCCAGGCTGGGGGCGGTCATACCAAATCCCGTTGACATCCATCAACGGCTCTGCATCGAAGGGGTCTGGCGGCAGTACTGCCAGAGGCTGATCCGGCTGGTAGACCACCATCTGCATCTCTGGAGATGGTGGTGACTGGTAGGTGGGCTGCGGCTGCTGGTACGGCTCCGCCTGTACAAGGTGAACCTGTCTAGGCTGCTGTGAAGAGCTGGAGCGCTGGGACGAGCTGCTGCTGCCGCCGGTATCGCCTCGCGACAGAAGACGGGGCTGTGAAGCCGTCTGTGTCTCCTGGAGACACATGAGCTGGGTCTTCATGTCGCTCAGAACCTGTGCCATCTGCTCCATCTGCGTGATACTCTGGCACTGCTTCTTCTCTATCAGCTCCATGCGGTCCAACTTCTCGCTAATGATCCCCATGTCCGCAGCGGATGACTCTGCCTGTGCTGCTGCGACTGCGGACGAACTGGATGGACCTGCATACACCCGTGCTATCCGCTGGTACTGCACGGGTCCTGGCTGATGTGGCTGGGTCTTCTGAGTATAGAGCCTGGTCTGAGACATCACCATATAGTTCTCGGACATCTCCTCGTAGATGGCCCAGACCTGCTCATGGTCCTTGGCAAAGTAGGACCCGCCGCAAGAAGCGTTCACCAGACCCTGAAGCTCTGGCGTCAACCCGCTGAAAAAGCTCTGAACGAGGTTCGGCTTGGATATGTCGTGGTGCGGGCATCTGTCTAGGAGCTCTCGAAACCTCTCCCAAGCCTCGTGGAACTGCTCGTTGGGGAACATGGAGAAGTTGCTGATCAGGGCCCTCGCTGCATTCGTCCGCCCGAGTGGATAGTACTTTTTCAAGTACTCGGTGCGGAGCTGCTCCCAGGTGTAGACAAACTTCCCTAGATGCTTCAGCCAGGTGGCTGCTCTATCTACTAGTGAAAACGGGAAGGCTATCATCCGGATCGTATCCTGGTCCACGTGGCGATCGTGGACAGTGCTGCAGATCATCAAGAACTCCTGGAGGTGAAGATGGGGCTCCTCAGTAGCAAGCCCATGGAAACGGGGCAGTAACTGCAAGGTATTCGGGGGGAACTTGAAGTCCCCCCCGATAGCTGGCACTACCACCCAGTGATGCATCAGAGTCGATCCGGGGTTGTGCAACTCCCGCATCGGTCGTGGTGGTCCTCCTGCCGCGGCGGCTGCTGCGGCTGCCGCTGCGGCGGCTGCTGCTGCTGCGGCTGCTGCGGCTGCGGCCTCTGCATCCGGCATCTCCTCAGGCTCGCTCAGTATCTCCTCAGGCTCGCTCTGCTGGCCTCGCTCTGCTCTGAGCCTCTCCAACTCTCGCCTCATCTCTATCATGAATGCTCCCTGATCGCGTAACTGCTGCTGAACGGTCTCGAGTGATGCGATCAGGGTGGAGTTGATCGCTCCCTGGTCAAGTACTACATGCTGGTCTCCCTGTGGACCTCTGGAGTGATCGTCTGATCTGGCTGCCATAGAGACGTCTGCAAAATCAAATGAGCCCAACTCAGGTGCTGACAAGTCTGATAATCTCTCCTCGGGCTCATGTCTCTCAGTGCCGAAAGAAAGGGGGTCGAGGGGGAACATGGCGGAATCGTACTCGGGCTCGGAGAGCTGGTCTCGGCTCTCGCGGGCCAACCTAGATGATCGGGTAGACGTGCCCGAAAGCGGTGCAGCCAGAGGCTGCCTAAGAGACCGTCTACCCATCATCTTGATCTGGCGAGTAGTGCGGATGAGATCTGGAATCAACTATGATCAAAAACAAACCCCCGGTTCACCAACGCAACGCGAGCTGAAGACCGTGAAAGTTCGGTCAAATTATCTTGTCTATTTTATTTTGGTGAACACACAAAATATCAGAGCGCTTACGTGACCTGTTAGGATATCCGATGCTATCCCAACCGACTGGCCCGCACGGAAGAGTCGGTAATCGGTCGGGTCTAACACCGGGAGGCGCTACCTAGGGTGCGGGTCACTCTCTCGCGCATCCAAACAATACAATGAGGGGGTTGCTCTCCCCAAGACAAAGCTTTTAGGGTGAGCGGTTTTTAAGATCAAGTATGATTAGCAGTCCCAATTTTATTGTTTTTCTTTTTAATATTTTTCAGAGCAAACAAAAGGCCTAACGAATTTTTCGGTTCTCCTGATTATTAAGTCCGAAAACAGGGGGGAGAAGACGAAAAAGCCGATGCGCGATGAAATCAATGATGCATGCAAAGTAAGGAAGGCGTACCTGACTCCAGCACTCTACATGCAATATGATCCGCGCAGAATTTAAAGACAGGAAATAAACTACCTAAATGATGCAAGCGGGAAAAACCGAGTCCTAGATGAGTAATTCCTAGCGCAGAACCGTCTAACTCAGTCACTCGCCCTCGATCCAAAGAGTCTGGTCTTGGCCCACCCCTCCTCTTCTCGACAGGTCGAGTTCAGGAGTAGCGCTTGTGGGGCAGGCTCGCGGCGCGTAGGCTCTCAGGAAAGCGACTAAGTTATTTTTATTATTTATTATTAGTAGGTCCAATTAACGATCTATAGGAACAGATAAGCAGTTAGGTGTGTGGATCCTACTAATTACGTCACAAGCACCAGAAATTCCTACGGCTAGGGGCTCGAGTAAAAACCGCGTAAACACCGGAAAGGCAGTAAAAAAGGTAAAGAAAGCCACGAGAAAACCGCGAAAAACCGCTAAGGTCCTAAAGGGTCCCCCGAGCACACCGGTGCTCGGCGAAACAGACCCGCTACGGTAGAAGTCCAAACAGTCCAAGAGTTCAAGTCCCTGTATTATTACAATAATAATAAATGAATATCCCTAAACTATCCTCACCCACTCAGCTCTCTCTCTCTCTCCCGCTCTCTCCTGCGGCTCGATGAAGAAACGAGCCGCCTCCGCTTCGCTCGGGTGCACCGGCGCTCCTAGGAATGCCGCCCTCGCTCCTCGGGCCCTCGCAAGAAACAGAGAGAAAAGTGGTCAGTACAGAAATTATTGGCAGAAATGTGAGAAAAATATATGCAACAAATCTATACAAAAAGCCGCGAAAATCAAAAACCACGGAAAAAGCTAAAAATGACTACTAAGCCGTGCTCCCCGGCAACGGCGCCATTCTGATAACCCCGAAAAACCCTCAAGACCCGGGTGAAGGTAATGAAACAAGGGTCGTTGCGACCCGGATCTCAGAGGATGGGTATATCAAGAAAAAAATCGAACCGCGAAATAAATCAGAGATCAAACACGAAGTGCGATCCTAGCTATGAGATTAACCTGGTATAGCACCCAGGGTCGAACACAAGGAGCACGGGTTGGCTTAAAAAGCCTACGAAGTAGTCAAAGAAAAAGGGAAAACATTTTTAGTGGTTTTTAATTGTTTTTAAAATTTTTTTGGATTTTTAATATGTAGAGAAAATAAGGAAACACGAAAACAAGCACACTTTCAACAATTTATTTAATGCATGAAAAATCAAGCAAAAATTCAAGAAAAATTGTTTTTATGTTTTTTAGGTTTTTAAGTGTTTTTGGTGAATTTTTGAGATTTTTATAAAGTGTATTTTATTTTCTAAAAATCAAACAGCACTAAAAAGATAAGGTACTGTCCAGCAAGGCCCAAAACCCAAAGATAAAATATCTAAGGATCTCAAGAGGGCCTGGAGGTAATTTTCCTGTATACTAGAGAAAACAAGGAAAATTCGAGCACCAAAATTATTGTTTTTGGGTTTTTAGATTATTTAATATGATTTTTATGAGTTTTTAGGTGTTTTTGAATTTTTAGGGTTTTTAAGCAATGAAAAATAGCCAAAATTGGCTAGAAAATCAACCAACACAACAGAAACAAAACCTAATTTTTATGGAATTTTTGGGGGTGTTTTTATATTTTTTTGTAATTTTTTAATCTAGAGAGTAGCTAAAATGAGAGTTTTTGAATTTTTAAAAATAGAAAATAAACTCAGAAATGTCCCCCAAAATTCTCAAAAATCCTACAACATGGCAGGAACCATGTGTCAAATTTTTATCGAATTTGGAGATGAATTGATATTTTATTCAAAAATAACAAGGGGGCTTTGTGCACAAGGACTTAAGTGCAAATACCCAAAGTTCTGGGGGTCCTGGTGCAAAATACCCAAGAAATCACGCGCGAGGCGCGTGCTTGAGGCACTCAGGGACCTATATGTAAGAAAAACAAGTCCGAGGACCTTCTGGTAACTCGTACCAAAAAGTCCAAGGGCTATGTTGCAAATAACCCACGCAAAAGACGCTCATGCGCAAATACAATGCTCACAGGGGCATAAATGCAATTATCAAAAAGTTTCTATTCATTCATGAACATCCAGAACTACAGGGCTAGATTTGCAATTACACCAAATACACACGTGACGACGCACGTGGCTCACACAAACAAGGGCATAAATGCAAATAATCTAAAAGATGAGGTCCAGTGTGCAAATATCCCAACGTAAATAAAGTACTCTAAATATTTACAGGACTGAAACAGCAAGCAAAAACTAAGAGGGGGCCTAAGGTAATTTACCCCTTTATTAAGTCGAGCCGATGGATGGACGCCACGTTGCAGATCGAACGGCTGAAAAGGGGTGGCGCCCAGGGCTGGGTCTTCGACTGTGATCCGACGGTCCAGGTGCTGCCACGTTGCAGATCGAACGGTGGACGGAAGAAGTGGCTGAGCTTCGCTGGATCGACGGTGGAGATCGACCCTCGAATGGATCCGACGGTTGAAGCTGCTCCTCGGATGGACGATAGTGATGGAATCTGGAGCTCGGGGGTCAATCGGACGGCGGAGAAGGATGGTGGACGAACAGGGCTCCGGCGATCTTCGCCGGACTCGTGACGGCGCTGGTCCCCTCCTGGGCGCTCGCTGAAGATTAGAGGAGGAAGCTGCGGGCCCTCCGCGTCTAATGGGGGTCTCCGATGACCCAACCGATCCTCGGAGAGGTCCGGCGAGGTCGGCGGAGGCGGAGCAGCTGGACCAAGTGGTCCAAGCCCTCAGATGGGCTTGGATGAACCTGCAAAGTATCCCAACAAACTCGCGGGTCGAGGGCAAAGTGCCTCGACCCTGTTAGGCGTGGTGAAGGTGATCGGGGAGGCGAGATGGGCGAGCTTCGGCGATGGACGGAGGAGCTCGAATCCCAGCTCCTGTGCGAGCTGGGTTGAACGGAGATGCGGAGAATGTGCGCGGAGGGATGGCGATGGTGAGCGTAGGTTCCGATGATCAAGAAGATAAGCGATATGGCCGGAATCACAGGAACTCGGCGAAACTAAGATTTGGGGGAAACAAGAAATTACGCTAAATGGAAAGGCTAGAAAGCTACCTGGGTGGAGTGGAAGACTGTGCTGGAGCTTAGCTAGCTCCTGGTCGTCGCCTCAAAGGTTGTCACTGCCTGAGGCTCGAGCTCCTGCTAAGTGGCGGAGCACGGCGGCGCGAAGTCGCCGGATCGATGGTCCGGGCACCCCCTCCTCACTGCGACGAAGGCAATCGCGAGCTGTCACCTCGGAGATTGCAATGGAGGTCACGGGAATGAGAGTGGCGAGCCAAAGATGGCAATGGAGTGCGGCGGAGCTCAGGTTATATATCACTAGGGGTCCGGCTAGAAGGGAGTCGGGCGCGAAGCTCGGAGCGCGGATCCCCATGCAAACCTCCGGGCGGTGATCTCGGATGCACACAGAAGGATTAAGACCCGGGGTTTGCGCGAATGGCAGGCGGATCTGGCTGGGAAAAATAAGAGAACTCGGGTTGACAGCCCGATCCATGAAAAAGGAAGGTCCGCGGGGGAGTTGACCGGGGGTCAACATCCCCCGTGGACCAATCAGGAGAAGCCACGCAATTGAAACTTAATTTATTTATTTAGGCTAGGAAATGATCGAATTAGCAAAAACTTAAAACACAAAATATTTTTATTTTATTTTTTCTATTTTTTTGGTGATTTTTAATTAATTTTTGGAAATGAAAATAGGGTATTTACATAGTATAGCTATACATAGGTATATGTACAATATAGAGTTTTTTTTATTTTTAATTTTTAATTATTATTTTTGTACACTTTGATTCCTATTTTATATTTTATTTATTTATAGAATAAAATGAGGAACAAAAGGATATTTTTATATTGTTTTTATTATTTATATACATAGGTGAAATAAATAGTTATGTACAACTATATACATGACATATGTACAATATATTTTTGTATTTTTAATTTTTGTTATTTTTATTTGATTTTTGTTTTGTTTCTTTTTATTTATTTTATTTACAAAATATACCATAGAGTATTCACAAAAAGTTTTGAAAATAATTACATTTATTTATAGGGTTAAATAAATAAAGGATGATGGTCTATGCACATGGTGGAGGGGTATTTTTGCATTTTTGATTTTTAAATTTTTATTTTGTTTTTTAAGAGTTTCTAAATATATACAAATATTTACAAGAATATTTTTGGTTGAGGAAAATATAATTTTATTTATTTACATAGATATCTACACACGAGCTCCTATCTCTCTCTACTTGTGGCTTTTATGCGGTCAGGCCCATGCTGAGCCCTCCGTTGGGTTAGGTTGCTCAATATTTATTCTAAATATTTCCCTCTTTTTCTTTTTGATCTTTATTCTTTTATTTTTGCACAAAAACATGCTAATTATAAGTTTTTACACAATGCATGCTTTTGGTAATTATTTGTATTTACATACATCTACATGTATTTGCAAAGGTTTTTGTAGCTAAAATATAAGAATAAAGAGTGATGAATGGGTATTCATCACCCACCCCTAGGAAAATGGAAGGCTACACAGTATATGGGATAGTCTTATTAAAGATCGTCCTCGATTCTCTAGGTTGGGACGGTCAATTGGTCGAAACAATGAAATTCCCAAATCGATGGGAAACCCCATTCTAACGCATCTCATGCCATTGTCACCGTGCCCTCATGCATTCCCTTACGGCTACATCGTGCTTCTCATGGTGTTGGTCTCTTTGTCTCAGATGATTCTTTTCCTTTCCGTGTTCATCTCCTCTAATCCAGGTAACTCATAGCAACTCCATCGTCGCTGATCGATTTTTATTTTAAAACTTTTCGTGTTGCTATAATGTTGTAGTTGTATATTTTCTACTTGATATGAAGTTGTAGTTGTTTTAGATTTACATTGTATAGAATCATATACTTATTATAATTGTTATAGAATAAATACTACTTGTTATAATTGTTATAATACTTATTGTAATTGTTATAAGTGTTATATAGTTTAACTGAAGAATCAAATACTTGTTATAGAGTTGAATACTACTTAAAATGGGTAGGATATATAGTACAACCAAGAGAGGATTATAGTTGATATGTATTGAGTTAGAATCGATTTGATGCAAATGAACATATGAATCAATTATAGTTGGCATGTCTTGAGTTAGAGAGGATTATAATTGTTACAAATTTTTTTAAGTTTTTATTTAATGTAGAGATATGGTTAAGTCTTTGATGAACAAGAGATATGATGATTTTAAACATATAAAAATGGAGTAATCAAATTTTTAGACATGCATTTCACGTTGAAAGTGAGAATCGAAGAACAAGTGTTGTTGGTAATAAAATAAGATGTCCTTATATGAGATGTAAGAATAGTCGAATAAATGTCCAAGACTAAATTTTGAACATCTGATCTTAAATATATTTTGGTCACTAAAAAGTAGAGGTCTTGTGAGGGTCTTATCAATCTATAAAGTAGATCAACAGTCATCGAAACGACCGCTCACGAGACTTGTACTAATTCAACAATTAACCATAAATAAATATAGCATTGCAAATAAAAATGTGGAGCTAAAATTATTATAACTCTACAACAAATATGTATAGGTGTAAGTATGTGTAGAGGTCGAACGTAGGGAGAAAACATGATAGAGTGAGAAATTCAATCCTAAATTATTCCATTTCTTTTGTCTTTTTATTGTCTTTTTGTGTGGGTTTTATTTTAAATTTTTCATAGATTTTAATTTTTATATTTTTTAATTATTTTTAATTTTATATCTTTTATTTTCTTTTTATATTTTCTAATTTTAATTTTCTTTTTTATTTTTAATATAATAATATAGGAATATATAACTATATATATAATATAGGGTAATATATTTATAAACACAACTAAAAATCAACAAAAATTACAGAATAAAATATTTTTGTGTTTTTATATTTTTCTACCATCTTGTGTTTTTTTAAGGTATTTTTTCTAATTTTTAGGTGTTTTTAAAGTCAAAAATATACTAAAATAGGGATTAAATAAATTGATTGACTTGATTTGAAGATTAAAAATATCAAAAAGTATCAAAATTTCTCCAAATCAATTTTAATACATAATAAATAATATAAATAAAATTAAGATATAGAAATAAATATTTTTTGGATTTTTGATGATTTTAAAGGATTTTTGAGATTTTTAATTTTTAGACTCTATTTCTTTTTCTATCATTTAATGGTTTTTGGTCTGGAGTTACAAAATACTAAAATAAACAAAATACTAAAATAAACAAAATACAATTTTTGGAATTTTTACAAGTTTATATTTTTTTGGTAATTTTTAATTCAAAAAAGGATAATACGTGCCACTTTTCATTTTTAATAAATATGTAATTACCTAAAATGCAAACTAAAAATGTGGTGTGAAAGAGTATAATAGCACATACTTAACCCTATTTTTTCATATTTTTTAAAGTATGGATGATATTTTTAATCATTGGATTACAAGCAAAAAAATTATTGAACTAACAATGGTATAAGTGCTATTAAAAAAAGACAAGGATGTTTCTGCAAAATATCCAAAAAGTTACAACTATTATTTAAAGTTCAAGTACTAGATTAAATTGCAGAACGATGCAAGGGCTTCTTTCTATTCATCAGTATTTGAAATACGAATGACATTCCTACTTTTCCATCTTTTTTTGCTCTTCAAGTATAGTCTATCTACAAATGAAGTAAACAATCCTTCTCCTTTTTGATATAAGTAGCCCCTTAGTGGCACAACCTTATAACCAACATCTTTAGCCAAGTTCTTCGCTATAAAATGGTCACCTCATGTGGGACTTCACGTGAGGTGACATGGTACAAACCCAAATGTAAATAGTAGGAAAGGCGGGGTTCACATGCATTTTTTTATAAAAAGTTATTAACAAGAACAAATATTTACAAGACCAAGATATCAAAAAAAATGGGGGGAAGGATATGCAAATTACCCACAATAGATCCTAATGCAGCAATTGAAGGCACTCCACTTATCTACTTTTGAGCTTTTGAATGGCCAATGACGGTTCGAGGGCGACGACTGAAATTAGATCTCGGATCAAGATATAACGGTGGTTTCTTCGTGCATCCAATGGTGGCTGCTTATTTGGGCTGCATTGCATGATCATACGATGCTCAAGGTAGGTGGAAGAACTGAAGATGAACTCACCAAGAGCGAGTTTGGATCAAGTGTAGCGGGCTCCTTCGACCACTTATCGCACCTCTGGTTGGGTGTACACACTCCTGCAGTTGCTACTCAACTCCTCGAACCTCCAAGTAGGTCCCGAGCTCACAAAATGAGCCGTGGAAGTCAATGTCTCCGGTGAGGCTCCTGGAAGGTTCTCCTGACAAATTCGCCCCACAGACAGAGCCCTTTAGCTCCTAAGACCTACATAAAATGATAGTTGGGTTGAGGGCTGACTGCCTCGACCTGTTAGCGGGTGGAATGGAAGGGATATTTGTAGAATGGATGTCTCTAGTGAATGACAGAGTTGGAGAAGTGGATCTCCAGATCCACGAAGGATTTGCGTGAGCGAAGTGTTGTAGGGCATAGAAGAAATGTAGGGGAGAGAATTGGTGGCAAACGACAGGGCAGAACAAGGTTGGTTGATGGTGGAGTGGTCACCAGAACAGATGTCCGACAAATTATGAAAGATCGATTATACACTAATGCAAAGGATTAAACGCTAAAATAATTTCATAAATGAAAAGCAAAATTTAAATGCTACCTAGAAATGATAGAAACGAAGCTCAAGTAGTTGTGGGCCACGAGATGGAGACCTCATGTCGGCGAGTGTCGGAGATGTGGAATCAACCTCTATACCGCCTCCTTGATCCTACAAGATGCTGGGCGAACTCCCTCTCACGAAGCTCAATCTATGGAGCACAAAAGGAGGAGAGAATGTGAAGCGAAAGAGATTCAAAAATTTGATGAAGGAGCAGGCTCGAGTTGTGTGTAAGTAATGAACAGGGGAAGAAAATTGAGGTGGAACGCTCGATCTAGTAATGCATTCCTTGAGGAGATGGGTGCGCCTGAAAGGGCTGGGATCATGGAATAAAAGAGGTGAAGGAATCAATCCACATCGATGAATACATGGATTGGAAAACAAGGTAGAAGAGGGGGTCAAAGCGAGATTCCGACAAGCCTAGACCTGTATTAGAGAATTCGACCCAGGTCGATGGGGGGCATGACATGATTGGGCCACGTCACCTACAAAAAGAACAAATAAGAATAAATTTAAAAATAATTCAAATAAATTAATAAATAATTTATTTAATTTTTAGTTAAAACATGGAAAATGTTTATTAAATTATGTAATATTTTAATATGATTTTTATTTATTTTTAGGACTTAATTTATTATAAGTTACTTTTTACAAGGGTAATTATTAGTATATTGACATATATTTTGTATATTTTATTTATATTTTATATTTTATATTTTATTATTTTATACACTTAATTTATATAATTTTTATAACTTATTTTTATACACATAAATACATTTTTATTATATTTTTATGTTGTAGTTTGTATACTTAAATAAATATGTATACGTATTATATAGGTATAAGTATAGTATATTCATATATATATATTTTATAAATTATTTTATTTTATTATTTTCTTATGGTTTTATTTTATTTTAAATATGTATAAATACTATAAATAATATTTATAAAATTATAAAAATATAAAAGTTTACAAATTATAAAGAATAAATAAAATGAATATTATATTCAGGTATATTGAACAATAAGGGGTCCAAAATCCAAAATCTAACTTTTGTATCTTAATTCAAATTAAATAAAACTACCTTCATTAAATATCTAATAATAAGTTATATACAATTAAAGCTGATTTTGATGCATTTTGAGTTCATATGGAGAAGATATGAGTTTGAGAAGTTTGGGTTTTGGATTTTATTTTGAGTGTAAAATGTATAGTGCATATTAATTTTATGTGAGATCATTTTTATATTTTTCTTATGTATTTATATATACATCTTTCATGTACAAAGTTTATTAATTTAATGTATAAATAATAAATAATAAAATAGGCTCCAAAAATAAATTATTGGGGAATAAAAATTAGGGTTTTTATTGAGTTTTGGCCCTTATCTCTCCCTACTTTATTTCTTGTCGATCCAGTCATCTTAATGCCCGTGTCTCGGGATTTAGGGTCATAAAATACCTTTTTCATTATTTTTTCCTTTTTTATTCTTTTATATTGACTTTAAACACATTGTATTTCATATAGTATTGATACAATAAACAATGAATGCTCATTTATGCAAAATAATGATATATGCATGCATTTAGTTAGGGTTTAAAGTCTAAAATGAAAGAATAAAGGTGATGAAATGGAGATTCATCACTCCCATATACTTGCTTTTACTAGTCCCTAACAAACACTTATGCCTATAAGTGCGGAAAAAGAAAATAAAGAATAGAAAAAGAAAGAACTTGGATTGATTTTAACTTTCAAACTTGTCTTCATAAAATCAAAGTGTGGAGTTAAAGTCAGACCTTTCGTTTTTAGGTGTGATCGGAACCTGATTGGGAAACGGATTTGAAACACAACATCTTTCTGAGATCCACAAAATTCTGCTCAAGTCTCCTCAATAGCCAGGTCAGAATAAGTCATATCATGTGACAACACTTATGACTATGAATCTATCTTGGACAATGTGTGTGATATGTAGCTCTCCTTGGCTGAAGCGGTAAAATCAATCTTCTCCAACATGGTGACCCTAACTCCCCAATCTAACAACTCTTTCCTCGAGAAGCGGATATTCCCTTTTAATTTCAAGTAGAACAAGCTCAAGAAGACGAGGTGGGGAGAAGAATGGACGATAACCAGTGTATTACATGTCCTAGGATGCTTGACCAGTATAGCCAAGCCATTCGACAACATGCTCACATGGGGTTTGACTTTGAAGCTCATGCCTGCTTATTGACTGAATAAATATATACATACTCCGACAAACATTTTATTTTGAATCAAGCATGCCCACTTTTTTTTTGGAGTTTTTGATTTTGCATTTTTTGAAATATTATATATAGTATTATTTATATAATGATTTTTTCCTGCTGAGCCAATAGACTTTCCCTCTTTTGAAGCTTTATTGCAACTCACAACTTCTGTCTTTATACCTCTTTGCTACTGGATCCGGTTGGGATGCAATGATCAAAATGTCGACTTTCGATATTTCCATTGGCTTGTGTCTATGCTGACAAATCCATCCCTCTACCACTTTCAACTGAGGTGAGCAAAGTGTAAGGTGCATATGTGACATAATATAGAGATATAATGATGAATTTCCATGGAAGTATTTTTAAAAAAAATAAAATAAAATAGGCGGGGGAGCTAAGTTACCTCCCACATAAGGGGTAGTTCCATTTAACCCACACACACATACACACACGTGCATGCACATGCAGGTAACTTAAGATGCTACCCCCTTAGTTAACAGATCACGTGCCATTGCTCTCCAAAACTATCCTCATGCAGACCTTCGTTATAGAGTTGGAACATTTGAATCTTGATTTCATATTCTACCACTTGTTTACCATTATTCCAATGTTTTTGAAATCAGACCGGACCGGACGGTTCGACCGGTCCGATCGGTGAACCAGGCCTGGACCGGTTAACCGATTTATGCCGGTTCGGTTCGATTATTCAAATTTTAATTAATCCATCTGGTTCAACCTATTTTTTGACCCGGTTTAATCAGGTTCAATCAAAGTTGAACCACATTTAATTTTTAAATTATTTAAAAATTTTATTAGTAGTGGGAGTTGGACCCATGACCTTTGGTTTTCCATTTCACAATTCTAACCGACTACACTAACACAACTTTTTACATGTATTGAGTTATATATATAATTAAATTATTATCATGTTATAGAGCATCTAATCAAAATAATATGTATCTATATGATATGTATGATATTTGATGGTGCATAAGAAAAATACTTTATGTATAGTGTGAAATATATACATTATCTATGTATTATATATATATTTCAAGTATATTAAGTGTATATTATATATATAATTTCATTTCGGTTTGATTAGCCGGTTCAACCATTTTTTTCACCGGTCCGGTTATATTTTAATTTTAAATAATGATGACGCATCATCATCCGATTGAACCTGTTTGATTACATGGTTCGACCCGATCCGACCATTTCAGCAAGGTTTTCGGTTTGATGTCGGGCTCGATTTCAAAAACCTTGTTTTATTCGAGAATATAATTCGGGGGTCAATTCTTAGATTTGCTATGACGATATGCTCCGTGATTGATTTTGTGTTGTTTGGACAATTTTATTGGCAAACAATGATTTTCGTAACATGGAGATAAATCAGGGTTTTACTAAAAAAATTATCAGATATGAAACCAAATTCCAAAAAAGTATCATATGAATTAAAAAAGGAATTTTTACACCCATAACCTTGAGTAATTTCGTAATAACATTCATCACCCTGCATAATTGAGAATTACATGAGAAATCTCGAGTAATGCTTAACTCTTACATGGCATGACCCTGTGCTATGTTCCGTTTGAGAAGTCCATTGGATTTGACAGTTTCCGTTTGTAAAAAGATAAAATTACCCTTACTACTCATTCTTATTTACAAATCATAACATCAACGATGCATGCTCCACGGTGTCCACCTCTTTGAGCAACCCCATGTCGCTGTCGGTCCCTACCGGTCCCTGCCCGCCGACCTCCCCCTGCCGCTACCTTACATGCGGAAGACCCCACCTCGACCACCCCGGGTCCCTTGCCGGTGCCTGCTCGTCGACCTCCAACCTCTGCAACCCCCCTCGACATCCCCTACCTGCAGCTCTGCGATCAACCCCCCCCCACCCCAACCCGCCCCTAACCTTCCGGAACAGGCCTCACCTCTGCAAACACCCCCCTCCCGGTCCTTGCCCCTGCAACCCCTCCCCATGTCGGCCATGCAACCCCTCCCCTCGTCAGTCCCTGCCCGTAGGCCTCCAGCTCCCCCTCCCTCCACCCCCATGCAACCCCCTCGATATCCCCCACCCGCAGCTCTGCGATCAACCCCCCAAACACGCCCCCGACCTTCCGGAACTGGCCGCACCTCTGTAGGCATCCCCCACCCTCGGTCCCTGACCCTGCAACCCCTCCCCCTGCCGCCCCCCCTGCAGCCCCAAAACCACCACCGACCTTCCGGAACTGGCCGCACCTTTACAACCCCCTCCCCCGGGTTGTTGAGCCCTCCAAGCCCCCTTCCTGCGAAATCGCCTTTTGCAACCCTGCAAACCCTAACCTTTGCAAGGAATCGCCTTGGTCGACATCCCCCTCCTCCCCTGCAGACCCCACCCCCTTCCCTCTACGGAACCGCCTTGGTCAACCCCTCTACCCGACCTTCGAAGTGCAGGCGACCGTCGCTGCAAGCTCCCCTCTCGGACCCAGCCGACTTCCTTCATCGTTCCGCATGCAAGATCCCCACCCTCGCCGTTGTCCTTCACCATCCCTCTTCCTGCAGCGTGGAAGCCAGTCAGTCATTGTCGATCAGCTATCATAGCTCCCAATTCTAAACTTAAAGCCACGTTTTTTTGCAGGTGCTGGCTCAAGAGAAAAGCATGGGATTTTTTTATTTAGGTTAATCTTAGACGTTATATTCTACAGGAATTGCCCCATTTAGGGACGACAACTAGCGACGGTCTTGGAATGACCGTCCCTAATGCCTCTTTTTAGGGACGGTCATCCAACAACCGTCCCCAATAACCACATAATAAGAGACTGTATGTGGCTATCATCCCTTTTGTATTAACTCAAAGGGGACGGTCACTAATGACCGTCCCCTCTGCCTCTTGAAGGTCTTTGGGGACGGTTCTGACCGTCCCCATAAGTCTTCTGTTGGCGTCGCCTCTGACGAATGGTGCAAAGTGGTCGACCGGAGGGGACGGTTATAGTGACCGTCCCCTCTGCCTCTTGAAGGGCTTTGGGGACGGTTCTGACCGTCCCTATAAGTCTTCTGTTGGCGTCGCCTCTGACGATTGGTGCAAAGTGGCCGAACAGAGGGGACGGTTATTGTGACCGTCCCCTCTGCCTCTTGAAGGGCTTTGGGGACGGTTCTGACCATCCCTATAAGTCTTCTGTTGGCGTCGCCTCTGACGAATGGTGCAAAGTGGTAGAACAGAGGGGACGGTTATAGTGACCGTCCCCTCTGCCTCTAAGGGCTTGGGGGACGGTTCTGAACGTCCCCATAAGTCTTCTGTTGGCGTCGCCTCTGACGAATGGTGCAAAGTGGTCGACCAGAGGGGACGGTTTTGATTGACCGTCCCCTCTGTTTTGGCCAAAAGCGACGGTCTTTAGTGAACCGTCGTCGATCGTCACCATAGGGGACGGTTATTACGACCGTCCCTATTGGTCAGATCGAAAAAAACCCCTTCGACTTGCGTTTTCATCCCCATTCTCACATTTGCAAGCCGCCGCCCCAAGGTCGCCCTCTCCGCCCCGGCGTCGCCTCCGGCTCTTCCTTGCTTTCCAACCTCGTTAATCTTCATTTCCGGTAACTATAAACACTCCTTTGCTTTTATTCTTGTTTATTTTACTTGATAATCTTGTTAGAGTTGTTTTTCTTCATTGGATTTAGTTGTTTTGATTATATGCTTAGGTTTGCTTGATATGTTTAGTATATAATAGATATGATTTGTCTAGGTTTGCTTGATGATATGCTTAGGTTTGCTTGATTCCCCTAGTTATTAATTTTTTTGATGATAAGCCTAGGTTGTGTATACAATAGGTTAGGGATAATGCTTAGGTTTGCTTGATTCCCCTAGGTTTGCTTGATGATATGCTTAGGTTTTCTCCCTAAGTTGTGTATACAATAGGTTAGGGATAATGATTTGGGTATACCATAGATTTATCTCTTAGCCTTTGTGCCACAGCGAGCCCCGCAAAGCGCTTTCTCCTAAGCTCAAGTGTGTTGAGCACAGAGGAGGGGTGAGCCAAGACCAGACTTTTTGAGCCTAGAGATGAATGAGAGACTTGTGGCGCTTCATTATGGTTTAGGGTAGAAAACTTGTTGTCTATAATAACACAATGTTGGATTTTATTCTGATTGTGCAGTAAAATGGATAAATCATGGATGGATAAGAGATACGATGATTTTCAACAATATAAGAGAGGAGTGATTGCGTTCTTGGATTGGGCATTTCAAATAGAGAGAGTTGTTAAGAAATTTGGTGGTCTAAAGATTTATTGTCCATGTGTGAGATGCAAGAATATTAAATGGGATGTTAGAGAGGCAGTGTATAACCATCTCATCCTCAACGGATTTTGGTTACATTACTCCATTTGGACAGAACATGGAGAGGGTTTAGATGTGCGAATGGATGAGGATATGGGCGTTGATGCAGGAGTGACTACCCAAACCTTGAATAATGTTGATCACGAGTTATTTGAACTAATAGACGATTTAAGAAGACCTGAGGCACAAGACATTGGTTCAGACGATAGGTTCTCGAGCAGTTGGCCAGATGCAGAAGATACATTGGCTCCTGGGGTGGAAATGACGCGTTTGCAGTTTTTGTTAGAGCTGTTTAAGATGAAAGTAAGGAACGGATCAACTACAGCAATGATGACAGATGTGTTGGGTTTAATACGAAAGTTATTAAATAATCCTCAGAATTATCCTAAGGATTGGAAAGAGGCGAAGTAACGATTCTGATCACTTGGTCTGAAATACGAGAAGATAGATGCTTGTGTTAATGACTGTATGCTTTTTCGAGGAGAGAATTCGGATCTATTTCTTTGTCCATATTGTAATGCTTCCCGGTATAAAGAAGAAAAAAATGATTTCAAGAGAAAGAAGAAGTCGGTGAAAATTTTACGGTACTTCCCATTAATTCCAAGACTAAAACGTCTCTTCATGTCAGAAAAAACTGCAAAGTGGATGACGTGGCATTCTCGTTCAAATAAACGAGATGCTAATGGAGCTATGAGACATCCATCCGATGCAGAAGAATGGATAAAATTTGATTAGAGATATCCGCAGTTCTCTAATGATGAGAGAAATGTTCGTTTGTGATTAGCCTCAGATGGTTTCAATCCGTTTGGTAATATGAGTCTGAGTTACAGCATTTGGCCCGTGATTCTGATTGTTTACAATCTACCACCATGGATGTCAATGAGTTCATCATTTATGATGATGACGCTACTAATTCCTGGTCCTAAAGGTCCTGGCAACGCAATTGATGTGTACCTAGAACCGTTAATGGATGAACTAAAAGTCTTATGGACTACTGGAATACCTACATATGATGCATGTAGGAAAGAGATATTTAAATTACAAGCTGCACTATTGTGGACTATAAATGACTTTCCCGCGTACGCAAATTTGTCTGGTTGGAGTACCAAGGGAAAACTCGCATGTCCGGTCTGTTTTGAAAAAACACATTCGACATGGCTGTCTGAAAGTATGAAGCATTGCTATTTGGGTCATCGTCGATTCCTTCCACCAAAGCATAGATGGCAAAGGGCCGATAATAATAAGAAATTCGACGAGACACCTTATGGACAACGAGTTGACTTAGCTCGTGTGAATGACAACATTATTTGGGAACAACAATTACTTGTACGAAGCAGTTGCCTAGGACGGACAACCAAGAAAAGTGCAGCCGGCGGTTGGAAGAAGCAAAGTATTTTTTTCAGAGAGTTACCATACTGGAAACACTTACAGCTTCGTCATAATTTGGATGTCATGCATATTGAGAAGAATGTATTGGAAAATATTTTGGGAATGTTAGATCTTTCGGGTCAATCAAAAGATAATTTAAGGACGAGACGAGATTTAGTTCAACTTGGTATACGGGAAGAACTACATCCAATTGAATTAGACAATGGACGGATTACTGTACCTGCAGCTATATATACTTTATCCAATGCTGAGCGTGATAAAATCTTCAGCTTCCTTAAAAGTCTGAAGGTATCTGACGGGTTCTCATCGCAGCTGTCGAGGTGCGTAAATGAAAGAGAACGTAAGATAACTGGATTAAAAAGTCATGACTGTCATATTTACATGGAAGTTTTACTGCCATTAGCAATTCGCGGAATTGTTGACGATGCTGTCCTCCAATCATTAACAGAATTGAGTGGTTTTTTAGATTATTGTGTTCGAAGGTTTTAGATCCGATGATCTTGAGAAAACTTGAAGAAGATATTGTTATCACATTATGCAAATTGGAGCAGATTTTCCCACCAGCCTTCTTTGACGTCATGGTTCATTTAATAGTTCATTTAGCATGTGAAGCAAGAATCGGTGGGCCGGTTCAATATCGTTGGATGTATCCAATAGAAAGATTCCTTCGAAAATTAAAAAATATGGTCTTTAACAAGGCACAACCCGAAGGATGCATTGCTGAAGGTTATCTTTGTGAAGAGTGTATTAATTTCTGTGAAATGTATATGGACGGTGAAAGCGTGTGTTTTAACCGATATGAACGAAATGATGAAGGCGAGGTCGTGGAGGAAGAGGACGAATCTAAATTATGGGTCTTTCATTCTTGTGGCAGGCATATATTCAGTGGTTTACGCCGCGTAATATCCGATGAAGATAGAGATCTCATACAGTACTATGTCTTGATGCAGTTGTCAGAAATAGATGAATTCTTTGATGAGTACAATTCATTTTTTAATGAGACGCATAATAAATCTGAATTCCTCAAATGGTTCCGTTCACGTGTGAAACATTTACGGGAAACAGCAGATGATAGGTGGAACATTAACCTTGACTTCTTGGAAGCATACCATATTCTCAAGTTATGTCTTACAAGGGTTATATTGTGAATGGATACAGATTTAGAACAAAGTCCGCCGACGAGATGAAATCGACGCAAATGTCGGGTGTTATAGTAAAAACAGATTTGCCTTCAGGTTTAGACGGCTATTATGGGGAAATACTTGACATAATAGAGATCAGTTTTACTCATGAATGTCGATGTGTTCTTTTTATGTGCAATTGGTTTGATGTTGGTCGCGAGGGAATAGGATACCAAAGAGACAGAAATGGGATCATTTCATTGAAACAATCTGGGAAATTGCAAACAAATGAGCCCTTTACACTGGCCAGCCAGGTAGAACAAGTTTTCTATATTCCAGACAACTTAACTGATGGATGGATCATACCCGTGAGAACAGTGCCAAGGGATTTTTTTGATGTCAACGATGATGATGAGTTGCTAAATATAAACGAGGCATATCAAGCTGAAATACAAGAAAATCCAACACAAATTGTAGATGTGGATTTTTAAAATGTAAGTTTACCATCATTTATTTTCCAATCTTTTGATGTAATATGTGAATTATATCATTGCTGTTATATCTAATTTAAATGTTTCATAATATGCAGATATACCTCCACGTCCTAGACGCATTCGGGATGCACCGCCGGCACCACAACGAGGGAGTGAGACCTCCGATCCTGACGGATCGAGTAGCTCAGGCAGACGTAGAGGCCCATCTCAGTGCCGAGTGTTGGACCGTCTTCGTCCTGGTGAGACACTCAGGGTGCGGATAGTTGGAGGCGATGCGATGGGGGAGAACTCAGCTGTTTTCCAGAGTTACTTGGGACAGGTGTGCAGAGCCAGGGTCCCTTTCCACATTACACACTGGGGTTTAGTGGAGCGGTCAATAAAAGATGCCATTCTTCATGATTTGGAGGTATTTATAATATTAACAAATCAAATTTTTTCTTCAGTATATATATATATAAACTTATTTATGTTTGCTTTGATTTCTTTGCAGTCTAGTTTTTCCTGGGACCGTGACCCGGCCACTGATGCTCTGATTTTAGGCCATGGGGGGGAGATGTTACGTAAGGCCCGAGTGAGTACCTTTCTTTATAGTTAAGTACAAATATATTTTTCATCATCTAAGTATATAATTAATTTTCTTAATATTTTAAAGTATTTCGACCCGGAGCTTCCATTGGAAGCCAATTTGGCAAATTGTCCTCCGAATGTACCCGCAGAACAATGGAGGGCGATGGTCACTATTTGGATGGGAGAAGAACACACGGTATGTGACATAAATATATGCATTTTATAGATATATCATTTGGAATTACTATCATTTGGAATTCTTTTATTGAAATTACTATCTTCGTATAGGGCATCTCAAGGAAAAATGCTGAAAATCGGAGGAAAGGTTTCAAGTCTACCCATAGAATGGGGAGAAGAAAAACAAATCAACTCAAGGATGACTTCGTAAGTAATCTACTTTATGATTAGTGTTAAAATTGTAACCATTATATATGTATTAAAATAGTATCGTACGTTTACTAATCTTTTGCCATTAGGAAGTGGAGAACGAGCGAGTGCCCAGTCGAATGGAAGTCTTCGAGAGGTCTAAGAGCCGCGATGTGGGCGGGGAAGTTCATTGGGTGGATCCTGCCTATGGTCCAATTCATGTAAGTTATTCGTAACATATTTGCATCTTTTTTACAAATTAAATGAATCCGAACTTAATTACTTAAATAAATTTGTAGGAGGGGATGGTGAGGCTCACAACCACTGGCTCTGTAGACCACTCCGGAACGAGTCATCCACCTCTTACTCCTGATGCGGCCTTCCTCCAGGCGACCGGTCCAGAGCATCAGGGACGCGTCCGTTGTGGTGGTCGTGGCGCCACCATACGGAATTGGTATGGAGTAGGGACCGACTCGACCTCTCAGAAGACACAAAGGGAGAGGGAACTAGAGAGTCAGGTGTCTAGCATGAATATGGAGATTCAGGATTTGCGCCAACAAATGGCGATATTCAATGCATTCATGCAGGCACATCAAGGTGGAGCGTCGACTAGCCACCCAACTGTTGATGATAATACCGCTGCGAGGCTAGGCGACGACGATGACGGTGAAGAAGAAGATGATGCTGATGATGACGAGGACGAGGACGACGACGAGGATGAGGACGACGAGTAGGATAGCTTACTTAGTTTGTATGATACTTTAGTATATTGTATAACTATTTTGAACAATTAATGTAGGACAATGTAGTATTTTGAATGCATGTGTTGTTGGACGAGTTTTTTATGAATGTGGATTGCATTTTTTTTGTCTGGTGATTGTAATTTATATTATGTATACAGATTTTTTGTAATAGGGGAAAATGAGGATCAAATAGGGGGCAATGGAAATTTTTTTTGTTAGCAGATTAACAAAGGGGACGGTCATTGTGACCGTCCCCTTCGTACTTACCGTCTTCAGTTTTTATCATTTGGGACGGTCAGGACCGTCTCCCCTGACAGACTTTACGGGACGGTCATGACCGTCCCCAATAAGACACTTTAAGGGACGGTCACGACCGTCCCCTGTGGCTGACTTTTAGGGACGGTCTTGACCGTCCCCTATGTGCGGGTATTGGGGACGGTTACTAATACCGTCGCGTATACCAAATGCGACGGGACCTTTAGAGACGGTCTTATGACCGTCCCCATTGATCAGAGGGGACGGTCAACTTATCGTTAGCGACGGATGTTGACCGTCGCCTGTTCTAATCTTTCTTTTAGTGTTAGATCGTTGATTGATTTGATTAACTCAATCATATGGTTGAGTTAATGAAGTAAAGTAACGGAAGGTTATGGATGTAAGACGGCACACTTATTCAGATAACTTAAGCGTAATTCACGATTATGCAGGGTTATGAATGATATTACAAAATTACCAAGGTTATAGGTGTAAAAATCCCTTAAAAAATAATTTCTTATATTCGATTCGGGAACGTGTTCACAGCTCCGTAAAATTGATTTCTCAAGTACCTTTCCATTTATTTTAACATCTAAAAAAACATATCGATCTTCAAAATGCTCAAGCACATATGTAAATATCTGACGAATGTATTTATTATTTAGCAATTCAATGGGATGGCAGCATTCATATGAAAGAGATGAACGTTTCTTTTTTATTTTTCATTGAGTTTTTCTTAATTTGGACGGTCATAAGGGAGAGGAGATTCATTTGGTTTCACAATTTTCTGATTATAACTGAAGGAGATAAAAAGAAATGAACGATTGGTAATTATTGGACGAGTAAAAATGGGAAAACACATGGATTTAAGACTGCGAAAACCACCAATGACAAAAGAAGTTATTTTAATCTCCATTATCGGAAGGAAATGGGACTAAGTGAAGTGTGTGCTCATCATTTTCCTAATAAGATCTGAGCTTATTGGAAAATTCCTCTATATACACACACATATACACGATGAAGGTATAATCACTAAAGAAAATCTTTTGCATTCTAAAAGCTTAGTATATCAGAAATAGAAAATTACAACAAACAATTATTTCTTACATTGGAAATGCTTCAGGGAATTATAACAAGAGAATATCAATATTAGCCAAAAGAATTTGGTTTAAATAAAAAATATAAAGAAATGACTTAATATGGTCGGATTCCACGTTTTGGAGAAAATTATTTCTAATTTTAAGTACATAAAAAAGAAGTTGTATACTTTGATACCATTTCAAGGTGGGTATCAATTTACATGTATACCATTAAAATCATCCATTGAAAAGATACTTTTGAAAATTCGAGATACTTTATATCATATATTTATTGCTATATCTTTCGGGTAGATACGATTACAAGTTTTTCTCCATTATATTTCTTAAATATTAGTTACTGACAACAACGATTACTAAACATTATGATTGAATATGCAGGAACAATTATATCTATATAAACTGTCGATAATAATTACAATATAACCAATACAACAAAAAATGAGTTACAATGACCTTTTTTCAAATTCTTCACTAAATCAGCCATTGTTAAATATATAATAACAAGATTATTCGTTGTGAATTTTTATATGTGAAATTACCTTAACGACGGTAAATATAGCGATGCTTATCCATTGTTATTTTTAAAAAATTTAAATAATCATCGTTAAATTTTGAACTAAAAGGTTAATGACGATTAGTTGAAAAAAGTTCAAAATATATAACGGATAAGCATATGATATTATATTCATAGTTAATTTCAAGTATAAAAACTAATTTCACAACGAGTAATATCATCATTATATATTTAACAAGTAGTGGTTGACTTTCAAAAATACGTAACTATAGCTCAATTTTATTGTGGTGAACAAGCAAGTGTTGAAATTTATTTATAATTGCAATTCTAGAACAAATATGCCAGTTCACCTGGACAAAACGAATCTATAATGACATTTAATCCGAAATCCATCACTATGTCATTGTTGCTAAATATATAATTATCATACTATTAATTGTAAAATTATTTTTTATACATGAAATTAGCGATGAATGTCATGTCCATTATTATATCACATTAACGATCCAATATAACAATGCTTATATATTTCTTTTTTTTCAAAGTCATTTTTGAATGGAAAAGAGGATAAGCTCCTAAGGTGTGAGTCACTACAAACGTGTTATATCATTAACAAGAAGGGTTATAAAGTGCATTACATGGACTCCCAAAAACTCATGAGACACAATATTTTCTGAATAAAATCTCTTATTCTTAAAAATGAGCTCATTTCTTACCAGCTAGATTAACCACAAAATCGCAAAAGGTTTTGCACCATCGTCAGTGGAGATGCCTCCAACCTTTCTTATTGCCTCCCAAAAAGCTCGCAAGACCACCCACGTCTTTCCACGGGATCATCATATCCCTCCAAACCTTCGCCGAAGCTTCGCAAGTGAAGAAAAGATGTTATGAGTTCTCCATCTGCTCCCTGTACCAGTCACAATTCACATCTTGATGTCCCAAAATTCTCGTCCTCCTACCTTGTCACAAAGTTAGTCTCTCCCCAGGCACCAGGCACCTGAGTAAAATCTTTATCCTATTTGGGATCTTGCAAACTCAAATAATCTTCACGTCCTTGCACAAGCCGAGATCTTGTCCATATCCACCATTTCTTAGCTCGCCATACAACTGCTTGACAGAGAATCTTGTACCCAACCACTCATAATGGTCCATGGTATGAGAGTAATCACCTGGAACATCGGTTAATAGCCTAAGCAATTCCCCTCTCCTCCTGTCTGAGAGGACCGCTGCAAAACTTAGGGAGTTTTACCTCCTCCTGTATTAATAATCGCTAATTTTCTAATTAAGAAATTAGTAATAATTAATTAAAATTTTGAAAATAAAACAGATAAACATTCTTACTAAATTAAAGAATAAAAAAATAATTCCGCGAATAATAGCATCGTAATCTACATCGTAATCTATACATATCCTAAAGGGCATAATGGCGCCCACGGACATTAACTTTTTATATTGAAAAATCCCATTTTACCCTTTAAACAATTAATCCCACGCCGCTTAAGACGTTAATAGTTTGTTACACTTTTCAAAGCACTCTACATTCGTAGGTTCATACAAATTAAAGGTCACAGGTTTGTCACATATTTGAGACCTTTCCCAATCTTTTACTAAGTAGGCCTGTCCATCTACCATTTTTTATTATTTGTTTTCATTTCAAAAACAACTATTTCTTTAGTTTCGTAGAATTGCATTTACAACTAAGAATATTGTTTATATTCCTTTTCCAATACAGATTTACCTATTAGACTGATAATAGATAATGCAATTTCACTATATATTACTCCCCGTGGAGTAGATACCGTTCATGATTTTTTTATTTATATTTTTTAGATGGTTCGATTGAATGTTTGATTTAATAATGCAATGGGTGCATCTGCGTGGGGACAAGAGCAAGACGCGGATGGCTCTTCCATTAGCAGATGACAAGAGATTGGGGCAAGAGAAAGACACGAATGGCTCTTCCATTAGTAGATGGCGAGAGATTAACTGTCGGCGTGGCGACAATTTCAAGTACTCAAATACACGTGTCCTATTTCCATTAGCAGATGGCGAGAGATTAACTGTCGGCGTGGCCATAATTTCAAGTACTCAAATACACGTGTCCTATCATATCTGCCATATGCCTTTCTCTCCTTCCACCGAACCGGCAATCGTCCTATATATCTGCCCCGCGATTACCCCTTCCTCTTCAACAAATAATAGCAGTGAGTCCTCCCTCAAATACCTCTTCTGTCGCAGCATCTTCATGGATAACAGGAGGCGTATCCACTGCATGCCTGATAAGTGTTTATGGCCATTGAACGACTGCTAACATTGGAATTAATCAGTCGCATATGTTGTCGACCACAACTGGATGCCATGGTTCTTCCACAGAAAGATGACTATTTCTCAGTTTAGCGACAGTGGTTTCACATCTGCAAGTTGTACCTGCATTGGGATTCAACCATGATAGAGGTTTGGTCATCGGAGACACTACTAAACACTGTAACATGACTAGTATGTTGGCCGAGAACATGAAAGTGTTCTTATTATAGTGAAATTCGTGTTCCCATGGCTGAGGATATGAAGGCGTATCATCATTGTTTCTTGATTTTACTGCAGTTTGTATGATATTTTCATCATATTCTTTGGTTTTTTGTGTTTACCTTATTCTCATCTCCTTTTTTCGTGTATAATTTGAAGCTGTTGAACACCTGATCCGTCCAAATAGTAACAGAAAAATATCTGGATTTACTTGAGAGGAGAAACTATGGTCGAAGCACCTTCATCGATATTGTGAAATCATGTTGCCTGAAGGCTGCTCATTGCTGTATCGTGCTGCATTGATCTTAGGAAATTGCACCAGTGCAGACTCTACTGTCGCTCCACGTGCATTCGTCCGAATCATACGAAAACCACATCCATAAAAATCAGACACAAAGATCTCATACCCCAAATACAACAGAAATATGTAAGTACTTGCAAGGCGTCTTGCCTGAAGGCCTTCTTGACATCCTCCTTGGAGGCACCAGGCTCGATCCTCATGTTCTTGAACTATATGAAGACCCGTTGAGTACTCTCTCTTCATCAAATTCATTATTCATATTTGAGGTAAACTAAGTCCATTATTATTACTATTGGTAATTCCATCGATGCCCGATCGATCACGTCCTCATGGCACATGCCCACAAGTTCTATCTTATGCCCCCTTAAACACCCATATATGCTGAAATACAACTCCCATGATGATGAGCTATATTGCCCACCAATGACGTGTTGCGATGTGGGAACACTTACCCTTGCAATATTTCAATGTTCTCATGATCCGCGCATATAAAATTGTTGCCGACAAAGAACTGTATCGCATATCCCCACCCTCAACAATATGTCCTTAGAAAGCTCAGAGCTCACTACGCCATGCATGGATGCCTCCACCAACAAGAATATTGGTGAAAGCTTATTCCCTTCTACTGCATCCTTCTTTTTAACTTATAGGCACATAAGGAGTCTGGTTGCATATATAAGTTGCAATTTCTGTACCTCAGAAGGATCGTCTTCTGTACTACCACCTGCTACAACATGTCACGACACATAGATCTTGCAGATGTCTTATTCTCCATCGACAACGCATCGACAAGATCGATGAATATTTACTGCAAATATTGAATATTTAATGTGAATGTTTATTTGCTCACTCCAATTCTTCCAGAGGTATACAACTCTCCTTCATTTCTTATTCAGATTTTGACGTTCTCTAAATCAGATATTGTCTTAATTGTGCTTCAATTAGTCTGTTTAATATTTCGTTCTAATACTTCGTTCAAGTGTCTCTTAGTGTTGGGATTTTCATGTCTTCGTATATATATCATCCTTGCAATCCTATTTAGCTCGTACTCAACTCTATCGCTCACTCTTGATTTTAAATAGAAGTTTTGGATATCAAAATCGCTTTCCCATAATATGAGATCTGTAACATTTTCTTTCCTCCCTTAGGGCTAAGGGTACTTTCTTTGTTTTGTCCTGGTCTGCCTAAGCCTCACGAGTACCCCCAACACGGTGCTACAAAAGAGCAATAAAAGCTTCCAGTGCAAAGCACGGGTCCCCACTAGTTTCAGTTATGCTTCGTCCTTTTTTGAAATATCAGTTGTGCCCTTGACTTCTTGTAATTTTGTCACTTGTGCCCCTCAGGTTAGCCACTGTCCATAACCAATACTAGCGAACTTTAACTTTGAGGATACAAGTAGAATTAAATTTAAAATAATGGACCAAAAAATCTTCTACATCCTCATCCTTCACTCATCTTGTTCCTCTTCCTCCCTTTTTCTTCCTCCCCCCGCCTCCTGACCCAATGCTCCTCTCTAGCTCTCCTGCAATCTCCTCCGCCTCAAGTTCCCCCTGCTCCGCCCCCACACCTCGCCCTCCTTTCCCTCCTCCATCCTCGACCTCCTCTTCCACCCCTGTGCCTCCCCCTCCTTTCCCTCCTTCGTCCTCGACCTCCCCCTCCCCCCTCAGCCCCAGCCTCCTCCTTCGCCCCCTCCTCTCCCTCCGCCAACAGCCTCCTCCACCACCCCTCCCGCCTCCGCCCTCGTTCGCCCCCAGTTATGCCCATTCATGGCCTCTTCCCAACGAACTCCATCGTCACCACATCGAATCCCTTCCTCCTCCGAGGGCTACATGGCATCCTCTGCCTCTTGTTCCCACTAGTGGCACACTCCCTTCTACACCGCCACCACCATCATCATTATCATCACCGTCTTCTCCTCACCACCGACCGACAAGGCTTCCCTGAATCCCAATGCATCCATCGCTACCACATTGTGCCCATCTTCCTCTCATCCTCCAACATGTCACATCTCCTCAACGGAAGCCACCTCCCCGCACTCCTCCTTGGCCAAGATCTCACACTCGTGTGATGCTCTGGCTCGTTTCGAATCAATGGGGTTGAGGTAACCCACACAGACCTCTTCCTATCCAATTCTCTGGCAATTCATGGCTTCAACAGACTATTATTGAGCACGAAGCGCTTCTGGGAGACTTCGATCATATACTGGGATAAGGTTGTCAGGGTGTTGAGCTCCCATGGGTTTGCATCCTTCGCTCTTACCTTGAACTCCGGACTCACATCGCACGTCGCTGTGTTTCACTATGCCTCACTACTACGAGGCCATTGCTGGAGAGGGTTTTGAGATCGCAGTTGGCGATGGGGAGGATAACATACAAGGAAGTCGAAGGATGCCAGTGGGGGAAGCAATTAGGACGATGGACTACGATAGATTGTTAAGGATCACCGACGATGACGATGGCGGGGAAGGTGGCCGTGAATGGAGGAGGAGGTGGCTGTGATGGTGAACGACAGAGGAGAAGGGGATGGAGGAGGAGGTGGTTGGAGGAGGAAGGGGTGGAGGGTGAGGATGATGGAGGAAGAGGGAAAAAGAGGTGGGATTTTTTCAGATATGTCCCTCTTAACTATACCATGGTTTGAGAAAATCATGGTCAAGTTCAAATTACTGACGACTAAAGTAACAGAGGGGCACAAGTGATAAAATTGCAAGAATTCGGGGGCACAACTAATATTTCCAAAAAGAGAGGGGTATAACTGAAATTGCAATATCTCAGAGGGGCACGACTGATAAAAAACACCCTATTATTTATATCAACTATTTCGTTATTCATCATTTTCAATAACTATATATCTGTTTAATTTATGGGGATTAAATGTGCACATAAGGATGTATGCATGTATTTCTTTTCTAATACATATTCTAATAAAAACGTTTTCATTTCATCGCATACACGTAAACAAATGGAGATATGATTTCCATTTTTTGATGACATGGATACATACATGCTTGTCCATTCTTCTTGTGATGTGAGTATGGATACATTATCCAAAGAGATATTTACGCCACAAACCCTATAAACTTTATAAATTACTTCTACGACCTTTTCATCTTAAATTATCCCAAAAACCATCACGAGTTTCAAACAGATTAACCACAGGGTTCATAGGCTAAGAGTTAAAAGTTTACAGAGGCGAGGGTGGATTATGTTGTTTCAAAGGTTGAGAAGTTAATTTTACAAGTTTACGTGATTCATGAGATAAATATCCTTTATCCGAATTTTAAGGATTAACGTGAGTTCAATAGTGATGCATTCTATTATAGATAGATTTGTATTTGCCTCCCATTATTTATATCTTCAAACAAAATACAAATACGTATTTTGTAATCACCAACATAAATATCTTTTTTCCACCTTTTTGTAGATATGAAAAAAGAAACCAATCTAAACATTCTAATTTCTATCCCAAATTCAGACATGGTAACTCTTTTTAAGACAGAATTACTGGTATCCAAATCTATGATTGCAAAATGCCTCTTTATCAATATACACATAAAGGAGTATTCATATGAGAGCAAAAAATTGTGAGAGCATGAGAGCAGTGATTCTGTACTACTAGATTATGTTTTATCTCTCCTGGTTAAATCTAGTGGTCGAGAATTAATGCTCTCATGTTCTCACAGGTTTTGGCTCTCACAGGATACGTCCTCTACACACATATCATCAAAATACGCGAATGGTATCCATGTCTTCATACGTGTGTGAGAGAGTGAGAGAAAAGTTAAAAGGCTTGTATATTCTCACATGTATGTACGGACACGAATGTTCGGATTTTATTTATTTTGCAAATCTGGATACAACTATTGAAAAAGTCTCGAAACCATACATGAAATTGCCCAAACGTGACACAGAATGCTATATTATACTAAAATTTAGAAGAAAAAACAAGTTCGTACTTGACATTTAAGACTCATCTCAACTTGAAAATTGAAATCATGTATTTAAAGTTAGAAAGATAAAATGAATAACTTTATTTTAGTAATTTATGATAATCTTGAAAAAGCTCTTAGTGATTGACTAACACAATGTTACTTTTCAAAACTTGGATATACGTATAACATTTAAATCGGTATATAATTCAAAAATTTATGCAATTTACTCGATTTGAAAAAACATGAATAAGTAAATTTCCGTTATACATATAGTCTTTGACACCTATATATATCCCTCTAAAATTGACCGTCAATAAAAAAATTTCCCATTCAAAGCACGAGTATCTGCTATTAATTTTATCCTAAGTCTACATACATCATGTTAAGTATGTTTAAAATTGTTAATAAACTCCCATATGGTGGACAATAAATTTTCGATACGTGTGTGTTTGTATCCCCCTATTTGTGCGAATTTCAAGTCTAACCAAAGCACGGGTGAACACTAGTTATATATTTAATTTTGGACGACGTAATGATGAAATTAAAAAAAATGACAGTTAGGACTCATTCTTATACCATGATGTTTTTATATTTCACATCAATATACATTATTTATAACGTTACGTAATATGGAGCAATAAATATTTATGTTTTTTCTTTTGAATTTTCGTGGGAATCCTCGAGATAAAGGAGACGGATTCTATGTTGTTAGAACACGTGTTGTAATTAGATCTGGTCAAAATGCGGGCCAGTCGGCCCATGGATCGGGCCGAATGGGCCGAGATTCAAAAACCTATATCCAAAGTCCGTCCATGGGTCGGTTCATTGTCAATTTCGCTTCTTATCCATTGATTTTTTAATGGTATTTAATATGTACAAATGATTTTATTAATACCATTTATACTTTATATAACTAATATAAGTAGTTTACATGTTAGTTTTTATTAAAATTAGTGTTATTTATGAAAAATTGAAGTGCATCATATTAATACATGTATTATTCAACTTATATATATTTTTTATTTTTTGCAAGTCGGGCCGGACCAGCTCATTCCTAAATCTCCTAATCCAAACATGACCCATTAGCAAGCTGAGCAGGCGGACCCCAACCTGTTGGTCATGCCTAGTTGTAATGTAGAGTAGACGCTCGATGACTAGGGTTGAGCATTGGGCTCGACCCGACCCAACTCGGGAAAGCCCGATCCGAGCCCATCAATTTTTTGTGGGCCTTGGGCCGGGTCGAGGCCCTCTTTTTTCAGCAAGCTGAGGACCTGGGCCCGGCCCAAGGCCCGCTGGATCGAGTTCGGGTTTGGGTCGGGCTCCGGCTCAGGACGGGCTCAACCTGCACTTATTTTGATTCCATTAAGTTGCACTTTGATTCCAATTTATTGTTATGGATATAATTCATCCATAACACATGACTATTGGATGTATTGTTACGATATAATATTACTATTCATGGATGAAGGAAATATTGAATGTATTGTGATTATAAATCGGTATCCCTTAATTTAGTTCTAATACGATGTTTTGAAATATGAGGGTTCAGGCCCGACCTATTTGTACTCCGGGTTCGGACCCGACCCAACCCGAGCATAATATTTTTGAAAAATAAGAATCCGGACCCGACCCATTTGTACATCGAGTCCGGATCGAGCTCGAGTTTTTGCAGATCGAGTTCAAGTCGAGTTCGAGCCGACCCAACCCAATGCTCGACCCTGTTGACTGACAAACAACCCTTGAAAGGGTCACGGATGGTCATCGACATCTTTTCTGGAAGTAACAAAGGTCATAGGTGGCAAGAATGACATCTTTTTTGGAAGTAATAAATCCACGAAAGCAACGTGTCATAGGTGGCAAGAATACTTGAATTGGAAAAATATCTCGCTTTCGTCGTTCAAGTGGATCTTATGATAATATAAAGAAATCAGAAGAGGGCCACCAAATTTTGATATTTTAATTGACCATTCATTCGTTCAGATAGCCAAGGAGATATTTGTTCCATGTAAAGGTTAACAGGAACATTGGTGTTTAGAAAATATCTGCGTTGAAGAATGATGCTCGACTCCAACTCGGCATTCCAAGAATTTTCTTCTTTGTAGACTTTATTATTCATTGCTGTAAATTTTAGCATTCCAAGAATTCAACGCATCAAGGTTGGTTTTGAGATGCATCCATACGATTAAGGAGGTGCTATAAATCTCATGGTAAGGGGATCCCAACGAAAAAAAGATGGAAATGAATTGAAAGAAAAATACACTATTTTTCATAGATTAGTTATCATCTTATTATATATTAAGGATTAAGGATCGTGGAGTAGGCACTGCAGCAGATATTGTAGCTACAGACACTACCACAAAATTGAGCTATATTGACAGTTTTTTCAAAATCCGTCACTAAATTAGCCGTTGTTAAATATATAACAACGATATTATTCGTTGCAAAATGAATTTTCGTACTCAAAATTAGTAGCGAATATCATATCTGTCGTAATATCATTAGCAACGGTCTGCATAACGACGCTTATCCGTTGCTATTTTTCAAACTTCATACGATATTCGTCGTTAATTTTGAGTACAAAAAATCATTTTGCAACGAATAATATCGCCGTTATATATTTAACAACGACTCATTCAGTGACAGATTTTGAAAAAACCGTCACTATAATTCAACTTTGTTGCAGTGAATGTCGGCTTATATATAGTTAACGTTCCAAATTATCATATTCCGTCAATGTTCCATTGATTCGTGAATCTGGTGCTAATCTGTGGATCAGGGATCGAACCTTCCGGCCATTAAAAATTAAGCTGAATGTTCTGCATATATAAACTATGTATAAGCCGAAATTTTAAATGGTATTTATTACTTGATCGAATAAAACATAATAAAAACTAAAATACTTAGCAGATATTATTTTAAAACTATGCACACTACAACAAACTAGGCCTAAGGCAACGAATACTTTGAATACTCGTTGCCATATCTTTCGATGTTAAAAATTTAAAAACGAATATTATTCGTTGTCAAATCATATTTTATATGTGTAATTAACAATGAATGTCATATTCGTTGTTAAAGGTCCATATAACAACGATTTTTCCGTTGAATTATTCGTTAAAATTCACACTAATCGTTGCCAGAGTTAACAATGATTAGAAGAAAAATCCAACGAATAATCGTTGTTATATGATTCGTTGCGAGAAATATAGCAACGAATACCATTATTCGTTACGAATTTAAAGAAGCAAGCAACGAATAATTTTCGTTGTTACATATTTAACTACGGAAGATATGACAACGAATAATAAATTATTCGTTACCTTAGATCAATTTTCTTGTAGTGACATATCCCTCAAGTAAAGTTTTTTTTAGATAAACATATAGATCTTGAGTGTTGATTTTTGATTTGACATGAATAATCAAAATGGATAAAATAATTTTGAGTTTTCTTGAGATTTCATTCATTTAGATTTTATTGATTCAGATAATTTGAACATTTTTTTGTTATATCTTTTGTTGTTAAATTCATGTGAATGTCATATTACCCTTGCATAATTATAGTATATTCTTATAATTTGCATCAATGTCGTAATTATACTTAAGATTAATAAATCTACGATTATTCGCTGATTTTCTTTAAAAATTTCTACACATTTTTTGACTTTTTTATATAACTTTTTTACAAATTATTGTTAATTTAGCATCGATTTGAAAAAATCACTAGATAATCATTGTTATATGATATGTTGCTTACAATACATAAACGAATACAACTTTCTTTCTAGATTTAAAGATTTAACTATAATTTTGCAACAAGTATCAATTGTCGCTATTCATTTAGCAACATAATATATGGAAATGAATAATCAATTATTCTTTGTCACATGCCAATTCTATTGTCATAGTGGTATTGTTTATATTAAATCTTTTATGATGTCATGATATTTGTAAAAGTTCCATTGTAGAACCATTAAAAAAATCTAAACTACTTACTATAATACTTGAATATTAATATCAAGCACATAAAATTCATATATACATATAATCATAAAAGATATCAATATTTAAAACTACACTATTTTTTAAACATAATTATCAGATATTTAACATAATTTCTTTAATTTTATTGATTCAAAGATATATGATATACGATACTTGCATTATAATATATGAATAGTGTAAGTATTACTTTGATAAATTTAATATTTTCTATGCCATATTTTTTCTGAATATTATCAATACAACTCCGAGCAACGCACGGGGTACGCACTAGTGTAATTTATGCTCTAAAACTAATGTGGTATAATAATTAATGTAAATTTATGCTGTTGAATGAAATAATGCTCTTGTGTGTTTATGGTTCAACGTGAAGATAATAGGAAAAATAATTTTATATCCTGCTTTATAAGTTAATAAATTGCCTGCCCTCTTTCTTCATATGGTCAACACTTCACAACTCCTTTTCTTTCTTTGTTTTCGGAAATCTGTTTCAATTTTCATAATGATTAAGCCTGCGAAGTCTTTTTACTTTATTATGCCAGGAAGTATTGTTTGGTTTCTTTTTGCTTGGTCATATATCAAGTTTTTGGCTTCCACTTTCCTCTACACAATGTATTCCATTCTTTTGATGTTATTGACCTAAATCTCTACATGATAACAAAAAAACGATCTGTTTAACACAACAACCTAATCAAAGGATTCGTGACTAACTAAAATTAAGGTGCACAACTTGATGGTCGATGTATTTTTTTGGGATAAGAGGATAAAAAGATACAGTGATCCGATACCACTTTGTTAACACAAATACCCATGGATGATGAGGAAGTTTGGGAACGAAGATCTCGGGCGAAATAACAAAGATAAAGAACACCCACATGCAAATGAGTAAGCAAATTATACCAACAAACAATCACAGTACATACTGAGATTTTAAAATGGAAACCCTCAATAAAAAGCTGGAGAGAAAATCACAAGGCCGACACGATCCAAACCACTCCATTATAATGGTGATATAAATTTTCTCCACAAAAGGATAAATAAGCCAACACATTCTTGTTGGTTTTACAACCAAAACTAACACAATCAACAAGATAAAAGATGGAAATGGAGGGTTTTCACCAAGGAAGAGAATCGAATCCGTACCTCTTCTCCAAAAGAGATCTCATTGCTGCACCTTACACGAACTGGGAACCATTGGAGTAAGAGGAAAGGGACCGAAGAGCTTCGTCGCGACTCACATGGATGTGGGAGTGGAGTTAGGGTATGAGAGTTGGAGTCCTAACTTTTCTCTTTGATGTATTCTTCCTTCGAATGATGTATACTCTTTGGAGAGTAGAGAAATATGGTGGAGTGGTCCCTTGTCCAAGTGGGGCCATCCATAAGTAGTGGAAATCATTTTTGTACTTGCATTCATCTACAATGCAAAGATGTGTCCCACATGCTGCAGATTCTGCTACTATCAGTTTGAGGTGCAAAACATGCTTCCACCAATGCCATCTGTTACAGAACATCTATGAACACCCTCCCATAGCTCTACCTTATATAGTTTCTACTATTGTTAAAGCCCAACCTAAAAAGCATGGCTCGACCCAAGCCCAAGTTAGTATTGGGCTAGGCTTGGTCAAATATCCAGGTACAAAATTATTTTGTGTCGGGCTCGAGCTTGGGTCGGCCCAGCTCTCTTAGCCCGTGAGCCCAACCTGAATGATGACCCGGTACAAGGCCCGAAGGCCCGACCTAATTTAAACTCGATTACACGACCAAACAAGTGAAATAACTAATAAACCAAAATCAGAGAATGATGTGATGCCAACTCTCAAGGAGATAATATTTAACTTCATATTCGGATGGCCCAAGTCCTAGTTCCAAGAATTTGTGATTGATAAATTATTTAGGTCGAACGAACAATGCAATATTATATAACATATGAAATGGAATGCCTTTTGAAAGATTTTAATACATGTTAGATAATAAACACAATGAGTAGAATGCATTAATTAGCCACATATAAATGAGTAATTTATACCCTTAAATTACATCATGACTTAAGCCATATTTTATGAAATACTTAGAAGGTAATGTACACTAAATATGAATAATAGCACCTATATGATCTCTAATAAATTAGTCAATAGTAAAATGTCAAATCATAGATTGATAAGGGTAAACTTGTACATAATGAAATAAGCTTCACAATGATACTGAAATCACAGCAATTGGATATATAATGCACGATTTATTGCATAAAAGGTACAAGGACATAAATGTAATAATACATAAGAATAATAACATAAATCAATGCATAACGGTCTGAATGGAGGGCATCCATGCAATAACAGAAATCAGGTGGGGCTAAAATGAAAGATTCCCAAAGGCTGGGGACCTATCTGTAAATGTGTAAAGTTGATGGTATACTTGTGCAATTTCCCTGGAGGTGTCACGTGAGTCACCCACGTGGGAGGCTGAGTTGCAATTATGAATCTTCGATGGTGCGTGTATGCAAAAGTCGAAGTACCTTTTGTGCAAGACACACGTGTGAGGCTAGAACCTAGGCTCAGGTCGTCGCAAGTTTGGAGGATGCGTGGCACCTCCTCGCTTCGAGCATGGTTCAATTCCTCCTAGGCGGGGGCATGCTCCGAGGCTCATGAATCACTTGACTTAGGGTTGTCCAATCCACTTAATTGGACGGTGCATGTATCTTCTCCTCGGGTGATCTCCGTGGCACGTGGAGGTCGAGGAATGGGCTCTGGTGAAAGGCTCTACTACTCTTCCTTGCTCTAACGGATCCCCTAGAAGGTTAGGGAACCTTCCTGGGACATTTGTGAAGGTAAGAGATGCCTGAGAAACAATCAAGGATGTCGGGAAGTTTGGGATGACAAAGACTTGCTGGTGTGATTTCTCTAGAATGCAATCATGGCTAAAATTCTGTCAATTGAAGGGGATTGCTACCCGAAAAAGTTAGAAACAGAACCAAGCAAGTGTGTGCATGCAAGGATGAGTGAAATGGTGCCCTGTTCGCGTAAAAGAGAGGAGGGTATGGCAGGTTCTTCTTCAGCAATCAAAGAAGAACATGGAACTATGGGATCAAGCTCTAGAGAAGGGATGAAGTGGGTCGGAATATCCCGCAAAGGTCCAGCACCTCCAAAGGGAGTTGAGGTCGCATCAATTTGAGAAATCATTAACTACTCTACCATAACTAAATATGTGAAATTAGAATAAAATAAAGAAAAGGATCTTACCTGGAGCATTGAAGTTAAAAGCGAGTGTATGGAACTAGGGCTTGGGCTGAGGTCGTCACCAACCTCAGGTTGTCACTGGACTCGTGCAACCATGACAAGATGCTCGGACATCCATGTCATAGCCATAACATGGGTCATCAACCATGGGTTGATACTGGAGTTCTTACATCGTCATCGCTCTCTAGTTGCTCCTCGATCCTGTTATGAAAATGAGTCAGAGACTAGGAGAAGCCTCATACAAGGGTGGACAACCCGAAATATTGGTGGTGGAGAATTATTTGAGGAAGAAGATGAAGGAAGTTGTCATGTCCAGGCAGTGGTTTCAACCACCTGTAGATGCGTGGAGGTTAGATGGGTATGTAGTTAAAGGTTAGGGCGAAGAGGATGGATGCTAGGGGTAGCGATTTGCGTTGTTAGTTGAGGAAGATGTTGTCACAAGAAGTAGGTGAAAAAGGGAGAACATGGGCCATCGAGCAGTTTCATAACCTCTGGAGGTGGTTTGCTGGGAGGTTGAAGGTGACTCCCAAGTCGTTGGATGGTTTTAATCCTAAGGCATAAATCACGGTGGGAACAAGTGGCTGAGATTTTCTCTGATCAAATTGATCATAGGGCTCAGATGCAGGTGAATGTGGGCCTACAATGTACGTCTGATCAAGATGACCAGATGGACAAAAAATGTGTAGGTTAATGTAAAGGGCTGACCAGGTGGTAAGCTGTGATTGGGTCATGTGGCCCAATCAAGAAATTGAAAAACTGAATATAAAATAAAAAAGAAATGATTAGAGGAAGAACTAGAAAAAGTGATGAACATGAAAGTTGTAGATCTCAATGAGATCTACAACTTTCTTTCTTGTAGAACTCAAAGAGATAATACATCATATATACATAGAAATATTTTTGCAACTATTTTAAAGTATTAAAAATATTTTTTATATTTTTTGGATTTTTAATGAATGATGTTAAATAAATTATGTATAATATTAATCTAATTTTTTTGGGTTTTTTTATAATAAAGAAACATATAAGATACAAGCACAGTAATAAGTTATTTATTCATATCTAATTAGGGTTAATAATTTAAAAGATAATTAATTATACTTAGCGAATTACCTAAGCTAGAGAGAAAGTATATATAAATAATGTTGATAAATCTGGGATTTAGAAAAACCCTCATGAGGTTTTTATGGTACCAAGTCGAGTGTACGTTACTTGAGTATATGGGGTTGTTTGATCCATGCTAAAAACATGGATGCAAGCAATCTGGAATCTTACACTAGAGAGTGCTACTTCATTGGATACATAAAGAATGGTATTTGATAACAACTTTATGATCATAAGACTCAAAAAGTATTTATTTTTAGAGATGCTAAATTTCTAGAAGATGAATTCCTTAAAAGTAAAGAAAATAACGAAGTTAAAGAACTTATAGAATCTAGCGAGACCGACGAAGTTTCTACATCGGAAACCAAAGAGATAATTGAAAGTGGCCAATGTTCCTCTTAGAAAGACTTCTAGATTTGTAAGACAACCTAAAACGTATGAATTCTAAGTATTAGAAGAGTTTGATAATGACCCGTCTTCATTTGATGAAACTTTGGGTGATCGTGATATGTATAATTGGATGCAAGTGATGAAGTCTAAGATAGATTCCATGCACAAAAATTGGGTATGGACCCTCGAAGTGATGGAAGTAAATAACACTTTATAAACTTCGGCAGAAATGCGGAAAATAGCAAACTATTTGCTTAAACCATTGTATGTTCGTTGTAAAACTAAGAAATTTTAGCACAATATTTTTTTCACTTTCACGAAATAATTAATTTAGGGAAACAATTTTTCTAACATGGGTTTTAATATTCTAATGAATATGAAGATGAGATCGGGGTTACCTCTCGAAGCACGAGTCTCTAATATTGGGTTCAAATGAATTGAGACTTAATCCAATTAATTCTCAAATGATTTAGCTAATAAATGGAGCCACTAAAATCCATATGGTTTCATCATTCCCTCTGAATGGAAGTGTCATGTTAGGTGATATATTATGATAGATTTAACATGTATTCTCAATATTCATTTATCTTTCATACTGGAAGACTTTGATATATCTAAAGCTCAAACCCTAGTCTGATTGTCTTCTTCAGAACCTATTAACATATTTCCCAGTTGATAATTTGGGCAACATTATTAATCATATACTTTCTAAAAGTATATATTAATATATTTAAATTTATCTTATTTCACAAACGAGATGACCTGCATGGAATTCATTATGACCTCAAATTATCTCATGAGTGGGCTCTATTTTCCAGTTCATCAACTATAAACATGTATGATTCTTTTGAGTGATCATACCTCTCTTGTCTTCACATGCATACCTACTCGTCGGTATATGGACCTTGGTTAGGTCACCAACTTATTGGTCTGTCAAATGTGCACAATTAGACATATAGAAGTATATCAATCTCCGATTAAAGGATGTGTGCCTGATCATGATAGTTACGATTCGGGTCTTAGTTTATCTTTATTCATCAAGTCAACTCTTTGACTTGGTTATTCCAACATTTTCGAATATTTATTCTAATGTACATGACATCCATCAAGAAGTCGGTCGGAAACCACTCTTTATAGAAAGATCACTACCTCTTTCTCAGACTAGAGATCTTTATTGAATATCAGATATTAATGTTAGTTGTGTCCTTCCAACTGCATGGTATTCACTATGGCTATGGTACATAACCCTAATTGTACAAAGAGACCTGAATATTAAGTGCATTCACAATCATTCATTTCAGATGGATATAATAAAACAATAACTTTTATTACATTAGTAGGTCACCACGAGCTTACAAATCCAACAAAATCCCACTAGCCCTTTGAGACATTCATGTACAACTATTAACCCAGATTTACAACATGTTGGTTGAAGACCTTTTGAGTCAACGGTCTGGTTAGTGGATCAACAATGTTGTCAGTAGCGACAACCTTGGTGATCGTGATATCATCACATTTCTGGATCTTCCGGATGATGTGATATTTTCTCTCCACTTCTTGCTTCTTTAATTCCACCAGGGTTCCTTCGCTTGCGCTATGGCACCCATGTTATCGTAGTGAAATGCGATGGGAGATTCTGATGTGGAAATTACACCAAGTTCTAGAACGAATTGTGCAATCACACAACCTATTTAACATCATTTGATACGACTATGTATTCTTCTTTGGTTGTTGATTCAGCCATGGTGTCCTATTTCTTGTCTCTCCAGCTCACAGCACCACCATTCAACATGAATAAGAACTCTAATGCTGACTTCTATCATCCGCATCTAATTGGAAGTCTGAATCAAGATCCTAAGATTTGAAGATCATTATTTCCATAAACCAATACATAGTTTTGAGTTCTTCTTAGGTACTTGAAGATGCTCTTTACTGCAGTCCAGTGTTTCTCTCCATACTAGGATTGGTAATGGCTTACCACTCGCACCACATGGTAGGTGTTTGATCGTGTAGACATCATGGCATATATAAACTTCCTATAACCGATCCATAAGGACATCCGACCATGGATTTCTTTTCGTCAACGGTTTGAGAAGTCATCTGTTTCAATAGGTGAACATCATGTCTTAAGAAATGGAAGCCTTTCTTGGAATTATCCATATTGAATCTTTCCAAGATCTTCTTGATATATCCTTATTGCGATAGTCCCGTGATGAGCAGTCAGGCGATCAAGGCTAAGTGATATCAAACGTCGTTGCGACCTCAACCACTTGAGACGGGCTCAACAAGAAAATCAAGACCACAAATAAAACAATCAAAACATGAAATCGAATGTAGCAGTCTCTGCTATTTATTTAAACTGGTATAACGACCAGGGTCAAACACAAGGAGAACGAGCGAATCCAACGAAGTAGTCAAGAATCAGAGAATACAAGGCATATTTTTGTGATTTTTAATTTGAAATTTTTTTATATTTTCTAATAAGAAAACAAGTGCAAAGATAAAGAAAATCAAACTTCAATAATTTTTATTAAGACTGAAAATGTCCAAAAATTTGAACTAAAAATATTTTGTATTTTTTTAAAATATGCAAGTATTTTTTGGTGATTTTATGGCGTTTTCTGTTTTTTATAAGATTTTATAAAAATAAAATAAAGTCAAGATAACAAAAAAGTGTACATCTTTGTCTAGAAGGCAACTTTAAAATATCTAAAATGCCTCAAACATAGTTATTGCAATTTTATGTTAAAATAGACAATAATATCTAATTACAGAAACTAGAATCACAATTGTTTTAATTTTCTAGAATATTTGAGAATTTTTATAAGATTTTCGGTATTTTATGATTTTTAGGTGTTTTATAAAAGATAATGGAAAAAAAACAGTACTGAAGTTAAAACACACTAAAACAAATACACATGAATTTTTATTGAATTTTTAGGGGTATTTTTATATTTTTTGGTATTTTATAAAATAGACAGATATATTTTGAGGGGTTTTTGATTTTTTGAAAATATCAAATAAAATCAAATTGCATCACAAAAATTATCAAAAATATTTCATAGTAACAAGAGTTGTTGGTAATTCTTAAAGAATTTTAAGGTAAATTTGATAATTATTTGATTTAAAACAAATCACACAGGTTGTAGGGACCTACTTGCAAATAACCTAAAGTTTCCAGGTGAAACAATAACACCTATAAAAAGTCCAGGGATGTCAGTGCAAAATTCCCATGAAATGCACACACATGTCAATTAACCACGCACAGCAGCATAAGTACGAATACATAAAACATTTCATTCAAAACAGAACCTTCAAAGAGTCCAGTACAGAATATGCGAAAACACCACAAGGTACGTGATCGTGCACGTGTATTAAAACTAGGAGGACTAAAGTGGAAATACTAGAAACATTATGGGCTAATATACAAATATATTGAACTACAACTTTATTTAACAGACTAGAAAATAAAACATAAAAAATGTAGGGAAGAAAATGCAGTATACCCTTGCAGGCGTGTGTGGTGCGCGTGGGGACACGTGGTGGCCGTTGAATGTGCATGAATGCGCGACTCAGATGTGTCAGGTGTCAGATCTGACGCCTCAGAAACTGTTGAGGACGTGGGGTGCAGACACGTCAGAGCTGCAATCTAACGGCCCGAAAAGCTGTTGCGGTCGGCGACTTGGATTTAATATGGAGGAGATGGGCCAATCTGACGATGCAGAAAGGGTTTGGATGAACAGGGTCGAGGTGAGCTTCATCAGAGCCTAGGAGGTGATCCTCGACTCCGATGATAGATCGGGAGACTCAGGAATGATCCTGGAAGTCCCCCGCATTGACTGAATTGGTCCGATGGAAAAGCCTACGGCCGGATGTGCGTGGCGGTAAAGATGACATGGAGCTGCTCCAGCAAACTCGTTGATGGATGGAACCGTGGTTCCCAGCGCGTGCGAACACCTGCAAAGGATGGCTTGACTTGGGGTGAAGCTCCGATCGAAGGTTATTCGGATGAAACGGCAAAGAAGCGACATGGGGCGAGGGTCAATCTCCGGAGAAGGTGATAGAGGAGATCAGAGCCTTAATCTCGACCTAAGGGATGAGCCTAAGGGGGACCGGGTTGCGGTGCAAGGTGGAGCATGCGTTGGGGATTTGATCGGAGCAGATGGATGTGGGTAACGAGGCTCCGACCAGCTGGTCGGAGCAGAGGAATGCACGACGGCGGTGAATGAAAAGATTGAAGTAAAGCGGTAAATGGAGAGGATATCAGGGATACCTGAAGATCTGGGAGTGCTCCTGAGCTTCAAGCGAAGATGGCTGACGGGATAATGGCCTCAACATCGATGCGGAAGGCAGGGGAGGATGCTCGCGGCGGATCTCCGACCACGAAGGGTGAGCGTCATCTTCACTGCATCAAACCGAGATCCGAGGGGTTCTCCGAGCAGCTGTCACTCAGCTGGAGGTGGCTAGGGTTCAAAGTGGGAGCGAGGTACGAGCTACCGCTCCATGGAGGTGGAAGAGATGATTTATAGGCAAGTCGAGGGTCTGGAAAGATCGACGTGAAGTGCCAAACCCTAGAGAGAATCATACCAGCCAAAGGACCCACGAAGGTATTAGAGGTACGAGGATTATCGGGTCCAAATTTCGAGGACAAAGGAGTACAGAGTGGGGCTGGGAAATTTTAAGAAGAGGCTATGCCGAACAGGATCCGGGCCTAACCTGAGAAGGAGTCGTTAAACGACTGACGGTCAACAATCCAGCCGGCCAATCAGAAAATTAGGATTTACAAAATATTTACAAATTCAATAAGAAATAATAAATTATTTTAAATCGAAAAGTGTATAAAATGAAAAATGTTTGTTATTTTTCAAATTATTTTCCTGTGATTTTTATTTATTTTTATGAAAAATAAATTAGTCTATATATATTATATAGTATTATATACAAGTATAATATACCTATGTATTTCGTACAATTATTTTTATTTTGTTATTTTTACATAAATACCCCAATTTTTAGATTTTATTTATTTATAATATGTTTTTAGGAGTCTAAACTATTTTTTTATTTTTATTATTTATGTACAAGTATATAATACATAAAGAATGGTGTAGGTATAGATGTATTTTGTACAAGTGAGAGGTGATTTTATTTTAATTTTTTTAAATTTTATGATTTTTTTATTTTTAGAAATATATCCAAGGAGGTAGAAAGAACACATTATTTTTATTTTATCCAATAATTATTTAATTACATAAATAATATGTACAACATAGAGCACGTCCTATCTCTCTCTACTTGTTTTATTTGGCGATCAGGCCAATGCTTGACCTTCTCTTCGGTTCGGATCACTATGTATTTATTCTAAATACATCCTTCCTTTTTCTTTTACTTTATTCTTTTATTTTTGCATAAATATATGCCAATTATGCAATATACATAAATGCATGCATAATGCTAACTTATTGTATTTACATCTATCTACATGATACCTTAGCTAAAATAAAAGAATAAAGAGTGAGAATCAGGGATGCATCATCCTGATATCTTCTTTTCTCTGTTTCTGAACAGATTAAGACCCAAGATATAAGAGTCTTATGCGAGATCTTTCATCTCAATAGTAACACTAGTCATCACCTTATATCATTCCCAATGACAATGCCATCTACATAAAGCACAACAAACATGACGATGCTCCCACTAAGGTTCTTGTGCACACATGGTTCATCACTATGTGAGTCGTGCAAGCCGAAAGCAGAAGGAAAGCTAGCTAATTTACGATGCAAGTAGGAATGGTGCGATGAGATAGCTGAGCTCGAGAGTTCAACTGACCTCCAATACGCAAGGTGTGAGCCGGCAGATGGACTTCTTAGACGGGGGCAGGTTTGGTGTGCATGAGTGAAAGGAAGCTAGGACTCTCAAGGAGTGTAATTGAGACTCAGGTATTTTTATCTTTCATTCTAGTTGAAATAGAGTAAATAAACTTGAATTCCTACTATGGGTGATATAATAAAGGGCTTCATTACTATTTTTCAATTTGTAAAAAATATTATATATTTCGAATAAGTAGAGACAATAAAGGGTTTTGTATCATGAACATTGTTGTACCACACATATCAGTTAGATGAACCTTGTAAAGTAACATAAGCAGGAGAGGGAGTGAAGAAAAATAAAATACAAAATTTCGCAAACAAAGGGGGTAGAATTTAATTTGTACTGATTCTCGAGCTTCATGCTTCGATTGCGGTATGCTCCTTTCTACAACTTTACTCGCACCCTCTGGTAAACGAGGCTTCTTAATAGCCATTTTGCATCGAAATTGCATACATCATCTAGGACCCATACCTCGTAGTAGTTGCCTTGATGAGGCTCGCCACTCATATCCGAAATTCATTGGATCTATAAAAGAAATTGAAGAATGAACTGCTGAAAGTCCTCACTGATTCAAGATACGAGTTCTAGCATATGATACCGAGGCCTAGCTTGACTGGAAGATCACTACTCGAATATGACACTGCGAAAACAAGTCAACCCCGTCACCATATGCTACTGACCTACCTTCAAACCTCTTCATTCTACTCTTGTCCTCATCTCCTCAATCATTATCAGTTGAACAACAAGCGCAAGATAAATACTAATTCTTATCTTATACCGTTCTTATCTTATATCAAAAAAGAATATACTTATTTTTTATCCACGAAGCATTTCCGGCTCTTGGAAAAGATAATCAAAACATCACATCACATTGAATCACACAATCCACCGCTGGCCTACTCGAACCAGAAGAACGAAAAAGGTGCTCGTACTTCTCTGTGCATAGAAAGCATTCGACAAATCAGTACTCAAGCTTTGAACCAATGCCCCCAGAAGCAAGGAGTATGCATGAATGTTCCGACGAGAACACCGAAAAAAACTAGAGTCGGCTCAAAAAATGGGTGGGCCCCTATCTGATAGTCCATCCTCTTAGCTCGAGTGGACAAGGGGTGTCGGTCTTCCAAAGTAAAGAAAACTTGAGTACTAGTATTAGACTGGTGGGAACTGACCCTTGTCATCTAAGGTGGCTGAGAAATTGACTTAGTTTAGATAGGTGAAAATCCTTTCTGAATGAACTACGCATGTCGTTAACGACGAAAAGCTCTGACCTCTGTCGTAAGACTGCCCTTTTGTACTTCCCCATCTTCTTCTTCACTGAAGGAAGAACCTTCCTTCACAACTGTCCAATCCAAAGCTCTAGTCCTCCTATCTATAAGGACCGTCTTCCTTTTTCAGTAAGCAATCACCCTCCCAACACAGAAAGACAAATCTTTATGATTTCATCTAATTGGATGTTCCAGCTATGAGAAGCTTGTTCGAGCCGATAGATGAATTTCTTCAGCTTGCATATATTATCTTTCTCAGCTAGGAATCTTTAGGGTTGTTCCATATAGATATCCTTTAGAGGTATCTACTGAGGAACATTGTCTTGAATGTCCACATGAGAGAATGTCTCAGCTATAACAAGCAATACCCTAATGGAGTTAAGCATGCCCACATGAGAGAATGTCTCATCGTAATCGATGCCTTCTCTTTATATGTAACCCTTGTATATGAGTCGTGCTTCGAAAGTCTCTCTACCTTCTCATCGAGTTCCATCTTTTTTAGGGTCCATTTACATCAAATGGATTTGACCCCTTAGTTAGATCTTCGAGGGTCCATACACCGTTCTTGTGCATGAAGTCTATTTCAGAATTCATTGCTAGCATCCAACTATACATATCATGATTACCTAAAGCTTCATCAAATGAAAATCACCAAGACTCAGGTAAAGGAAATAGAGCTAGGGTCGTTGCGACCCGAGTCTCGGAAATCAATCAGTCAACAAGAAAAATGTAAGAATAGACCACCAAATGGAGATAAAATTAGAGAAAAATAACTAGTGGCCCTGGCTATTGGATTAGCCTGGTACAACACCCAGGGTCGAACTCAAGGAGCACGGGTTGGCCTCGCAGCCTACGAAGTAGTCTAAAATAAGGAAGAAAATATAAACAATTGATTTTTGGTGATTTTTAATATTTTTAGATTTTTAAATGATAAAGAAAATAAGAAAACAATATAAATAAGCACAAATAACAAATTATTTAATCACTCAAAATCAATAAAAAATTCAAACAAAAATATTTTTTATGTTTTTTATATTTTTTAATGTTTTTGGTGAATTTTTGGTATTTTTTTGATTTTTAGGGAATTTTAGAAAAATGAAAGAAGGCAAAAATCAATGCACACTGTCCATCCAAGCTTCTACAACCACTTAAAAATACTAAATGATCGTTTCAAGGCCTGAAGGTAATTTTCCTGTAAATTATGAATAAAAATGAATAATCAAGAAAAAGAATTATTAATTTTTGATTTTTCTATGAATTATTAGAATTTTTATAAGTTTTTCAGTGTTTTTTAATTTTTATAATTTTTATAAGTCCAAAAATGACCAAAATTGGTCAGAAAATCAAACACAACAAAACAAACCAATTCTGATTTTTTTAGAATTTTTGAAGGTGTTTTAATATTTTTTTTCAATTTTAAAATTGGACAGTAAGAAAAATGGGTGTTTTTGAATTTTTAAAAATAGTAGAAATGCTAAAAAATGTACCCAAAAATTAGGGAAAATTGTACACAGTGGCAGAAGCCACGTATCCAATTTTCATCAAATTTGGATTGAATTTACTATTTTATTAAAAATAAAAAATGAACAGACAATGCACAAGGACATAATGCAAGAAAAATAAGTTCCAGGGGCTGAATAGCAACATGTGCTAAAAAATCCCGGGAAGAGATTGCAATTTCACCAATTAATTCAGCACATGTCCAATAAAACCACGTACAGGGGTATGGATGCAAATATTAAAAACTAAATTTCATTCCATAACACCTTAAAACTTCAGCCCAAACATTGCAAATACACCACAAAAATCACGTGACGATGCACGTGTTCCACGTAGACAGGGGTAGAAATGCAAATAAAATAAGCACGAGGTCCTAAGTGTAAATGTTCCTGAATAAAATGAACTATATAAAATATTTACAGGACTCAACAATAAAAACAAAACAGGAGGGGGCCTAAGTGATATTTACCCCTTATTATGATCCGAGGTCTGGAAGCGCGCCACGTGTAGTATCCAACGGCTGCGGGTAGCGGCACCTCAACGAAGGGGACTCAGCTCGGATCAGACGTCTAAAGGCCTCCCACGTGGAGGATCTGACGGCTGTGGTGCGACGTGGCTCAACAGAGGGGCCTTAGCTCTGATCCAACGGTGGAGGGTGCGCCACGTGTAGTGATCAACGGTCAAGAACAACTGCTAACCCTCGTTGGATGGAGGGCTGAGATGAGGCCACGTGTCGATCTGACGGTGGCTGCCGGGCCTCCTCTGAGCCCTGATTGGACGGTCCACAAGTAATCTGGACCTCCAGGGTAGAACGGACGGCAGAGGAGGGTCCTGGAGGAACTCCTCGCCGACGAACTTCGTCGGAGGACTGTGAGCGCTCAGGACCTCTGCGGGGGCTGCTGAAGATCGTAACAAACTTGCCGGAGCCTCCCGCATCTGGAGAACCCCTCCGATGGCACAACGGAGCTCCAGAGAGCCCAGGCGACACCGACGGAGCTGAAGCTCCTGTGCTGAAGATAGAGGACCTCAGATGGTCCTCCTTTGACCTGCAAAATGGCACGAAGAGCACGATGGGTCGAGGGCAAAGTGCCTCGACCCGGTTAGGTGCGAAGTGGGTGGACGGCGGGTCGATATGGGCGAGCTCCGGTGAAGCGACGGCGAGGGAACTCGAATCCCAGTTCCTGTGCGAACTGGGTTGGATGAAGGGTGTAGAAGGTGCATGAGGGAAGGGCGAAGGTGATGGTGTCGTCCGATGATCGAAATGGGGACTGAGGTGGTCGGAATCGATGGTCGACGGCGGAGTCGCGATTTGGGGGTAAACAGAAATTAGCGAAAAATAAGACGATCTAAGGCTACCTGATGGTCGATGTCGACTGTGCTTGAGCTGTTGAAGCTCCTGGTCCTTGCCTCGAGGGCTGTCGATGCCCGAGGCTCGAGCACCACGCTGGTGGCGGCACACGGCGGCGCTAGGTCGCCGGATCGATGGTCTGAGCACTCCCTCCTCACTGCGACACTACCCTTAGCTTGCTGTCACTCATGCGAGAGCAATGGAGGTCCTGGGGTGGAGAATGCACGAGCCCAGGCGTGGGTCTCGGATGCAAGAGGAAGAAATGGAGCCCGGGGTTTAGGTGATTGGCGATCGGGTTGAGCGAGGAAAAGTCGGAGAAATCGGGTCGGGCAAGTCAAACCCGGCTCTGGTGGTCCTGGGGGGAGAGTTGACCGGGGGTCAACATCCCCCGTGGACCAATCAGAGCCCGCCAATTATCCAAATTTTGTAAATTCAATAATAAATAGAAATGGGTCGAATTTCAAAAAACTCAAAACATAAAAAATGTTTCTTTTATTTTAAATTAAATTTTGGTGATTTTTATTTATTTTTTGAAATAAAAATTAGGTATCTACAATATAGTATTATATATAGGTATATATACAATATTGAATTTTTTATTTTTAATTTTTTAATTATTTATTTTTGTATATTTTATTCCAATTTTATATTTTATTTATAGAATAAAATTTGGAATATTTTGGTATTTTTATTTTATTTTTATTATTTATTTACAAAGGATAAATAAATAGGTATGTACGTTTATTTACATGGTATATGTATAATATTTTGATTTTTATTTTATTTCTTTTTTTTTGTTTTTATGATTTTTATTTTATTTATTTACATTATGAAGTATAGAATACGTACAATTTTCATGAGATTTTTATTTATTTATTTATAGGGATAAATAAATAGCTATGTGGTCTTATGTACATGGCGGATATACAAGTGAAGAAAAGATTTTTATTTCTTTCTAATTTTCTTATTTTTATTTTGGTTTTGTATTTACAAATATATACAAACCCATTTTTATTTTTATTTTTAGAAGAAAATATTTTTATTCTATTTACATGTATATGTATAAAGGTGAGCTTCCTTATCTCTCTCTACTTGGGCTTTTATGCGGTCAGGCTCATGCTGAGCCCTCCCTTGGTATTAGGTCGCTCAATATTTATTCTAAATATCTCCCCCTTTTTCTTTTGTCTCTTTATTCTTTTATTTATGCAAAAAACGTGCTAATTATTAACCTTTATACAATGCATGTAATTTGGTAATTATTTGTATTTACAAGAATATACATGTATTTTGCAAAGGTTTTTGTAGCTAAAATATAAGAATAAAGAGTGATAAATGGGTATTCATCAGATCATCATCAGTCTCTTACGATGCATGGAATCTGTACCTTTTAGTTGTCTTACAACCCTCGAACTCTTCCTAAAAGGTATTGTCAAGTCATTTTCAATTATTTCTTCAATTTCTGGTGTAGGAACTTAATCGATCTCGCTAGACTCGATTAGTTCCTTAACTTCATTATTTGCTTGACTTCTAAGCATTCATTTTCTAAAATTTGACGTCTCTAGAAAGAAATACCTTTTGAGCCTCAAGATCATAACATTGGTATCAAATACCATTCTATATGAATCCAATGATGTAACACTCTCTAGTATGAGATTCCAACTTTCTTGCATCCACATTTTCAACATGGACCAAACAACCTCAAATCCTCAAGTGGTGTACACTCGTATTGGTACAACATCAAATCTCATCGGAGGTTTTAGGTACAAATTTAGATGGAATGTTGTTTAGAACATAAGCTGAAGTCTCTATTGCATGTCCCCAAAAACTAGGAGTTAAGTTTGCTTTACTCATCAGTGATCTCACCATGTCCAACATGGTTCTGTTGCATCTTTCTACAACTCTGTTGAATTATGAAGTACTTGAAGGAGTGAGATTGGAAATTATTCCTCTCTCTTTAAGGTGTTCTTTGAATTCATTTGAGAGGTATTTGTCACTTTGGTTAGATCAAACTCATTTTATCTTCTTGCCGGTTTGGTTCTCAACCAAAGGCATGAACTCTTGAACGTTTCAAAGGTTTCGTGTTTGTGATGTAGTGAGAAGACAAAACCATACCGTGAATGATCATCAATAAAGGTCACATAATATTGATGTCCATTTCGAATAACAGTACGAAAGGGGCCACACACATCGATATGTATTAGGTCTAGTATGCCTTCGCATCGTTCACCTTTCTTAGAGAAGGATACCCTGGACATCTTCTTATGAATACAATGCTCTCAAGTTGGTAAATCACGAACTTCTAGGAAATCTAAAGGTCTATCCTATATCGATCTTATGATCCTATCAACAGACACATGTACAAAACTTTGATGTTAGATCGTAGCTAAATGATCTTCATCATCTCTTGATTGTTTAGGGATTTTATTATGCATAATGGTACTGACATTCATGACATATCATGTATGTTCAATTCACATAGTCCACCTATCGTTAGAAAACCATCTGCTATAAAATTACCATAACAACTTCTGATAAGTTTATTACATAATAGGAACGAATATCCATTTCCAACTAATTTAGATACAGATAACAAGTTCCTTCAAACATCATGAACATATAGACATTCTCTAATAATTAAGACTCTTCCAATTGATAGCGATATTCGACATGTCCCGATAGCGATTATTGCAACCATTGCACCAGATCTCATCTGGATGAATATCTCCTAATCATCAAGACTTCTGATTTCCTGAAACATATGCAACAAATTTCATAGGTGAACGGATGTACCTGAATCAACAATCCAACTATCTTCTTATCTTACAAATGAGTTGGTTTCAATGATGTAAGTAGATAAATTACCTGTCGGAACCACACCAACTTTAGACATGTGGCCTCCTCTCCCGGCTCTCTTGCATTCCCCTGTATGGAGGAACTCTATCTCCCCCACTCGCTCTCTCCCTCCACTTTTTTGCAACTGAATATCTCTTTCTCTCCCTCAAATTCATGGCCTCCTCCCATATCGATCCCTCGTCCACTCTCCGTAAATGCGCTCTCTCTCCCCTCTTCTTTCATTCTTTCCTAAATCCCCTTAAATTTTATGCACATTTTTGGTCATTTTACAAACCCTTCTTTTATTGAACCTAAATGTTTGTGCACATCAAAATTATTTCAATGACAACTACGACCTCCAATGTTCAACCAAATATTCATGATGGTTGTTTAGTTGACCGTCCTCGACGATTATGGAATATGGGGATGATCGTTTGTGAATGTCCCCATAGTGATCAGTCAGGATAATTGAAGGGTGATTGTCTCCTTTACTAGTAAAAGGGACATTTGTTTTTTACTGTCCCTTTTCACGGATTCCAAAGACCATTCTACTTGTAGTGTTATTTAAAATAATTCCATGATATATTATAAATATTTTAACATTTTTCCTCAATAATATCTACACCTTAATCCATGTTTCCAACACATACAGAAAATGGTTGTGATATCCATTATTATTATATATATTTATTTATAAAAATTATTTATTTTGCATTTATTTTTTTAAATTAAGAATATTATTTCTATAGACATCTAATCGATAAGTTGATGGATGTGTGAATAACGATCTTTTTGAACTTTTTTCACGCTACTCTAACCTATCTGTATTCATATTGTAAAATATCCTTTCAACATGTTGTCTCTTTATATGCATTGTTGAACGCCATGTTTTAGTGACTTCGAAAGAAAAAAATACAACTTTATGAAGTAACTTTTATTGCAATTTTAAAATTATGTAGTTATAAGAATCTTCGTCTTATCAAGGAATAAACATAATATAATAAAAATAGTTGAAATTTCCTAAAATAAAATTGATCACTAACAACATTTAGTTTACTATTTGTTATCAAATCTTCCGATGTTTAAATATTTATAGTGAATATAATTTATTGTAAAATTATCTTTGATTGATTGAATTCATGATGAATATCATATACCAATAGTTATGAATTGTTGTTTTCTTGTAATCATTGTTATGTTAGTAACAAGTAATATAAATTGCAATGGCCAATAAACAAATGATTTTAAATAAACTTTCAGCAAGGAATATACCATTGGTTATAAACTAAAAAACAATACTTTTACGACGAACAGTATTCATCATTATTACAAATTTAATATGATGTTTTTATATACATACAAGACATAATTATTTCATTACAGAATGACCAAAGAATTACGATATTCATATTAAAATATAACAAATTGTAAGATATAATAATATCTAATAGACAAGGTGAAAATTTCATTAAAACGTCTGATTTTTATTTATTTGATTATTATATACATTAGCATCTAATAACATCACAGAGTTTCGATCTTATTGTGTCGGTCTTCGAGATCAGAGTAATGATTAAGGGGGACAGTCGTAAGCATTCGTATTTCATTGTCAGATATGAAATTCTTGGATCTATGAAAGACGAGCAACTGCGAATGTATTTTCCACAGATGTTTTCATTAATCAAGAATAGAAGTCAGAGGCTCGAATATGATCAGATACCATCCTAACCTCAACCATAAACGATGTCGACCAGAGATCGATGGATGTTGAAATGTATCATTGTTATTTGTTTGATTATCTTAAAATTAATAAGCGCAGCGAAGCGCGGGCTTATTTACTAGTTAAATGAACACATGCGACTGGGAGCTAGAAACGAAAGACACGACAAGTCAAGACAAGGATAAGCGTGTGAATTCGAACGTCCTGTGATGTTTATCTGATTCACACATGCCTATGTCCTTATCATATACATAATATTCATAATTTCCCATCCACTTTGTCATCATCTCTACAATAATACCTCTGCATCTTCCCCCATCGGAAATAGTAGTCAATAATGTTATAAATAGTTTGGTATGTGGGAATTCGGCATCAAGATGAGTTGGAAAGGGTACATATATATGAAACGTGATGGGATTTGATGTTTGATTGCTTGTAATTTTGACAATCAAATCCGACATTGGGGAGCCCACTCACCAATATCAAATAATTTAATTAGGCACGATAGTCCAAATACCAAGTACTGTTGATTAAAAATCCAATAAAACGAATCATACAATGCAATGCATGTTTACATCTCATATCATACCGGTAAAAATCATGATTAAAAAAATAAATAGTAATGCCTAAGTCCAACATCTTTGGGTATAATGACCTCAACAACATTATGGGGCAGTAACTTTAACCTTGAACTTCTGCTTAGCAGGATATCCAAACTTAATTATAAGCGGTAGCTTTTTTAAGTACGGTCATTTTTTATTTGTACTAACCCAACTGTCTTGCTAGAAGATCATAAGACATTATTCAAGAATTACGCAGGCAGAAGAGAAACACTATTAGAAACATTATTAGATCGCGAACGGTGTAGTTCAGCCTACTTTCCCTTCTCGGGTGAGCATCGAAGATTAAGCGAGCCTCTCCACTTTTATGATCAAGAATTAGCCCTACCTAAGTCTCCGCTCCGTCCAAGAATCATCATTGAACTTGAATCCATGATTTCTAGTTGCGGCAATGGATAATGATGTTGGCAATAGATAGGGGATCGCAGAGATTAGCAACTAATGTCGTCAAAAATAATCAGTTTTTATGACATTTATGTACGTTCTTCGATGTGTTTGGTCCTTTTGTGTTTCAATCTAGTGAGATGATGTAAAATATTCATAGTAGATGCATGGAATCGGATATGGAAGGTTCGAGAATACCAAAAATAAGCTTAATCGCTCATCAAAGCTCATTGAAGATGACAAACATTGAATAAGTAAGGGGTAACTTCCACATCTTGTCCATGATAGTTCATAGTATCCTAAATTGTTATGTGTGCATTATTTGAATATAAATACATACATAATAATTTTATTTTCAGAAATTATTCTACGCAATAGAATTTATATAAAAACTATATGTAACGGAACGGATTGCGATGACTAGAGGAAGCGTGCAACTTGAATTTGCACATCCGAACCGTTACCGATACATGCATGGTAATCATTGAGCATACAAAAATCATTCAAAAAAAAGATCCATAAAATCCAATTCAACTGAGAGTTCCATTATTACATCATCTATAAAGGGTATACTTGCAAAAGAAACTAAATAATTTCACAACATGGGTTCCTGTTCCAGTGGGCATACAGATATCCACTATACATCATACAATATCCATACCGTGTTGAATGTCTTATTGAGTTTGTTGCATGAACTTGAATGCTTGATCAAACTTGTTCTTTCACCTGAAATAAATAAACATAATTTGCATGAGCCTAATGCCCAGTATGTATCGGGATCCATGCATGGGAATTCTAACAGCCTGTTAACATGTTATAATTGTACTTAACTCTCAATGGAAAAATATCATTACGTACCTAATTGTCCCATGCATGTCTAAGTTCGTTCCCTAACAAGTTGCATATTGAATTCGATATGAATATACATGTGCAATACATATAAATATATATAAGCTATCATTTTTCATCATAAGGCGTATGTTTCTGAAATTCATGATATATTTATGCATCCTTTATCATTTATCATTCTTTCGGGTTAACCCCTTAAAATATCTTTTGCATGACTTGCGATGGTTTATTATTCTTAAATCATTTCTCTTCTAACATATAATGATTTATCTTCGATTAAATCGTTTCCTTGCATAGCATGTAATAGCTTACCATTATAAATAATTTCTTACACAACATGTAATGGTTTACCTTTTTAAACCATTTCTTTCATAGCATGTAATGGTTCACCATTATGAACCATTTCTTTCATAACATGTAATGGTTTACCTTTCTAAACTATTTCTTTCATAGCATGTGATGGTTCACCATTATAAACCATTTCTTTCATAACATGTCATGGCTTACCTTTCTAAATCATTTCTTTCATAACTTGTAATGATTTATTCTTTCTTTAAACCATTTTCTTGCATGACATTTCAATATATAAGTACATATACTTTAACATTAGCATAACTGTACATATACCCATGACATTAATATAATTGCACATTTTCTAACTTAATTTCACATATGCCCATAACATTCTCAATGTTTAGGATTGTCTTGATTGTTATATTCTTAGGCGAATTTGATGGCTTTGCTGGCTTTATCGCTGGCACTAGCGATCCATGAACATACATGACAGTGTAGCTACAACTGTAGAGGACTTAGCTTTTGCCTCTATGGTTCCTTGCAACCATACGCCCCTTGCGGCGTTGCCCCTAGGGCTAACACGATAATTGGACTCTAGAGGTGGCTCCCACCATTAGGTGTAGCACTTATCTCCGCTTATCGTCATCGTGCCATTATTCATGTTAAAGAAACTTTCAATTATTTTAATACCATTTCTTTTTTTCCTTGCAATAGTTGTATACACATATACATTTTCTTTTTCCTTTTCACCAACTGTTTCTTTCACAATGTCAGAGAATAACTTTTCATAATTCGATCAGTGTTAAAATCTTACATTACATGTGTTAGAGATCTCATATGTATTTATCTTGTTTACGGATGATTTCCATAATTAGAGCAACAATAATAACCCAACTTCTATAATATAATGGCATGGTGTTAATTGGCGCATGATAACATATAGATATTTGAATTCTGTTTCAATGTTAAAACATTCCATATGTGTATTTTATAGAATGACTTAATCGGTTATACCCGTTTTTTTAATCAAACGTGATCTATATTATAGGTGTAGAATACATATCAGATACGTCAAACCGTAGATAAGAGTTTTAACGCATGAGTCCATCTCCCAAGACATCTGTAGATTTCCATTTTTTATTGAAACTATCATACACGAGTCTGTTTGGGTTATCCCAATATAATGCAGTTAACCCATAACAAATTTTATAGCAGGTTGTTTCATCATCTAAATAATTTTTGGGAAAATATGTATGCTTTTTTTGTGAAACAATTGAGAGGTATCTTATGGGACAACAAAGTATCTGCATTCTCTTTTTTTTGCAGAAAAAGGATAATTATGTCAGACCAGAACACGAGATACACATCTTATTTATGGAAGTGTCTTCAAAAGGTTATGGATATGTAATTTAAGTTAAGAATCCTTTTCTCCTATAGAGATAGGGTCGATTATCTAAGATCATCGAGAGATTTGAAGTTTTTTGGGAGCATGTGATTTTGCAGGAATCTCGGATAGACATTTTCCTTTGGTGGAGTTTTCTTCAAACAAATGTTCATCACTCGAGTATCAAGATGGTTTTGTATGAAGCATTCATAGAATATCTTGAAGATCACACTCTCAATAGAGCAATGCAGGTGAAAGCATATGTTGGTATTAAAGCCAGTCCATAGTTACAAAAAGAGTGTTGAAGAACAAGCTAAAATGCAAAGGAAGTCCATAATCATTGTTATCTCTTTATCAAGAAATTTTGAGGACGAAATTTTTTTAAGGGTGGTAGATTGTAACGGCTTGGATTTTTTGAGAAACTTCAATGCCTATCTTAATACCATTGTTGCTACAATTCATTGGCAAATTAAATGTGGATTTTATTGACACAATTAATCATCTAATTGATTGTCATAAAAAGCCTTCACCCTTAAGCCTTCACCATCTCTCACCAACATGATTCTTGGAGAAAGAGAGGAAGAGAGGGAGAGAGCTAGAGAGAGAGAGAGAGATTGAGAGGAGTTATGAGATATTCATCTTTCGTAGGAGGAGGAAGCGTCGAATAGGAGGAGGAGGAGAGCATGAATACACGACCAAAAAGAGGCGCGATGACCACGACAGAGAGAGGTGCACGTTGGACCTAGAGTATGTATCGGTTTAGGCTTACGATTTATGAATGTATGTATCGGCGTAGGATTATGACGAATCCTAAAATGCCGGTTTTAAGAAGTTGTTTTTATCGTGAAGTGCGTAAAAAATGTGTCGTGCGTTGTAGGCGGCAATCGGAAACGGTCAAGAAAATACCACAAACAAGTTATTCAATTTTTAATCGTGTGGTTTTATGTTTATTTTACTTGGGCAAGTCCCAAGGTCGATCACAAGGAGGCAAAGGAACAACCTAGAGACATGTCTATCAAAGTTTATGTTCGGTTTTCGAGGCGGTCTTTTTTTTGGAATTTTTAATGCAATATAAGGTGCAATATGCAAATTTGGCCTATTTTAGAGACTAAAATGTAAATTTCGATCAAACGATGTCCGAAAAATATGAAATTTGGCCACAATGTAAAATACGATGAAATGAGTGCACTGTAATTTTTTTGGAATTTTTGGGTGCAAAAAAATTTTTTTATGAATTTTGAATGCAAGTAGAATGATTTTCAATATTTAATTATAATAAATATTGAACCTACTTATTTTCAAGAAATAGAATTATCTAAGATCTATCACTATGTGATGAATCTCAGAAAAATCCTAAATCTTGAAAATGTGGGGTTTAATACCTATTAAAAATTAAATACTAAAAGATGCAAAATGATTTTTACAGGACACAATATATATGCAAATGCAAATCCTTTTGGGCACAATGTTAAGAATAATTAATTCTACATTATATGATTTTGCGGGGATTTTTAGAGCAACGGTTAATCAACTACGAATTTCAGAGCAAGAAATAGGCAAACTATGTAAATGACCACAAAACAATTATTTATTAATTAACCATCAATCACAAAATTACCCACAATATGTCAAAGCGTAGAGAATTAATTAACAAACATCATGCAATTTTTGGATTAAGAAAATAATGTAAAGAAGAGGTCCAAATATACGGGGAAACACAGGGGTATAGATGCAATATAAATAAATAAATGAAAATGCAGAGGGGACTTGTTTGTAATTACCTATACCCCGGAGGGTATTTCTGCAAAATTTCCAGAGGTCACGTGCTATGCATGTGCCTCTGGCTGGCGGGGGTATCTGCGCAAAAAGGGAAACTTCCAGGGGGCTCCTTGTAAATTGCCCACGAGCACGTGAGAGACACGTGACCCGTGGGTAGCGTGCAACAGAAGTTCCCTCCGAGCGCACGTGCCTCACACGTGCGCGGAGGGCCTCGGGCTTAGAGAGCCTGGTCGCGGCTGTTGGCGAGGCGTTGATCGTCTCGGCCAAGGCGGCGGGAGGCCGAGTTGCTGGTGGTCGACGAAGTGGAGCAGTGATGGCGAGGTTGGAGCCCGGCGTAGGGTGGAGGCAAGCCTATGGCCGACACACGGCCAGCGTTGAGCTCCGGGCGCACGACGGTTGTTGGCGAAGCTTGGAAGAGGAAGCAGGCGAAGTTGTCGGAGCGGCTGGCGGAGTGGGTGTCGGAGAAGACGAAGTCGAGGCGGAGGCGTGTGCGTGACCGACACACGGTCGGCGCAGCGGTGGTCAATGACGGTGAGGCGTGGCTGGTGGAGCGATGGAGAGCTCCAAACGGCGATGGCGTGGTTGGAGGCGAAATCGGGGAAGATGGAGTTGTTGACGAGGCGTGTCCGGCGAAGGAGAAGGCGGAGAGAGAGATAGATAGATAGAGAGAGAGAGATAACCTGGAGGAAAGGTGCTCGACGGCGCGGATGCCAGAGCGAAGCAGCGGCGACGGAGCTTTTGCTGCGACGAGGTTGTAACCTCGGATCACGCCGATGGCACGGTTGTCACGACCGGAGGCGAGTAACGGCGGATACGGTCTTCTGCTGGGCGGCGGAGGTTTGTAGGGGAGGTGCGATTGGGTTGATGATGGAAGGTGGACGGGATTTTAGGGGGCGATCGGAGAGGATACGCGGATTGGGAAGACGGCACGAGATTGGAGATCGAGGACAGATCTGTGATGGCCGACATTTGCGGGGGGCGGCGGCGCAAGGTGATGTCGCTGATCGTGATGAAGATACGGTGGATCGGAGATTAGCTTTAGCCGAGATCCGTGGCGGAGAAATCGGGGGAGCGGGGCGGTTGAGATGGGAAAGGAGACCGGAGGAAGAAGAAGTACAGCAGCCGTCCGATCGGCCGAGATCGGACGGCTGTTATCACGCCACGTGGGCGCAAGAGGGAGAGAGGCAAGGAGGGCGCACGTGCAGAGCACGTGCCTTGGAGGCACGTGCGACGCACGTGCGTCCACTTATATTTTTTATTTATTATTATTTTTTAAATAAAAATGATATGTAAATAAGCCAAAAATGGCTGACACGTGGCGGCACCAGGTGCTGCCACGTGTCAGCACCAGAAAATTCGAGAATAAAAGATTTTGTAAATTCGATAAAAAAATAGTAAATGACCTCGGATCAAAAAAAATTCTTCATAAAAATTTCTCGTCTCGATGAGATCTACAACTTTCATGAAGACATCAAAACCAAAATCGATCATTTACATAAAGTGAAATTTTGGGGTATCCCATGTACATAGAACACCTTGATTTTGGGGTTTTGTATTTTTTATGTCATTTTTAGATCAGATAAAAATCCGGAAAAACTACGATAATTCAGAGATAAGTAAATACACATTAATCTAATTTTTTTGTATTTTTATTAATCAATAAAATATGTACATAAAATATTGGGTCAAAAACCGCTAAAATATACAACATATAAAAGAGGCCCAAAACCCAACTTTCACATATGAGCTCTGTTTCACTTGAACTTGGTCTTGTTTTGAAGGTAATTGAATGTATATTAGTTCAAAAGTGAGTAGGATTAAATCGGACACTGGATGGGGAAGATATGGGGTTTTTAGTCCGAAAATCCTGAAACTAGGGTTTGGGTTTTTGGTCCACTTATTTGGGTTAGTTATTTTTTTGTATTTTTCATTTATTCTTGTTAGTGATATGTACAAAGTAGAAGTGGTTTTGAGTCATTCGGAGTTAGCATGAATGAGTTAAAAATCCAGGAAGTTAGGCTATTTATATGTCACTTTTGGCTTGGATTTTTGGCTTCTTATTTTGTGCAGACTTTTGTGCTAAAATGTAATTCTTATGAAATCATGCATGAATGCTAAGTATGCAGAATAGATGCTAAAATGCTGTTGATTTTTAGGGATTTGAGCTTAATAAATGAGATTTAGAGTGATGAATACGAGATTCATCATCCCCCTATACTTAAAGCATGCTCGTCCCTGAGCATTAAAAATTAAGAAATGCCATGAGGTGAAATGAGATTGGGTTCCATACCAAGACCATGACCTGAAGGTGAAAGTGAACCTAAACTCAACCTTTGGATTATTTGTGTGTCGGAACTTCTGTGAGACTTAGAATTTTAAAATCAACAGTCCTCGAGTTCTACAATTCATTGCTTACAGTTTCGGCTCAGAAGTCTTCTTAGATCAATCCTCTTCCCAAAGTATACCCTATGAACATTGAATAACCGACCCTTGTGTGTGAAAGGTTTTTAGCTCTTCCCACTCATAATGCCGGACTACCGCGCAAACCTCCTCTCCAATAACTCGTCCTCGGGGAGTCAGGTATTTCCTTCTAAGGTCTGTCGCGCTGTGTTCACAATCGAATTGGGGGGAGAAGTTAGAAGAATGAGAAAAGAACTGGAGAGTGATAAGTGTAGTTCACCTCTCCTTGTGAAGCTGGCCAGTGTAGCCGAGTCTCCACCAAGATCTGCAGGTTTCTTGAAGCTTGGACCTTTTTGGTCAGATTTTATTTGGTAGTTACTTCTTTGTATTTGAAATTTTTGGTGGTTCTGCTTGGATCTTGTTTTGCCCCTACGGATATAGCATCTTTTGTTTCCGTACATTTTTTGGGGTCTTAGAAAAAATTGTGCCCAGCCGTCCATCCCTTTTCCGAAGCTTTATTTCAACCCGTACTCCGGTCTTTAGATTTCCACGCTACCAGAAAAGAAACTCACACAATCTTCCAACATATGTTTGAGTTGAGCTAAGTGCATAATGCGAGAGTACAAATTAACTCCTTATTCCAGAGTTGTACCCAAAATGAAGAGACCAGGTTAGACACTAAGAGTCAAACTCTGTGCATTGTTATGTGGAACTCAAAGAATTAAGTCACAGACCTGAAGATTCCAAAATCCTATTTCTCAGTGAAGTTCCTCTGAAAATTAGGTTGATTAAGGTTAAGTTCAGACCACTCTCGGTTTCGGCTCATAACTTGGTTCAGAACCCAATGACTTTTCACAGATGCAAATGAATGTAATGCTGGATGAAGTGCAGGTGTGTGGAATGCAAACACATTTTTTGATGATTTTTTTATGCAAAAATGAATAAGAAGCCATTTTTTTCAAAATTTTGGGCAAAGTCAGTGTTAGTAGCAAAACCCCTTTTTTTCTTTTTTTTTTATTTTTTTAATACCCATCCCGTAAATACATATAGACTTATGCGCAAGTACGAGGTATGGCTAAAATATATACATAGTATATATACAGACCCCCCTATACTTAGCGAGTGTTGTGTCCTCAGAGCACAAGAAGCGTAATGAAGACATAGCTCGGGCTAAGCGTAAGAGAGTAAAATTATACAAGGTTTCTCCCCCCTATACTTAGACTGTGAATAGTCTAAGTATAGAAGAAGAGCGCAAAAAGAGGCGGACGGGATATGTAAATGAGGAGAGTATAAACAGATGGGTGGCGGTTCCCCCTATACTTAGACTCTAGTCAGCCTAAGTATAGAAGAAGGATGGATATGGAGTGATCGAGAGATCGGAATGTGATGAGGGAAATGGTATATACAAATGGCATCGGTCCCCCCTATACTTAGGCCTTGGCCTAAGTAGAGGAAGAAGTTGTACAAGGGGATCGATGTGGTCGGGAGGGAGGGTGAGTCTGATCTGATATATCGTCAATGTCCTTGCTCTGTGTGAAATAGATGACCTCAACTTGCATTGTATGTTCTTTGGATAATTCTATATATGGCTTCAGTAATTGTCCATTCACTGAGAAAGGTTGTGCATCATCTTTGAGTTCTGCAATGTCCACACTTCCATTGGTATGCACATCGATGACAACATAGGGACCCGTCCATTTCGATTTCACTTTCCCATGAAAAATCTTTAATCGAGCATTAAACAACCATACTTTCTGTCCATGGACAAAGGTTTTATCTCGAATGTGTCTATCATGCCATTTCTTGACCTTGTCCTTATAAATCACACTGTTGTCATATGCTCTGTTTCGGATTACAATTAGCTCATTCAGATTTAGGTCTCGACATAATTTCCCAAGGTGACAACTCCAGTTCAACTTTTTGATTGCCCATTCAGACTTGTGAATCAGTTCTGCAGGAAGATGGCATGGCTTACCATAGATCATTCTAAAAGGTGAAGTGTCGAGTGGTGTTTTATAAGCTGTCTTCTAGGCCCAAAGAACTTGATCCAACAGTTTTGACCAATCCTTCCTATCTGGACGAACCAACTTTTGAAGTATACTCTTCACTTCTCTATTAGAAACTTCTGCCATGCCATTAGATTGTGGATGATAAGGGTTGGCTATTCTATGTTCAAATTTGTACTCCTTAGCCAAAGATCTCATTTCCCTATTCACAAAGTGGCTACCTCCATCAGAAATCAAAACTTTTGGTATCCCGAACCTTGCAATGATATTATCCTTGATAAACTTACAAACGGTTTTGCTGTCTGCGGTTCGGGTTGGAATAGCCTCTACCCATCTAGACAAATAATCAACCGCTAACAAGATGTACTCAAATCCATTGCTATTGGGAAAGGGGCCCATAAAATCAATCCCCCATGCATCAAAAACATCACAAAAGACCATTGGTTGCATGGGCATTTCGTCTCTATAACCAACGATCCCTCCCATCCTTTGACAAATCGGGCAAGATCGTACAAAATCATTAGCATCACGAAATAAGGCCTGCCAGTAAAATCCACATTGGAGTACCTTGTGTGCGGTTCTCTTTCCCGAATGGTGCCCTCCAGCCTCGAGAGTGTGACAATGTGTGAGGACACTCTGGTATTCTTCCTGAGGAATACATCTTCTCCAGACACAATCCGCTCCTTCATAAAAAAGGAAAGGATCGTCCCAATGGTATTTTCTTGAATCCGACTTTAGTTTATCAATCATTTTCTTGGTCCAACCAAAGGGAACCTTCTTGGAGACAAGATAGTTCACGATGTTGGAATACCATGGGGTTGAATCAATAGTGCAAACAGATTCATCTGGAAAAGTTTCCTTAATAGGTCCAGTGTCAGGATAATCATTTTTCTCAAGTCGGGAAAGATGATCAGCAACAACATTCTTTATTCCAGGTTTATCTTTGATCTCCAAATTAAATTCTTGGATTAACAAGATCCATCTCAAAAGCCGTGCCTAGGCATCTTTCTTTTCCATGAGGTATCTGATTGCCGTATGATCAGTGAAAATTGTCACCTTGGAGCCCAATATATATGATCTGAATTTTTCAAGGGCCCAAACAACCGCGAGCATTTCCTTTTCAGTTACTGTATAATTTTTCTGTGCGGGATCCAATACTTTGCTCGCGTAGTGAATCGCATAAGGGATTCCATCCCGTATTTGTCCAAGCACAGCTCCGACAGCAAAATCCAATTCATCAGTCATGATCTCAAAGGGATGAGACCAGTCGGGAGCTTGTAATATTGGCGGTTCACATATTTTCTGTTTGAGGAGCTTGAAGGCTTCAAGACACTTGTGATTTATAATAAACTCGTTGTCTTTTCCTAAGAGCTCAGTCAGTAGGCGGGCGATCTTTGAAAAATCAGGGATGAACCTTCGATAAAATCCAACATGCCCTAGAAAAGACCGCACTGACTTGACGTTGGTTGGTGGCTCTAGTTTCTTGATCACATCCACCTTGGCAGGGTCGACCTCCATTCCCTTTTTGGAGATGACATGCCCCAACACTATACCCTCAGTCACCATAAAGTGACTCTTCTCCCAAGAAAGTACCAAATTAACTTCCCTGCATCTCTTGAGGACTCGATCCAAGTGTGCTAAACATGTGTCAAATGAATCTCCATGGACCGAGAAGTCATCCATGAAGACTTCCAGGAAATCCCCCACCATTTAGGCAAATACGGCAATCATGCACCGCTGAAAAGTTCCTGGGGCATTACAAAGCCCAAATGGCATGCGCTTGAATGCGTAAGTACCGAAGGGACATGTAAACGTGGTTTTTTCCTGATCCTCGGGAGCAATAGCTACTTGATTGTAGCCGGAATACCCATCAAGAAAACAGAAGAATGCTTTCCCTGCAAGTCTCTCCAAGATTTGATCAATAAATGGCAGTGGAAAGTAATCTTTCTTGGTCGCAGCATTCAAGCGCATGTAATCGACACAGACATGCCACGACGTGGGTACTCGGGTCGCGATCTCTACCCCCTCCTCGTTGGTGACCATCTGGATTCCCGACTTCTTCGGGACGACATGAAGGGGGGCCACCCACTTGGAGTCAGAAATGGGGTATATAAAACCTGCTTTGCACCACTTCTCTATCTCTTTCTTAACCACTTCCCAAAGATTGGGGTTTAATCTTCTCTGAAATTCACAGGAAGGCCTTGCGTTATCCTCAACATATATTTGGTGCGAGCAGAGAGCAGTGTTGATTCCTACGAGATCCGACACAGTCCAACCGATGACTTTTCGATTTTGCTCAAGGACTTCAAGTAATCTGGATTCTTGTTCTAATGTCAATGATGAGCTAATGATCACAGGGAATTTGTTTTTGGGTCCTTTGAGAAATGCATACTTTAATGTGGGAGGAAGGGGTTTCAGCTCTGGCAGATCTACATCACCAATCAAATCTGGCTGAATATCTTTTAAGTCTGGGTCAGTGATTGTTGGTGGTGGATCATTCTGTGATATGCTAGCCACTGATCTTGAAAGAAAGTGAGTCGGATCGCAAAAGTAGGGTGGTAATTCAGCCAAAGCCGCGTCCGACTCGTCATTGATTTTTTTTGAAGAGGATGAAATGGACCAATCCGAAAGGAGTTTTGTGTCATCATACAGGTGTTCAGATTTGTCTAGTAATAGATCACACACTATATGGCACATTGTTTCTTCTTCTGATGTGATGGTATCCATGTGAAGATCTGACAGTTGGTCCCAAGGTCTGGTAGTGCTGATTAGATTACACTCAGAGGTTTCGGCATCTTCAGTGGTAGATTCGGAATCGGGTCTTTGCCATTTTGTTTGTCTCATTTCCAGATCCACTTCTCCGTCTAGGGAGCGGAATTTCATCATTCCAGTGCCGTAATCGAATACAAACTTGGCGGTTCTTAAGAATGGTCTTCTCAAAATGATTTGCGACTCTTTCCAATGGTTCGGGGTCTCCATATCAAGGACAGTGAAGTCCACTTTGTATTCCGTACCCTCCACCATAATGATAACATTTTTCACTTCTCCCTTAGGTCTTTTAGTAGATTTGTCAGCGAATTGGAGTAAAGATAGTGATTTCTGAAGAGGTTCTAACTCCAATCAGTAATATAAGGCTAAGGGAAGAAGATTGATGGAAGAGCCATTGTCGAGAAGTGTGCGTGCGAATGCGATACCGCCAATGCGGCTTTCCACATAATGAGCACCCAGATCTCTTTTCTTTCTTGGTAAATGTCGGTTTCTCATGCATTTGGTAGTGGCCACTGTCAGAACATGAGTCTCCACAAATTGGTTTGTTTTCTTTGTGCGGGTCCGGGTGGGAGTACATTTTATTTTCAAATATTTCTGAAATGCAGGGTTACTGGCCACATATTGATCAAAGGGTACCTTAACTGTGATGTTTTGGTGACAGAATTTTTCCATCACTGGGTCACTCTGGATAGTTTTCTTTTGTCTTCCTTTCTTGAGAGCATGGGGGAAAGGAATGGAAGCATTTGAGATAGGAGAAAGAGATCCAGAATCATAAATAAGAGCATCTTTATTAAATTTGGAGTTCTTATTACAATCATAATGTTCTGGATTATCATCATGTTGCTGAAATGGTGACAAAGGTATTTTCGCAGCAACTAGAGGTTCAAGGTCCTCTATAGTCTCCATAGATGCTTTTCCCTTCCTTTGGGCAGAAATCCTCGGGCGTCCTTCGTCTTCATCCTCAGAAGCATCCTCCGGTTGATCTTCCGAGTCATGATGGTCAGCTTCCCTTGCCTGGTCAGGTACGACCACGGTCCTTCCGCTCCTAAGGGACATGGCATTGATTTTGTTAAACGAAAGGGTCTCGTGTTCAGATGTGGAAAAGTCTGAGTAATATACCTGATTGTTGTGTTGAGATGATTGAGATTTGTTCAAGCTATTGGGGTTAGCTTGAACTTGAGCGGGAATGGCTGTGACTGGGGCTGTCTGTTCTTCCTTCCAACGGGATAGACGATTAACACCTACCCGTAGGTCGTACAGTTCATTCCGGAAGCTGCGAATTTCCTCCAGCATCTGCTTTTGGATATCAACCGGGTCTTCTGAAGGTTTGGATGATCGAGATGCTTGATTTGGAGCTTGGTATTGTTGACGATGTTGTTGAGGCTGGTTCTGTCGATCTTGTGGTTGCTGCTGCCTTGAGGACTGATTGTGTTGTCGAGCGGCATTGTAGAAGGTGGGGGAACGCTGATATTGCTGACGGTCCCTCGGATTACCCTGTCGAGTATTATCCTGTGTGTACCAGATGCCGTTTATTTCGAAAGTCAGAGGCGGGGCTTCTATGACTGTCTCAGCTGGAGGAGGTGACTGCTGGGAAGGTTGGACGTTGGATTGGTCCTGAGTCCATGGTTGCGATTGTCCAGAGCCTGGCTGCTCTTGGACATGATGCACATGATAAATTGGGACCGTAGGAGCAGTAGGCATCCCGATCTTGGATACCTTCTCAGTGAGTTCCTCCATTTGTTTTGGAAATTGAGAAAGCCGGTTGTCGATGTCGTTCACCCTTTTATTAATGTGATCCACAACTGTTAATTTATCTGTGATGATGTTCATGTTGGGCAGCAAGTCCTCTGCTATTTCTACGACAGTTTGCTTCCCTCCTTTGGCTTGATAGTTGTTTAGTGAATCAGTGTAAGATCTACTAGCAATTTGTGAACGGCTAGTCTCTTCCATTTGCTCTAGTATTTTCCAGACGGCCTCAGCTCCTCGGGATGTGTAGTTTCCTCCACAGGCAGCGCTGACTAGACCCTGAGTCCCGTGGTTAAGGCCAGAATAGAGGGATTGGACCAGGATGTTATTATCTAGGTCATGACAGGGATATTTTTGCAGCAGATCTTTGAATCTATCCCATGCATCACAAAGTGGTTCATTTGGCATCTGAGAGAAGCTAGTGATGCGAGTCCTCATTTGATTGGTTCGACTCAAGGGGTAGAATTTTTTTAAGAAGAGGTTTTTGAACCTATCATAGGTGGTCACCGTCACTCCCAAATTTTTCACCCAGTAATCTGCCTTACCCTTCAAGGCGAAAGGTAATGCAGTGAGACGGATGTAGTCTTGGCTGACTTGCGGGTGCCTATGATTAGAACATACTAGCTCCAAATCACGCAAGAATTCATAGGGTTCTTCATTCGAATTACCATGAAATTGTGGTAATTGATTCATGAAGTATGGCTTTAGTTCATGGTGAACCTCAGGTTGAGGTGGCTGCAAGTAATTTATGACCCTATATTGCCCGGGATTATATGCAGCCTCCATTGGTGGTTCTTCCTCTGCATTCATTCTTTCCAATTCTGCCCTCATCAAATTTTGCTGCTGCTCAGATGCAGCAAGTCTTGCGAGAATCATTTACATCGGATCTTCATTTTGGTCATCTTCAGGATTGGTCTTCTTTGGAGGCATTTTTTGTGAAGTCTTCTTTTCACCTTCAGATTGTGAAAAACAGGAGTCAATAATTTGAACAGAATTATAAGATGAAGATTCTAGGGGAAGGTGTCCCTGAACCCAAGGTGGTTCTGAGTAAGAGTGGCTCAGAGTATTTGAGATTGGAAAGTTTGTGGTAGTCAGAAAAGGATTCGCTGAGTCCGAACAGAAATTACCACAATTTTCCATTCTCGAATTTCAAGAGATTATCAAGAGATGAATGGATGTTGATCAAATCAAACACAATACAAAATTATTTTTCACCAACTCACACAGTGAAGGTCGTAAGAGTTCGACCAATTTTCTTGTCAATTTTAAATGGTGAAAAGACAATCTTGTTAGCGAGATGAAATTTCGGATTTGGGCTCTAGCCTTAAGTGTCATCTCTCGCTCACTGAGAAAAATAGAACATCCATGGTCGGGGTTACTCTCCCGCAAAAATTCTTGATTTTATGGGTTATTTGAGATCAGATATATTTAGCAGTCCCGATTTTAATGAGGTGATCACTGAAAAATTAGATGAGCACAAATACACGTCTACCGTCCAGTCCCAATTTCCTTTAAAGTTATGTTATAAAACAAGAGAGAGGAATTCGGGAAAAGCCGATGCACGCGGAAAACTATGATGAATGCTCAGTTAGAAGACTTACAGTGAATCCTCGCAATCTCCATGTGGGATGCTGGACAGAATTTAAAAATTATTCTATATGATGTGCAAACCGATGGAAAAACCGCACCTAAGCAGAAAGTTCTATTAGCGGGAAGAATTGATTTAAATTTAGCTAAGTTGAACGATCTATGTGCGTCTCAATTAAAGTGCAGTGTGGCCTAAGATCCTACGAGCACAAGCAAAATATAAATGCTCTGAGAGCCATATGTGCAGGTCTATCCTAATCGCCACTCAAGTCGGACCCCACCCTCACCGGAGAGTGAAACAGGTCACGACACACCACATAATAGAGTCAGAGGTCTTTCTACACACGCGAGAGTCCAAACAGACACCGCTGTAAAATTACAAAATTTTTTAAAAATTGCAGGAATTAAAAACCTAGACTCTACGCTCTCTCACGACTCGACTCGATCTTAAGTTAATTGCGGTTTTTATGCAAAAGTCGGTGAAGTTGCATCGGTTATTGAAGAACCGCTCCACGTACAAGGTACGCCGCAAAAAAATAAGAGAGAAAATGTAAGAGAGTGACTCAAAAATATATAAAAAATAAGTGCTGAAAATAAATTGCAGGAAAAAAATGGAATTTACAATGCGAAATTCGGGGGTCAGATTACCCGAATACGGAAAACCGAACAAAAATTTTTAGACAAAAAACTAAGCCGTTTGCCTCCCCGGCAACGGTGCCATCTGGCGAATTCTAAAATGCTGGTTTTAAGAAGTTGTTTTTATCGTGAAGTGCGTAAAAAATGTGTCGTGCGTTGTAGGCGGCAATCGGAAACGGTCAAGAAAATACCACAAACAAGTTATTCAATTTTTAATCGTGTGGTTTTATGTTTATTTTACTTGGACAAGTCCCAAGGTCGATCACAAGGAGGCAAAGGAACAACCTAGAGACATGTCTATCAAAGTTTATGTTCGGTTTTCGAGGCGGTCTGTTTTTGGAATTTTTAATGCAATATAAGGTGCAATATGCAAATTTGGCCTATTTTAGGGACTAAAATGTAAATTTCGATCAAACGATGTCCGAAAAATATGAAATTTGATTACAATGTAAAATACGATGAAATGAGTGCACTGTAATTTTTTGGAATTTTTGGGTGCAAAACAAATTTTTTATGAATTTTTGAATGCAGATAGAATGATTTTCAATATTTAATTATAATAAATATTGAACCTACTTATTTTCAAGAAATAGAATTATCTAAGATCATCACTATGTGATGAATCTCAGAAAAATCCTAAACCTTGAAAATGTGGGGTTTAATACCTATTAAAAATTAAATACTAAAAGATGCAAAATGATTTTTACAGGACACAATATATGCAAATGCAAATCCTTTTGGCCACAATGTTAAGAATAATTAATTCTACATTATATGATTTTGCGGGAATTTTTAGAGCAACGGTTAATCAACTATGAATTTCAGAGCAAGAAATGGGCAAACTATGTAAATGTCCACAAAACAATTATTTATTAATTAACCATCAATCACAAAATTACCCACAGTATGTCAAAGCGTAGAGAATTAATTAACAAACATCATGCAATTTTTGGATTAAGAAAATAATGTAAAGAAGAGGTCCAAATATACGGGGAAACACAGGGGTATATATGCAATATAAATAAATAAATGAAAATGCAGAGGGGGACTTGTTTGTAATTACTTATACCCCGGAGGGTATTTTTGCAAAATTTCCAGAGGTCACGTGCTATACACGTGCCTCTGACTGGCGGGGGTATCTGCGCAAAAAGGGAAACTTCCAGGGGGCTCCTTGTAAATTGCCCGCGGGCACGTGACAGATACGTGACCCGTGGGTAGCGTGCAACAGAAGTTCCCTCCGAGCACACGTGCCTCGCACGTGCGCGGAGGGCCTCGGGCTTAGAGAGCCCGGTCGCGGCTGTTGGCGAGGCGTTGATCGTCTCGGCCAAGGCGGCGGGAGGCCGAGTTGCTGGTGGTCGGCGAAGTGGAGCAGTGGTGGCGAGGTTGGAGCCCGGCGTAGGGTGGAGGCGAGCCAATGGCCGACACACGGCCAGCATTGAGCTCTGGGCGCACGGCGGTTGTTGGCGAAGCTTGGAAGAGGAAGCAGGCGAAGTTGTCGGAGCGGCTGACGGAGTGGGTGTCGGAGAAGACGATGTCGAGGCGGAGGCGTGTGCGTGACCGACACACGGTCGGCGCAGTGGTGGTCGATGACGGCGAGGCGTGGCTGGTTGAGCGATGGAGAGCTTCAAACGGCGATGGCGTGGTTGGAGGCGAAATCGGGGAAGATGGAGTTGTTGACGAGGTGTGTCCGGCGAAGGAGAAGGCGGAGAGAGAGAGAGATAGAGAGAGAGAGAGAGATAACCTGGAGGAAAGGTGCTCGATGGCACGGATGTCGGAGCGAAGCAGCGGCGACGGAGCTTTTGCTGCGACGAGGTTGTAACCTCGGATCACGCCGATGGCACGGTTGTCACGACCGGAGGCGAGTGACGGCGGATACGGTCTTCTGCTGGGCGGCGGAGGTTTTATAGGGGAGGTGCGATTGGGTTGATGATGGAAGGTGGCCGGGATTTTAGGGGGCGATCGGAGAGGATACTCGGATTGGGAAGACGACGCGAGATTGGAGATCGGGGACAGATCTGTGATGGCCGACATTTGCAGGGGGCGGCGGCGCAAGGTGATGTCGCTGATCGTGATGAAGATACGGTGGATCAAAGATTAGCTTTAGCCGAGATCCGTGGCGGAGAAATCGGGGGAGCGGGGCGGCTGAGATGGGAAAGGAGGCCGGAGGAAGAAGAAGTACAGCAACCGTCCGATCGGCCGAGATCGGACGACTGTTATCACGCCACGTGGGCGCAAGAGGGAGAGAGGCAAGGAGGGCGCACGTGCAGAGCACGTGCGACGCATGTGCGTCCACTTATATTTTTTTATTTATTTATTATTATTATTATTATTTAAAATAAAAATGATATATAAATAAGCCAAAAATGGCTGACACGTGGCGGCACCAGGTGCTGCCACGTGTCAGCACCAGAAAATTCGAGAATAAAAGATTTTGTAAATTCTATAAAAAATAGTAGATGACCTCGGATCAAAATAATTTCTTCATGAAAATTGCTCGTCTCGATGAGATCTACAACTTTTATGAAGACATCAAAACCAAAATCGATCATTTACACAAAGTGAAATTTTGGGGTATCCGATGTACATAGAACACCTTGATTTTGGGGTTTTGTATTTTTTATGTCATTTTTAGATCATATAAAAATCCGGAAAAACTACGATAAATCAGAGATAAATAAATACACATTAATCTAATTTTTTTTGTATTTTTATTAATCAATAAAATATGTACATAAAATATTGAATCAAAAACCGCTAAAATATACAACATATAAAAGAGGCCCAAAACCCAACTTTCACATATGAGCTCTGTTTCACTTGAACTTGGTCTTGTTTTGAAGGTAATTGAATGTATATTAGTTCAAAAGTGAGTAAGATTAAATCGGACAGTGGATGGGGAAGATATGGAGTTTTAATCGGAAAATCCTGAAACTAGGGTTTGGGTTTTTGGTCCACTTATTTGGGTTAGTTATTTTTTTGTATTTTTCATTTATTCTTGTTAGTGATATGTACATAGTGGAAGTGGTTTTGATCATTCAGGGTTAGCATGAATGAGTTAAAAATTTGGGAAGTTAGGCTATTTATATGTCACTTTTGGCTTGGATTTTTGGCTTCTTATTTTGTGCAGACTTTTGTGCTAAAATGTAATTCTTATGAAATCATGCATGAATGCTAAGTATGCAGAGTAGATGCTAAAATGCTGTTGATTTTTAGGGATTTGAGCTTAATAAATGAGATTTAGCGTGATGAATACGAGATTCATCAGATTACAATTTATAAATGTCTGTGTCATTTCTACAAGATGATCGTACACGTAATGACTTGTTGTTGAAGAAGATATCCAAAGGTATGGGTCGAACCATAGGACCATTGTGCAATATAATTGCTTTAAGATAATAGTTACCTAAAATTTCTGCCATACATTCAAAGTTATTTAGATACATCTCCATTGATGGGGGGTTGAACAGAAGTTTCAAAATTACATGCCTTGATTATTTTATCTTTTTATTCTAAGGTATAATCGTTAATGCAGGAGCTAAGAGGTTTTTTTTGGTTTGATCTATGACATAAGATGTGGCTTTCTTGATACTTCATGCAAATTTGTTAAAATAGTTGAAGGCAGACGTGAAGTAATATTTGAATAGGTTTATTATAAACATATTAATGTGTAAAATGAGCAACATGTGAATCATGTATGTGATATCTTTAATCATGTTTTATTGCATCAGAAATTTACCCATGAACTATTATCGATTGTGCTTTTAACTAGCAAATATATATTCAAAATATCAATGAGTATAGAAATATTGTCCTTTTTCTGCAAAAAAAGGAGAATGCAGATACTTTGTTATCCCAGAAAGATACCTCTCAATTGTTTCACAAAAAAACATACATATTTTCCCAATAATTATTTAAATGATGAAACAACATGCTATAAAATTTGTTATGGGTTAACTGCATTATATTAGGATAACCCAAACAGACTCGTGTATGATAGTTTCAATAAAAAATGGAAATCTACAGATGTCTTGGGAGATGGACTCATGCGTTAAAACTCTTATCTACGGTTTGACGTATCTGATATGTATTCTACCCCTATAATATAGATCACATTTTATTAAAAAAAACGGGTATAACCGATTAAGTCATTCTATAAAATACACATATGGAATGTTTTAACATTGAAACAGAATCCAAATATCTATATGTTATCATGCACCAATTAACACAATGCCATTATATTATAGAAGTTGGGTTATTATTGTTGCTCTAATTATGGAAATCATGCGTAAACAAGATAAATACATGTGAGATCTCTAACACATGTAATGTAAGATTTTAACACTGATCGAATTATGAAAAGTTGTTCTCTGACATTGTGAAAGAAACAGTTGGTGAAAAGGAAAAAGAAAATGTATATGTGTATACAACTATTGCAAGGAAAAAAAAGAAATGATATTAAAATAATTGAAAGTTTCTTTAACATGAATAATGGCACGATGACGATAAGCGGAGCTAAGTGCTACACCTAATGGTGGGAGCCACCTCTAGAGTCCAATTATCATGTTAGCCCTAGGGGCAACGCCGCAAGGGGCGTATGGTTGCAAGGAACCATAGAGGCAAAAGCTAAGTCCTCTACAGTTGTAGCTACACTGTCATGTATGTTCATGGATCGCTAGTGCCAGCGATAAAGCCAGCAAAGCCATCAAAGCCGCCTAAGAATATAACAATCAAGACAACCTTAAACATTGAGAATGTTATGGGCATATGTGAAATTAAGTTAGAAAATGTGCAATTATATTAATGTCATGGGTATATGTACAGTTATGCTAATGTTAAAGTATATGTACTTATGTACTGAAATGTCATGCAAGAAAATGATTTAAAGAAAGAATAAATCATTACAAGTTATGAAAGAAATGATTTAGAAAGGTAAGCCATTACATGTTATGAAAGAAATGGTTTATAATGGTGAACCATTACATGCTATGAAAGAAATAGTTTAGAAAGGTAAACCATTACATGTTATGAAAGAAATGGTTCATAATGGTGAACCATTACATGCTATGAAAGAAATGGTTTAAAAAGGTAAGCCATTACATGTTGTGTAAGAAATTGTTTATAATGGTAAGCCATTATATGCTATGCAAGGAAACGATTTAATCGAAGATAAATCGTTATATGTTAGAAGAGAAATGATTTAAGAATAATAAACCATCACAAGTCATGCAAAAGATATTTTAAGGGGTTAACCCGAAAGAATGATAAAGGATAAAGGATGCATAAATATATCATGAATTTCAGAAACATACACCTTATGTTGAAAAATGATAGCTTATATATATTTATAGGGATTTTTACCCGGCAGACCCTATAAACTTGTTAAATGACCTCTACGACCTTTGAAACATTGTAATTCCTCCCTCAACCCTGTAAACTTACTCCGTCTTACCCAACAACCCCTACCGTTAATTTGAGGCTTCTTGGGTTAACTTGCTTAGGTTTAGGATTGGGTTAATCAAACTGCAGTAAATCAACGGTAGGATTTTCCTCCTCTTGCTCCTTCCTTCTTCTCTCCTACTTCTTTCTCTTCCTTTCCTTTAGACAGTGAAACACGAGGAGCGGCCGCTGAAGCACGAGGAAGGGCCGCTGGAGCACCTCGGGATCTCTGCAGCCCATGAAGTGCCCACGCGCAGCACCCCATGGGTAGCGCGTGGAGAGGGATCAAGGTCGGGGCGACACAGGGGAAGCTTGGGCAGGACGGAGGTGGAGGGGATGACGGGTGAGGGGATCTGGGCGGAGAGATCGACAAGGACAGAAACTACAACCACTTGCGATAACTCGAACACACGCTCCTGTCGGGATCCGAGATTTGATCACCACCACATCTCCATCGCCGTTCTCCAAGCGAGTTGTTCCTCCACTCACACTCAAGTCGTGGACAATAGAACACACCACCACCCATGGCGTCATGCCCAATTTCAACCAAGATTGACCACCACCCTCCTCTTCAGTGCAGCCATCACCTTCGCCGAGGTGCACTGCGCACTCGCCGTGCGCGACCCATCACCTTCACCGAAATGCACCTTCGCCGAGGTGCACCTTCCCTATCTGCACACTCGTTGTGCGCGGCCCCCTCTCCAGCCCGCGTAACCGTCGTGCACCAGACTCCTCTCCAGCCCGTGCGCCGCTGTACACAACCGTCCTCTCCAGCCCGCGCCGCCGCCGCGAGCTCCTGCGCCCCTCCATCCTGTTCCCCGTCACCGTCCCTCTAGGGCTCAGCCTAATCTGAGAAGACAAAATCATTTTCCCTTTTCTTTTTAATGATTGCTAGGTCATGGAGGAGGAGAGGGCAGGAGGCGGAGGGGGTGAGGGGTGGTCTGGTGGAAATCGATGGGAGGGGAGGTCAGAGGAGGGGAGGAGGGGATGTCCTGGAGGAAAGGGATGTCATTTTTGTAATTTTAAGAATCAAAATGGGCATTATGAAAAAGGAATTCACGGAATCCAGTTAGTTTTAACGGCCAAATGGATGGGAGTTAACCGCATGGTCTATACGGTAAGAGTTAACAAGTTTACGAGGTCGAGGGAGGAATTACGATGTTTCAAAGGTCGTAGAGGTCATTTAGCAAGTTTATAGGGTCTGGCGGGTAAAATCCCATATTTATATGTATTGCACATGTATATTCATATCGAATTCAATATGCAACTTGTTAGGGAACGAACTTAGACATGCATGGGACAATTAGGTACGTAATGATATTTTTCCATTGAGAGTTAAGTACAATTATAACATGTTAACAGGCCGTTAAAATTTCCATGCATGGATCCCGATACATACTGGGCATTAGGCTCATGCAAATTATGTTTATTTATTTCAGGTGAAAGAACAAGTTCGATCAAGCATTCAAGTTCATGCAACAAACTCAGTAAGACATTCAACACGGTATGGATATTGTATGGCGTATGGTGGATATCTGTATGCCCACTGGAACAGGGACCCATGTTGTGAAATTATTTAGTTTCTTTTGCAAGTATACCCTTTATAGATGATGTAATAATTGAACTCTCGGTTGAATTGGATTTTATGGATCTTTTTTTGAATGATTTTTGTATGCTCAATGATTACCATGCATGTATCGGTAACGGTTCGGACGTGCAAATTCAAGTTGCACGCTTCCGCCAGTCATCGCGATCCATTCCGTTACGAATGATATCAGAGCCAAATTCCCTCTGATAGTGAAAAGGGCTACCCGAGAGGTGGAGCCGCCCCTACAAAGAGGTTGGAGGAAAAGGCTACCCGGAGCGTGCAGCCGTCACTATCATTGGGAATAAGTGATGGGCCATGTCGCAACGAGGACGTTGCGAATATAAGTGGGGGATGTTGTAACACCCCAATCCCAAATATAGTACCATACCTAAAACTCACGAAGTGTGGGTGTGGTTTATAAGTGGCGGGGATTACTACTTGATAACTTGGGCTTAAGCATTTTGGGTGGTTGTCAACGGGTCCATTTAGGCCCGTACCCAACAAGTTGTCGGGGCCAGTTTTCCTCGATAACGGACCGGGGACCTAAGCCCGGGACGTTACACTATACTACATCAAAAATTCCCAATGTTGGATTTATAGGAATTTTCAATGAAGACATAGTACTCATAATCGGTCGTTTGGATATAAAACAATAGACACATTTGGATTAATCGACAGGATGTAAGTGAATAGTTGGCTAAAATTCCCAATGTTTGTTTATCATCAATAGCTTCCTATAAATGAATCGATTGTTGAGCAAGAGTAGTTGACATAATAAAGACAGATGTTTGAATTAAAGGATAGTTGATTGGGATGTAATTTGACCTCAAACAAAAAGATACATCAAATATTTGACTTGGTTGACCATTTGCTAGTCGAAAACCGTAGGGACTGTCGGTTGAACAAGAACTTTTGATAAGTAAATTTTAATTTAAGATCTTTTACAAAAGTCCTATGATAAATAAATGTAACTATTCTTCTTCTTCTAAAGATCATCTTGTTCAGGGATACTTTGTGATCCATTTGCCCACATTTTAATTCAGTGTACAGAATATCAGTATAGCTCATTGATAGCATTGATTATTATTGCCTAAATATCACAATATAGAGTATATTTATCGATGTTTTATAGTTTGGTTTATTCACATATGAAGAGATTGAATTCACAAAATATATTTCATTACAAGAAAACTGATATTTGGAATTAAATAATTTGAACATTCGTTGTCTTATCTTCCATTGTTAAATGTATAACAATAAACGTTATTCTTTGCAAAATTAGCTTGTGTTCATGTAATTACACCGAATATCATATTCTCCATTAAATATTGATATACCATGATTTATCTATTATCTTATTCGTTAAAAATTATATTAATCATTGCTAAATTTAACAATGATTAAAGGAAAAAATCAATGGAAAATAGTTATTATATGATTCTACGAGTATATCAAGGATTATAATAATCATCGTGGATTTAAAAGATCTACTTAAGAATATTATTCGTTGTTATATATTTAACTGCAAAAAATATGAATAGAGATGTTAAATTATTCGTTGACTTAAGTCAATTTATTGTATTGTTTGTACAATAGAGAATAATCAATATTCATTGATTAAAACTTAATGGAGCCTTGCGGAACTAATAATCTCTCTTTTTGATAATGACAAATATATTGTGATTAATATCAAAAAGCTTTCCCTCCCTTAGAGACGTGTAGAAATAACTTTGAAAGTCATATTATGGAATATGCAAGTCAAAACACTCAAATCTTGTTACCATGTGCTCGTGCATAAATATAGTCATATACAACTATCTTTAACATGTGAAAAAAATTTGAATTAAGTAATTTGCATAAAAAACTTCCATTAAATAACTTGTATCAAGTAACTTGCATTTTAATATCACAAAACGTCTCCCCCTTGCCAATAACAAAAATGGCGGTGGGCAAGAAAAATTATAGAGAAATATAAATTAAGTATACCAAAGCATAAAAACATTCATTAATATTCTTCTGATAGACATACATAAACATTAATAGAGATTTTTAGTAAGACAAACTGACAAAATTATATGCTTACACAAATTGAACAACATCAAAGCAAAGATAATGATCAAATGACAGTATTGATGTCATCGTGCTAGTTGAATCCAAGGCGATCAAGGCGACGAGAGTCTTGCCATTCACGCTAATTGTTAAGTCAATAATGACCACACCCCCGCCATTTCGGCCTTTTTTTTAAATACGAGCACATAAAGAATATATGTCTAGAACTTTGAGATGGAGATACTAGGTTCCATGAGTCCATATAGGTTCCATTCGAGAACTCATGCGAGAATTCATATGATATGCTTCAGATGCTCGAAGTCGAGATATTCATCATGTTCCAGAAGATTGACATTTAGTATGAAACAAAGAAGAAAGTGTGCATATGGAATCAAATGGTATAGTTCTAAGAGTAAATATGCATGACGTATGTACCAATTGAAGTATACAAGGATTGACAATCAATAATAATTCAAAAATGTAAAATGGATGTAAACAAGATCATGTCATTGGAATTAGTGTAAGTCAAAAAGAGGTTAGAATAAAATATTTTAACGACGAGGGGTTGAAGATCGGTGAGCATCAAACATCATAATATATGAATCGAGTAGCTATTGAATTCCATTGAATAAGAGTATATGCATGATCTTACTATTGAACAAAAATTGAAAGAAGTTGCCCTAATGAATCAAACATTCACAGATCAATTTGGGGACATCATACATTTTTTTATTGAGCGTGAGAGGACTATGTTCGAGGTAAGATGCAAGGATACAATGAAAATAAGAGATTAAAGTTGGTGGAGGACCAAAGTTTCTTGGAGAATTTTAGAATGGAAATTTGGTAGACGAGAAGATTGGTTTATTTCTATTCTCATAGCTGACAGAACTTCCACTTTCCATTAACTAAAAAATATAGTAGACACCTGAACAATTATTGTTAGTCATTGATGATACTAAGTAGTCAAATAAAAAATAAATTGTGGTTTTAGTTTAAGAATTTGTCATGAAAAGTAGTCGACTAAGAAAGGGAGTTAGTCTTCTAGATTGAAAAGCATTTAGATAAGATAAATTTTAATTGACTAAGACTTCTTGATAGAGAGGTTCCTAAATACTCAATAATGATGGTCGACTATATGATCTTAGTAGTATACCAATTAGTAAATTAGACTTTGTAGTCATCTAAATATAAATAAAGTTCCAAGCTTAGATTTCATTAAGACAACAAAGATTACATCTTAGTAACTATTGAAATAAAGAAATATATTAGAACATTTAGTGGCGGTAATCATGCCATATGATCAAGACCGAATTGATACCGAATTGATCGAATCACTCTTACTCTTTGGGGGTGATATTGGTCCACAAAACCATCATGGATATTCTTGAAATTGGTAAGCAAAGAGACCTCCTATCTTAAGTTCGATCCTACATAGATAGCACTTGCGGGCATATGAATGAGACGAGTTCTTCCCAGAACCCAAGGTGATAATCCAAGCGAGGAACCTCGTGATTTTGTCTCACAAAATCCAATGTCTCCTTCATGTTCATGAGGCGTCGAAAGAAGATGGAGATCCTCAAGCAATCAGTACGACAGCATGACAACACTACAACGACGATGGAGCTCTCAAGAAAATGTAGGTGGACAACTACCAAGAGTTGAGAGAAAGAGAGATAACATATGTAGAGAGAGAGAGAGAGATTTGTTGCAATAATTTCTTCAACTTAATTGTGTGTGTAAAGAAAGAATTAGTGTCATCTTTCTTTTATACAAAATTAGATGGCTAGGATACACTCCTAATTGAATCATTGGTCAAGAATTTTATTGCAATGATTTACAATAATATAATTAATTTTAAAAGCAAATAAGTTGAAGACATTCTTCAAAAAATCAATTCAATTAAAATCAATCTCATGTGGAAGAATTAGGAAGGAGGAGAGTCTCCTTCCTAATAGGGGGTGGACAACCATCGAGGAGTCTACTCCATGGCTGTCTATGAAGGATATTGTGAATCCTTAAGCGCATCACGGAAGCGTGTCGATCGCATCGTATGCAATCGGAGCAACTAGTCGCACTACTCGCTAGATGCAGCGGAAATTAAAATTTTTAAAACTAAAGATGAAACCACATGATCACGAGAACACTTCTCGGATCGTTTCATCTAACCACAAGTATAAGGAATACCTCTTGAAGCATGGTTGTGATCGTGAGATCCCAAAGTAGAGATCCTCCTGTCTCAAGTCCGATCCACGAAGAACGCACTTGCGGGCACGATGATGAGTCACGTTCCTCCCTGCAATCCTCGATGAAGATCCAAGCATGGCTCCCCCGATTTCGTCAAATGAAATCTGTCGTCTTCCTTTAGAGTAAGAAACTCCAGAGAAGAAGGAGATCCTTGAGTCGTCGAAGAAGAAACTGAGAGTCTCTCCTTTCTCAACGCAAGATGGACGGTCATCTTTTGGAGGAGAGAAAGAGAGAGGGCGAGAATATGAGAGAGAGAGAGAGAGTTGCAACCATTTACAACTCTTGATTATGTTGTACCTTGGAAGGCTACACTAGCCCTCCTTTGATATTAGTTTAGGATCCAATGGATCTCAATCCATGGAACACATGGATCCAACAGTCAGGCTGGTCCATGTAAAATCAATGGCTATGATTGTTGTTGGTTAAAACCAACAACATTAATTTAAATTAAAATATGTTGCAACATTATCAACATAATTTAATTTAACTAATTAAGAGATAATGTGACAACAAAAAGGGAGTCAACCAACCACCCTAAATTATAGGGTGTTATTTTGTCTCCTTTTATTTTATCTTATTATTTCTTAATAAATTGCAATAACTATTATTGCAATAATATCCACCAAATTAATTCCAAATTAATTTGTGAATATTTCAATCATGCCATTGATCATTACGTGAATCATGTTCACAACCCAAACTAATTTGTAAATTGCATTTCCAATTAATTAATTAATGTGAATCCAATCCACACTATTAATTAACAAATGCTATTTACATAAATTTTCTCTCTTCAATATATGTATTATAAATCATATTTATAATACACATATATTATGGATAGTATTATCCACATTCTCTAATCCTTGATAATTAAATCCCATTTAATTATCTTAGATAATAATTCTCACAATATGAATCATATTCATATTAAGCTTGATAATTAAATCTCATTTAATCATCAAGTTCTTCTTGCTTGGATATGGAATTCATCAAATGAATTATTCTTGAACTCCTTCAAGAATAATGTGCTTTCTCCGCAGATACTTGGAGATAAGGACAGGGCGATTGTATTGTTCCACGTATAGTGACTTGGATATTGAGATCTTATCTTAAATCCAGATCTTACGAACCTCCCACAGATGCTTGATTAAATCAAGACCGCAAATCTAATCTTCTCATTGAATCTGAATCTCATTCAGACCAATGTCCAATATTTGGACTAAGATCAGATTGCTTCTCTACTGAGAGGAGTCACTAAAATCCAGACTTGTTTCATCACTCCCTCGGAATGGAAGCGTCATGGATATACAATCGTTTATGATCACATCACCCTCAGATATTCCCAATACCTGTACATCATGCATACTAGAAGACCCATGGTCAACCCGAAGATCAAGATCAATTTTACACTGTCTTCTTCAGGGTTTGATCACTAAGTTTCTCATTTGATCATTGGGATTTGGTATCGATCATGTACTTTCCAAAAGCATATATCATACCTAGGTCTTGATCATATACTTTCCAAAATTATATATCAAACCTACAAATTCAGTCAAGCTTCCAAAGCAAGACGACCGTGCACGGAATTTGATTCTTCCCAATATCTTATTAGTGAGCTCATGTCTTCCGGTTCAGTAGTGAACCTGTATGATCCCTTTGAGAGATCGTATTACTCATATGCCCTTATATGTACACCAACGCGCCGGTGTATAGACCTTGGTTAGGTCATCAACCTATTGGTCTGTCAAATGTACATACTCAGACATATAGCAATACATCTGTCTCCGGTCAGAGGATGCGTGCCTATGCTGTGACAACATTCAACATAGGACTTAGGTTATCTCGATCTCGTTAAGTCAACTCTTTGACCTAACTAATCTGACACCTCCGAATCTCTATTCCTATGCAGAGGACCTGCATCAAGAGGTCGGTCAGATATCAGCCTATGTGAGAAAGGATTGCCATCTCCTACTCAGGCTGGAGATCACATCTTAATAATCATTTGATCGTGCTTGATGAGTCATCAATCTAACCCTTTAGATATTCATCCAAACACCAGCCTCTATGATTCAATAGTTGAATCAACAGCTGTATGATCATTAAGACAACCATGGTACATAACCTTAATTGTACAGAGGGACCTATTATGCAAATTATTTATTCTTCATTTCAGATCAGGGAATGATATTCGCAATAACATTTATTTCATAATGGCTCGCTGTGGGCACACATGTCCAACAATCTCCCACTAGCCCAAAGAGCCATTAATGGGCTAATCATTTAAACCCACACTCATGTGACAATCATAGGCTATTTTAGAAAAAATAGCTAGGTAAGTCGATCAGTCACTCTGTTCCCAAAAGACTATGCCAAGTCCTTTTACGGCACTTGCATATCCCTAGGTAACAGTGCTCGCATCCAATGCGAATGTTGCATCTAATGCAACTAATACTCAATCTAGTCAAAGCAGTTATAGTGTCCTTGACACTATTGCTCAATAATTATTATAACCAGTATTTCCATAATCCTTATCAGAATACCCTTATTCCGGGAGATCACTATCTCTCAAGGTATCCACAGTTAAGACTTTTTAGATCTCTATCTATAAAGTCTTAAGCTCTTGAAGATAAGACTTAGAGATCACTATCTCTAAAGCCTTGTCATCTTTGAAGATATTGTTATTACTGCAATCAAGTGTTCTTTCTCCATAGTAGGATTAGTAACAGTTTACTACTCCCACTGCATGGCAGACATCTGGCTTTTGTACACATCTAGCATACTTAGCTTCTCGTAACTGATGCACAAGTGCAAGCAGTTCTAGCATTCACTTCCTCAACTCTTTGAGGTGCTATCCCTTTAGATAGGTTAGTATCAAATCTCAAGGGAAAGGAAGCCTTTCTAGGAATTTCCAAGAATGGAAAATGTCCAAGGTGTACTACAAATGTGACAATCCCAATACCCTCTTTTCTTTACTTCTGAACAACTTCAGAACTAAGATCCAAGAGGCATCTTTGAGATCATATCTCAAGGTATGGAATAGCCAGTCTATAAAACACTTATTATCATCCTTATATCATTCCAAATGATTAGGATATTATCTACATTTAGCACGATGAACACAATGGCACTCCCACTAAGCTTCATATGGTTCATCAAGATTCTATTTGAGATCATAACATTTATAATTTCATCAAATCTTATGTTCCAACAACAAGAAGCTTATTTGAGTCCACAGATGGATTTCTTTAGCTTTCACACCTTACTTTCCAAAATCATGAAGCCCTGGGGCTACTTCATATGAATATCCTCAGAGAGGTATTCTTTAGAGGAATGCAATCTTGAATTACATCTTGAAGATGCAACAGTCAAGTTGTGTAGCTAGGGTTAGCAATATTCTGATGAGTTTAAGCACGATTACCGAAGAGAAAGTCACATTGCAAGCAATGTCTTTTCTTACAGTGTGTAGCTCATGGCTACGAACCGAGCTTTGAAGGTCTCTACCTTTTCATCGGGTTCCCTTTCTCTTGAAGATCCATTTACACCTTAATGGGTCTAACCCTTATAGGTGGATCCTCGAGGGTCCATATACAACACTTGTATATGAAGTCTACTTTAGACTTTATTGCTAATATCCATCATTCCATGTCATAATCCTTAAGAGCTTCATCACATGAAGTCCGATCATTGTCAGACTTGGCTGACACATGGAATACATCCTCAAACTCATTTGAAGAGGTATTAATGTTTCATCTTTAATTGTCCTTTTAGTTTCCGATTTCAGGAGCCACATTATCTTCTCAAGATTAAATGAGTTCCTTTACTTCATTTTCATCTTGATTCTCAAGAGTCTCAATCCTCCAAGAATCGCATTCTCAAAGATGAGATCTTTTAAGAATCTCAAGGTCATAAAGTAGGTATCCAATACCATACTTTATTTTCCTAATGAAGTAGCACTCTCAAGTGCTAGATTCCAGCTTACATCCATGGAACCTTATTAAGGATATATATTGTAGTCTCTACTACACATATATACCAGGAAACTAAGAGGATAATTATGCTAAAATTCATCATTGATCAAATCATGTCACACATGATCCAATTGTATCTCCCTACAACTCTATTGAGTTCAGGTTTATCAGGAGGAGTGAGATAGAAATGATAATCATATCTCCATAAGGTATTCTTTGAATTTTATCTAATAGGTACAAGCTACCTAGGTTAGATCAAATTCATTTCATCTTTCTTCAAACTTTGGTTCTAAACCAAAATTGTGAAATCTTTGAACATTTCAAAGGTTTCTCAGGTGAAGAGAAGAAATCTCATATCATACATAATCATCAATAGATATCACATATCCATAATGTTTACTATGATATAGATGATCTACATACATCAATATGTATGAGATCTTGAATACCTCGACATCTAACACCATTCCCAGAGAAGGGTGTATTGGACATTTTACTTTGAATACAATATTCACAAGTATGTAAGATTTGAAATTTTAGACATTCTAAAGTTTCATATCTTACTAGTATATTGATCAAATCAATAGACAAATGTCCAAGGCTTGATGCCAGATCATTGTCAAATGATCTTCATCCTCCTATTGATCTTATAAGGTTTGATTTTCAGTATTAGAAATTTTAATGAACCATTCATTAATATTCTAATTTTGTAGAGTCCACTAGATGTTAGATTACTATCTGAAATATTTCCATCATAACTCTTTATGATAGTTCTATCTCAGAATTCATGTTTATTTCCAACATTTAGAAACAAACAATGGGGTATTCTAATATCTAGGTCATAGAGACATTCTCTAAGACTAAGGGCTCTCCCACTGAGAATATGAAGTCTATCTATCCAATAGAGATTGCTGCAACAATTACAGTAATATCCATGTAGATGACTACTAAACCGTAAGATCAAATTTCTAATCTTCTAATATATATGCAACCAATTGCAAATGTCATTAGAAGATTGGGATACAATTGTCAGACTTTATCTTATGAAATAATAAAGTCAGAGTCAATGATTATATGTAGATTATTCTGATGCTCTATCTGAGTCCTTCACTAAGGATTTTAGATAGACTTGATAGTCATACTATCAACACATCAACATATTGCAGTATTGGCATCCATCCAACTCTTTGGATGTCATATGGAAGTCACAGAAGTAGGTCAACTCTTTGACTTTCCTTCTTACTCGGGTCTGACCCATGCTTCCACTGCACTCTCTTAATCTATAAACAACCATTGCTTAAGACTAAGGTTCTCTTATGTTAAATTCAAAAGAATTCAATGTAAGAGCATTTCAACATTTATACATGCTTCATTAAATTCATACAATATGAATATCATAAAGCTTCATGAATAACTTGAGTATAGATAGTAGAATGATGACACTCATCATATCTACATTCATCTTAACTCTTGGAGACTTAGGTTCAGGTAGGTATTCAAACATTTTGAATACATCATCTCTTTCGAGCCACCACTCTGCATAATGCAGAGAACCATGTCATTCATGATTAAATGTCTAGAGCACATATGTATGCCAGAATATCTTCTTTTATTTTATAAGGATTATTCGACAATTACGATCACCATCGACATGTCACTTCCAAAGTACACTCGATGAAAGATCAAGAACACAGAGACATGCAAACCCTAAGGTGATGTCTTATTGTCTTATTTAATTGTCATTCCTCATTATGTTGAGGAAACTCGCACATTGCAACCACATACATTATGTGTCCAATTGCAAGTACAATATCTGGATCATGAGTCCAATCCAAGATATTTTACTGGTTATCATTGAGTATAACATTGAGTGGGTTTAATGATGGATTATCTGAAATAAGAAATTTGCATAAGAGTATATATATATTATATATACATGTTTTACTTTGATTTAGGAATTTTATATCAAAGTTGTCTTGCCTTGTCAACATTGAAAGTTCATTCCCTTAATCACTTTCAATGTAAGAGATATTCTTACCATTATATCTCTAGCAAGATCTGGGATCTCCTTTCCTATCTTTGTTGCATCCCAATAATATGAGAACCTACAACTCGGATAAAAAGAAGTGGGAACACATTCCGCTTTGCAAGTCCAACTTGCATTTCCCAATTCGGTCTTTAACACCCGGGCCCACCACCCCTAAGGCAATGTTGACCCGTCATTAATTGAACCAACCGTCAACAGGCTTAATACTCGCTATACGCAATCCAATATCGCCCCAATAATATGAGGACCCGATATTGGGGTCACTACGTATACGGCCTTACTCTTTAGAGAAGCAAAGAACCCGATCCAAATAAATCATTACAGGATCTGTCACTTCGGACAGGCGTCTCCTATACACAACAACTGGCGACGAAATCCTTTGCCTTGACGGGAGACCATGGATGTCACTTATGTGATCCTCCACCTCATATTCAAATTTTATAATTAATTATCGTGAATCACATTCACATAATTAATTCTTCCAAGGGAAATACACATCTATTCATGATAGAGTGTTTATTGGATATAATTAATTTAATCATATTAAATTAATCATTAATCCAATCATCAATCAACAAACATGTCTTTTACTTGAATAGTAGGTATATACTCAAAGTACGTATTATTCGAATTTTAATAATTAGAAAAATACACATTGTCTGTCTCCGGTATTATACAGTCCCTACCCGCTGTCATGGCCAGTACCGACGAGAGTGGGACGGACCACATACGTTGCAACCCGCTACCCTAATGCTCTCCGACTAGGCACCACATCCGCCTCGGGAAAGGATAATACCAGATAGACCATCATGTACTTTGAGATGTTCATCGGTTTTTCAACCGAAATTATACCATATAATATAAATCAAAACATTTTTGATTATAAGGAGATTTGCTAGACAAATCCCCAATCCTATTCAAACAAAAGGGTTTTTCATGTAAAAGTTGTCCTACAACTATTGTAGGATAAACTATAGTTTTCATGAAGGCAATGTTTGTTGATGAACCACTGATCAAGATCTAATATCTTATAATTGTGATTTAGGCAAGTGTCATTCAATGAAATAATTATTTCTTTAAATATTTCACAAATATTTATCACTAATTATTCCAGAAAATTAACAATTAATTTTCATCATGATAATTGAATGACATATCACAAGGTTCATGATCAAAATTGTTAATTTCCAGCAGTGACCCCCAATCACTAAAATTAACTTATCTTGATCAATTTAAATCCAAAAAATGTAAACTCAGTTTCCAAAGATTGCCTATTTGATTTATTAAAGAACCCAAGTGATAATTCACGCATTTCAAGGCGGATTAAAACCGTAATTATCTCATTAATCACGTTCAAATCCGCAGTTCCCGCAACAGTGAATATAGGCATATTCAAAAGACCATATCTTGAGCAAATGAAGTCCAAATTTAGTAAACTCAAGTCCTATGATTTCCTTGTTTAATGGGGAACAAAATCCAATTGAAAATTTCGTGTTTAAACATTTTAAACAGAGCCGAAAAATTCAATTTTACAGAGATGCGAAAAATTGAAATGCAGTAAAATTTCACAACCCTTTCAAGAACCAAATCGTCTAAGGTCTATGGATCATATCCAAAACCTTATTCAACTTGGCTCTGATACCACTTGAAGGATATTGTGAATCCTTAAGCGCATCACGGAAGCGTGTCGATCGCATCGTATGCAATCGGAGCAACTAGTCGCACTAGTCGCTAGATGCAGCGGAAATTAAAATTTTTAAAACTAAAGATGAAATCACATGATCACGAGAACACTTCTCGGATCGTTTCATCTAACCACAAGTATAAGGAATACCTCTTGAAACGTGGTTGTGATCGTGAGATCCCAAAGTAGAGATCCTCCTGTCTCAAGTCCGATCCACGAAGAACGCACTTGCGGGCACGATGATGAGTCACGTTCCTCCCCGCAATCCTCGATGAAGATCTAAGCATGGCTCCCCCGATTTCGTCAAATGAAATCCGTCGTCTTCCTTTAGAGTAAGAAATTCCAGAGAAGAAGGAGATCCTTGAGTCGTCGAAGAAGAAACTGAGAGTCTCTCCTTTCTCAACACAAGATGGACGACCATCTTTTGGAGGAGAGAAAGAGAGAGGGCGAGAATATGAGAGAGAGAGAGTTGCAACCATTTACAACTCTTGATTATGTTGTACCTTGGAAGGCTACACTAGCCCTCCTTTTATATTAGTTTAGGATCCAATGGATCTCAATCCATGGGACACATGGATCCAACAGTCAGGCTTGGTCCATGTAAAATCAATGGTTATGATTGTTGTTGGTTAAAACCAACAACATTAATTTAAATTAAAATATGTTGCAACATTATCAACATAATTTAATTTAACTAATTAAGAGATAATGTGACAACAAAAGGGAGTCAACCAACCACCCTAAATTATAGGGTGTTATTTTGTCTCCTTTTATTTTATCTTATTATTTCTTAATAAATTGCAATAACTATTATTGCAATAATATCCACCAAATTAATTCCAAATTAATTTGTGAATATTTCAATCATGCCATTGATCATTACGTGAATCATGTTCACAACCCAAACTAATTTGTAAATTGCATTTCCAATTAATTAATTAATGTGAATCCAATCCACACTATTGATTAACAAATGCTATTTACATAAATTTTCTCTCTTCAATATATGTATTATAAATCATATTTATAATACACATATATTGTGGATAGTATTATCCACATTCTCTAATCCTTGATAATTAAATCCCATTTAATTATCTTAGATAATAATTCTCACAATATGAATCATATTCATATTAAGCTTGATAATTAAATCTCATTTAATCATCAAGTTCTTCTTGCTTGGATATGTAATTCATCAAATGAATTATTCTTGAACTCCTTCAAGAATAATGTGCTTTCTCCGCAGATACTTGGAGATAAGGACAGGGCGATTGTATTGTTCCACGTATAGTGACTTGGATATTGAGATCTTATCTCAAATCCAGATCTTACGAACCTCCCACAGATGCTTGATTAAATCAAGACCGCAAATCTAATCTTCTCATTGAATCTGAATCTCATTCAGACCAATGTCCAATATTTGGACTAAGATCAGATTGCTTCTCTACTGAGAGGAGTCACTAAAATCCAGACCTGTTTCATCACTCCCTCGGAATGGAAGCGTCATGGATATACAATCGTTTATGATCACATCACCCTCAGGTATTCCCAATACCTGTACATCCTGCATACTGGAAGACCCATGGTCAACCTGAAGATCAAGATCAATTTTACACTGTCTTCTTCAGGGTTTGATCACTAAGTTTCTCATTTGATCATTGGGATTTGGTATCGATCATATACTTTCCAAAAGCAAATATCATACCTAGGTCTTGATCATATACTTTCCAAAAGTATATATCAAACCTACAAATTCAGTCAAGCTTCCAAAGCAAGACGACCGTGCACGGAATTTGATTCTTCCCAATATCTCATTAGTGAGCTCATGTCTTCCGGTTCAGTAGTGAACCTGTATGATCCCTTTGAGAGATCGTATTACTCATATGCCCTTATATGCACACCAACGTGCCGGTGTATAGACCTTGGTTAGGTCATCAACCTATTGGTCTGTCAAATGTACATACTCAGACATATAGCAATACATCTGTCTCCGGTCAGAGGATGCGTGCCTATGCTGTGACAGCATTCAACATAGGACTTAGGTTATATCGATCTCGTTAAGTCAACTCTTTGACCTAACTAATCTGACACCTCCGAATCTCTATTCCTATGCAGAGGACCTGCATCAAGAGGTCGGTCAGATATCAGCCTATGTGAGAAAGGATTGCCATCTCCTACTCAGGCTGGAGATCACATCTTAATAATCATTTGACCGTGCTTGATGAGTCCTCAATCTAACCCTTTAGATATTCATCCAAACACTAGCCTCTATGATTCAATAATTGAATCAACAGCTGTATGATCATTAAGACAGCCATGGTACATAACCCTAATTGTACAGAGGGACCTATTATGCAAATTATTTATTCTTCATTTCAGATCAGGGAATGATATTCGCAATAACATTTATTGCATAATGGCTCGCCGTGGGCACACATGTCCAACAGTCTACTCCTATTAGGAGTTGAGAGACTCCTTCTCCTTTCCTAATTTATGAGATCTCAATCTCCATAAAATCTTCCACATGTTGCAATAATTTTATAGCTTGACTTTGCACCAAAATAATTCTAAATTATTTCATGACAATTTCAATCATGCCATTAACAATTATGAATCATATTCAATCATCCAATATTAATTATCAATCATATTCACATTTAATTGAATAATGTGAATCCAATTCACATTAACTTATAAATTATGAATCCTATTTACAATTAAATATCTATATCTATATATATATATATGATATCATGAATCACAACCACAATATCCATGATTTTTATTGATAATGTTATCCAAATTATTGATATATATGATGATTAAATACAATTGATTAGCTTAAATCCCTCTTTATATATGTCCAAATAATATGAATCACATCCACATTATTAATGATAATTAAATCCATTTTAAACATCTATTTTCCAATATTCAGATTTGTCTGTGATGGAACTATTCTTGAACTCTTTCAATAACAACGTGACTTCTCCACAGATACATAAAGATAAGGACATGGTGAATGTATATTCCATATATAGTTACTTGGATAGTGAGATCTAATCACATCCATATCTAGAAGACCTCTCAACGATGCCTGATCAAGTCAGACAGAATATCCAACTTTCTTGTTGCATCTGAATCATGTTCGAATTAATGTCCATCATTTGGACTAAGATTGAATAACTAGTCTACTGAGTGGAGTCACTAAAATATAAGCATGTTTCATCTCTCCCTCGAAATAGAAGTGGCATGGTTATACAATCGATTAAGATCACATCACTCCCTCAAAATGAAAGTATTTCTTATACCCGTACATGCTGCATAATGGAACACCTAGAATAAATCTGAAGTTTTAATCTTTTGTGAACAATCTCCTTATCGATTTTATCGTTCATTTATCATTCGATCATTTCAAGTGGGTGGTAATCATATGCTTCCCAAAAGTATATATCATACCTTCAATCTAGTTTTGTTTCTAAAATAACTTGTAAAGCCTTGAACTTGGCATATCTCGGATCCTATATAATAAGATCCGGCTCGTCAAGAGAAAACCAACGAAATTTGTTTCGTGTGAATCGGACTTTGTTTCGAATTGTTATGATTTTCGGAAGAAAGAGAAGTAAGGAAGGCTAAGATGTCATTAACCCATAATGACTGTCATTAGGACTAATTAAACATGATTAAAGAAACTAATGACGGATTGAAAATCGCTAATGATCATTAGTAAACACTAATCAATAGTTAGCAAAAGATAAGTGTAAGCTACGAAAATTAAATCGCGATTAGTGAAAGTTAATCACGATTAGTGTTAATTAAGCGTCATTAGTGAATCTAGAATCCTCTGGAATGTTCTAACTTAAGCCCCAAGTTTGGGATAGGTTTTGGCCAAAACCATGGGCCAAAACCATGGGTTGCTAAACCATGGTTAAGTCCTAAACCATGGTTTTCTAACCATGATTAGTGGTTTTCCGGGGCCTATAAACAGACCCCCCACCCATTCATTCTCTACGACTTCCACTACCACCACCACCCCAAGGGCTAGGGTCGAGAGGTCGGGAGGAGGAGTGGGAGGTGAGGGAGGAGCGCTAGCGAAGCGCTGTCGGGAGAACGAGAAGGAGAAAGATATGATCCTCTTTTAGTTTGATTCTTAATCTAGGCTTTCAATTCATCCTCTTGTTCTTCCAAGTTTTGTTCTTGATTCATCTTTCTTTCCTATTTGTTGTCCTGTTATGGTTCGAGGAGAAATCTGTGTAACACCCTACTTAGGTGCGGGCAGCTATGCACGTCAGTGACCCTGTGATTCGTCACACGTTCACTCACCTAAGATGCGTGGTGTCTACCGATTCTCCATCGTTTATGTTTCTGTTCTTTCTATTATTCTTTTATAATTATTTTGATGGAGAAATCTGTGTAATACCCTACTTAGGTGCGGGCGGCTATGCACATCAGTGACCCTATGATTCGTCACACGTTCACTCACCTAAGATGCGTGGTGTCTACCAATTCTTCATCTCTTGTTGTTTGAGTATATTCTTTCAGTTTTGCTGTTGTTTTCCTCACGGTTGATTTTATAGATGAAACTCTTTTCATTTTTATTTTGAAATATGTCCCGATATAAGGGGAAATTCTGCCGAAATTTTCCGAGAAATATGTCCTGATATAAGGGGAAACTCTGCTGAAATTTTCCGAGAAATATGTCCCGATATAAGGGGAAACTCTACCGAAATTTTAAGAGAAAATATGTTCTTGGTGTTCTTTGTGTTCTTCATGTTCTTCGCGTTCTTCGTTCGTTCTTCGCGATCTTGACACGTTCTTAGCGTTTTTGATACGAAAATGAAATTCGATCTTTTCAGGAGCCTTAAAATAGCCTTTCTAAAAAGGAAACACGATAAAGCCTTGCATACACGAGAGAGAGCTCAATTAGATAACAAAATTCTTCTTTTTGCTGTTGGATTTTCATACGAGATTATTGAAATTCTTGATTTTATTTTCTTTGCTATTAAGAACCCTAATTTTGGCCATTTCTGAAAAGCCTGAAAAGTTGCTTTGTGATTCCCACTAAAATAGGGTTTAAGCATCAAATTGATGCGGTGACTTTGAAAGTTAGGGTTTGGGAGTTAAAATAAGCATAAATACGAGTATATGTGGTTATGAATAATATATATATGAGTCTATACTAAATATTGCTAATTATGCAAATCGAAGATTTAACGAAAGAATTATATCATGGGAATTGATGTCGCTTGTGTTGGATCCTGAAAGGATCATGTGTCACGTTAAGAATGACTAGGAGTAGAACTACAGGTCGGGCATGCAACCTGTAGGTTTGTCGGAAGGAACACGTATTGGTGTTTCCCTACCTAGGTGATACACGGTTGCCCTGCTATGATAAGTGCACACAAATTGAATGTTTTGCAACGCGTGGTACCGGGAGCCAATATATTCGGGTTGGAACGACGGAAGATGTGGTCATGGCATGTGGAGGCACGGGTGGTTCAATAGCGGCTGGCACGATAATATATATTTAAAGCCGCTAGGTTATATGATTAAATGTTAGCCTGAGGTTTTAAGCAACCGAGTCCTCGAGGACGGTGTGCTCATTTGATTTTCCAAGCTGAGGGTTTGAGACCCTATTTAATAAAAGAAAAGGAAATTGTCGGGGTAGTATTGGAGGATTGGTTGATGCGACGTGCGGCGGCATAAGCTTACCAAGATCGACACAATCTCCAATCCCGAAGTGTCCACAGCTTCGGAGTCCAATAATGGTGGGGTTCCCCTGGACTAATCCCCGATGTGGAATAGAAAGGAATAGGACTTAAATTAATGAGAAGGAATGAAATTTTTGTGATATCAAGTTTTGAAAAAATTACCCAATTTGTTTGCTTTTCTCTTCTTCGTTACTTAGCATTCGCTAATTTTTATCCTATGATTTATGGAAAACCCAACAGGTATCGGTGAGCCATCGCAAGGACTTTAAAAATTACATCCAGCTTACATACTAGACATCCAGCCAACCACAGTAGCTTTACTCTTTAAGGTAGTTAGTAATCTTTTGTATATTTTCCTTTCAAGCTGATGTACATGTAAATGATTATAGTGGGATAGTGTATCATCTGAACTTTATTTTGTGAATAGAAAAGTGTTGAAATACTTTCTTCTGAGTATTTTTATTTGCAGTCCATTTCTGAATGTTAGTTGTGATTGCTGAATAAATTATTGTTGAGTAACCAGATCCGGATATGGGAGGATCCGATGGCCCAGGGAAATGGGGTCGCGACATAACTCGACCAATGTTGTGATGAACATGTGATTCATTACTTTAAAAACTGGAAATGGTGATATGTTATCAAGTAATTAATTACATTTAGAAAGTAATATTGCATTATTATCATTCATACTTGTGTAAATAATATATATACATTATCATTTATATTTTGCAATTATAAGAAGCCAATAATTGTATGATTATATTCACCTATCTATTAGCCCAACTATACTCATTTTCATTATTTTATACTAGCTCAAAATGAAATAAAATAAACCCCATAGTGTATATATTACGAACATGAATAAATGAAAAATACTAACTTGTATGTATGTCAAATAAAACCCAACCCTAGTTTTGAGACAAAAAGCTGTAAATGCAAATATCACTTATATACAGTCTCCTATGAACCTATAATTACTTTTGAATTAATGAGCATTCAATTATCTACAAACCAAGATCAAATTCAAAAGAATCGTAATATATATGTGAAATTTGAGTTTTAGGTCCACATTGTATATTATATATATTGATAACTTGATTTCATTATTTTAGGTAAATAATTGACTCTTTTTAAATTTATTTCTTTTTTATTTATTTTATTTGATTTGTATTTTAATAGTGTGTGTAAAATACAAATAAGAATAACTTAAATATCAAAGAAAATGAATAATTTGAGTATGTATATATGGTATGTACAAAAGTCCCTTGTATTTTATTCTTTATTTTCTCATTTATTAAAAATACCAAAAAATAGATTTTTCATTTCTAATTTTTATTATATTTTATTTGAAATTTTTATTTATTTTAAAATCATAAAAAATGTAAAACATTAAAATATGATATTTTATATACATAGAATACCACCAAAAATACTACTTTGTATAGAGGAAGTCTTTTGATTTTGATCCCTTCACGAAAGTTGTAGATCTCATCGAGATGAAGAAATTTCATGAATGACACTTTTCTATTTGAGGACCATTATTTTTATTTTTATTTTTATTTAATTTGTTTTTTTTATTTTTGTGGGAACGATACAAGACCACTCTACCTCTCCTAGAGCTGCCATGTGCCCCCACTTAAGTTCACTTAACTCGCCTCTTCTTGGACCATTGGACGAAGTACCCCTTCATAAAATGTCTCAATTATTTTCTTTTATTTTTATTTTCTTTTTCTTTATTTTATTTCTCTCCATACTCTACATGTCCACATCTCGTCCACTCGATCTCGGTCGATCGAACAGTCGAGGACATTTCTTCCTTGCCTGATTTTCTCGGTTGATGATCGACCTCCTCCCCCACTTCTCTCACATCTATGCCATCACCCCCACCTTTACTGCTCATCCAAAACCACATCCTCGACTAAGCTGATCCCCATCTCTCTCCTCTACAACTCCCTCGATCTCTCCATGTCACCAACTCGCTGCCATTGTCGTGAAACACTAACATCCCTCTACAAAACCCATGGCTCAACCCACTTTCTCCTACATCCGCCATTCTTCCAGGAAAAGGGAGATAGAGAGAGCTCATCATCCTAGTTTGATGAGAACACATGATGAGCTTTGAGCGTCAACCTCCTTTTTTTGTGACATGGTCCAGTGGTCTCTCGCTGTTGCGGCTCTTCCTCCAGAATGAGCCGTTGAGCTCGTTGTTTGCCGCATGACTTGCAAAAAGATCAAGGGCTCCTCTTTTATCCATGTTCCCATGCACAACACCGCTCTACCCCCAGGTAGTATCTCTTTCCTATTTTCTTCTCTTCTTCTATGTGTTTTTCTTTGGCTTCTTCTTATATGTTGATCCATCTTATTTAAATCCAAATCGAATCATGATTACACCCACATACCAATATCAGTCCCATATGCTTCCTTCTTCTTCATTTAAACAACCTTCAAGGATCTCTCCTCCTCCTTCACCCTTACGAGGAACCCACTCATCACGCTTATCCATCATCACAATTGATAGGGTCGAGCACCTCCTCCTCAAGCTTGGATCTACTCCTTGTAGGTACTCACAAAGGAGTATACATTCAAACATAGGGACTCCACTCATTTTCATATTAAGTTTGACATCAAGCTATGAATGAGAAACTAGAAGAAGGGGGTTGTGTCTCCCTCAATTACAATGACCTCCCATTGGACCACGCCTCCCGAAGCAGCAACATTCGAGCTCCAGGAATTGGAAAATTGGCGAGGAGCTTCCCATCCAAGCTAAAACTCCACCGCATTCATCCTTTGAGCCAGCAACAATAGTCCACGACTACAGTGACGTTTGATCAATTCACCAAATCTCTCCATCTCAACCTATTGAAGGTTGGAAGTTCATTCCAATTGAGAAGTTGTAGTTCGATTCCATTGCATGAGTTCCAGATCGCATACAAATCAAACCCATCCCTTGATTCTGATTTCATAACAACAACCCAACTGAATCACCACAGTGCATCTTCTCGAATCTCCACAACTGTGAATGGATGATGAATATGCATTTCATCATCTTTATTCATTTATTTTAGCTTCAAATCCCTTATAAAACACATGTATATAATACTAACTCCATACTCTTACTAACTTGCATCTGTGTGTAAATATTGTACACTTATTACTATTTTAACCTAAAATAAATAAAGAGATAAAAGAAAAATAAAGAAAAGAAAAAAGACTGTATATATGTAATAGATACATGCTCATCCAAATCCCGAGAGAAGGTCAATACTTGACCTGATCAACTAGGAATAAAGTAGGGGGAGATAGGGTCCTTAATCAGAAAATCCAAAAAATGTGTTGTAAATGTTTGTATACTTACACAATTTTATTTGTACATAAATTGATCTCAAATTAAACAATTTCAAAACAAAAGTTGTAAATAAAAATGTTTCCTAAATAATAAAATTGTTTGCGAACTAAAATCATGTACAAAATAAAAGTAACCACACTCAGAAAAAAGCCGTAAAATGAACTTAAAAGACAAATTCCGGCTCCATATTAACTTAGATCAACCAAACTCACTTCCGCTAAATTGAATTATCTTTAAAATGGTAGTGGTTTAATAAATTTTAGAGTTACGGTTTGAAAGTCGGTTTTCTAGGATGGTTTTGTAAATTGACCATGTATTTACTGCATTTATTTTTTATTTATTTTCTTGTATATATATTATATTTTTAATAATTGTAAATATTGTTCACAAGTAATTTAAAGTAAATAAAAAATTAATTTAAATTTTTTATTAAATTATTTCCTTATCTGTACATGTGTATAATGTACCATGTATATATGTATTATATGTATATAACCTTTTTCCTTAAATAACCACCATAAGAAATAAAATAATTAACATTTATTAATTTAATTAATACAGTGATGAAAATTATTATTTTATTTATCGATGTAAATAATATATCACATGTTTATAATACATTTAACTCCTTCATTAAGCCACCGTTAAGGTGGCTCTTTAATTTTTGTCAATTTATTATTATTATTACTGTAATTACGAAAATCATTTCTTACTTAAAATTATTTAATTTATTTTATTAATTCTACTACTAACTTCCTTCCTTATTTTTCTTCCATTCAAAATGTGAAATTAAAATGTATATTCTTTCTATTTAATTGACTCCTCCTCCTCATTCTCACTTGATCAATCTTTTAGAGAGGAGCTTATTTTTCCGAGAGTCATCTTGTTGAAGAAGAGCGTCCGGCCTCCGAGCCGTCTGGTGACAGTGAGCCGACCCTCGTCGAGACGATTGCGACACTCGTCCACTCCTCGATGAGATCCATATTTTTATTTCTCATCTTTTATCTAGACTAACCATAGATTAACTTGCACTTTTAATTTCATCATCATTTTTCAATTCTAGATCGTAGTATTCTAGATAGTAGTTTTTCATTGTATCTCATTAATCTAATTGCTTAATGTGATCCGATCTGATTTATCATATCATTTTTTGATCCCTACATTTCACGTTCTACCTCACACGATCTTTCAATTCCGTTCACACACGGTGGTCGGAGACTCAGATCTATCTTCCATTTCACCAGATCCGATACCATTCACATTTCTATTTATTTTTATTTTATTTTACATGTTTTAGGATTGAGCCATTGTGCTCCAGTCGGCCTATCCTTCTAATTTTTAAGGTACAGGAATTAAAAAAATAGTTGTTGTTCTACCGAAAAAACACAAAAAATAATAAAAAGACTGAGGCAACGCCTCTGCCACCTGGAGTCTCCCCTGCCAACCACATGTGGCTCCTCAAGAGCCCGTCGATCGCTACCCTGCCTGAAGCCCTTTCACCGTTCGCCGCCAACCATCAGCCTGCCACCGCAGATCCAGCTTGTTGCCATGAACCCATCCAACGCTTGGAGGCGCACCATCTCCATAATCTCTAATTGGCCTGCGTCTGGCCGCGCAACCCACCGACCATCCACTCGACCACCATTTAGAACCCCCCTCCGTCAGAACCCGCGCCACCACGGGCCGACCACCGTTCGCCAGCCTACCACCGCGCATCCGCTCGCCGACACCACCGCCTTTCTCCACCAACGACGACCATCATCACACATCTCCACCCAACTCTGTCAGGAACAGCAGAGCTTCTCCACATGGAGTGGAGCGCCTTGCGCGAAGCCACCACTTGCGTACCGACCCTCTACCATGATCCATCACTCGCACCGACCTGGAGGGAGCTCCCACGCATCCAACCGTCGAGCCCCACCATGACCTTCGCGTAGAACAGCCTCGCGAACCGCACCACTCGCCGCCAAAGCCACGATCGACGCTGTCGCTTGCTTGGAGGAGAAGAATAGGGATGTCGTGCTCCCCTAGCTTTCGATCAAGAGATAACAAAAGAAACCCTAAGGGTGCGTTTGGTTGGCGGGTTAAGACAGGTTAAACTGGTAAAGGGTAATCCGTTTTTGTGTTTTGGTGTCTGGATAAAGGGTTAAACTGGGGGTGGGTTAGAAGTGGGTTTGGGGTGATATGATTGTATTGGAGTTTGAAAAAGTGAGTAGTTATTGTGATGTGATTGTATTGAAGTTTGGAAAATGGAGTAGAAGTGGAGTAGTTTATAATTTTTATATGATATGATAGTATAATATATTATTTTTTGATAGGACTGATGATGTAAAATTGATTTATTTAATTTTTTTAAAAAAGAATAAAGTGGAGCCCACAGGGAGAGAGGGGGATGTGGATTAAGGGGGGTAAACTCCCCTAACCCGCAGGTAACCTGCAAACCAAACGCTACCTAAGGGTTATAAAAAAATTAGAAATATTGCAAAAGTAACCCTAGAAGTTTCAAAAATTTCTCAAATGCCTCTGCTATCATTCAACACGTGGAACACATATTTTTATTAGGTAATTTGCTAAATTTCTCCTACAGAATATTTTTGTTACTTTTTTCAAGCAGAACATTAAATAATTACGACCATTCTAGACTCTAATTTTGCATGTTCCTTTCGTTGAAATAGATAACATTTGTGATCAATAAATTCTGCAAAAATCAAGTTATATTCTTGTGTTCCTCTTCATTGTTTAATTTTTTCATTGCATTTTAATTTCATTTAATATTATTTAAAAAATAAAAAACATCGTACTTTTCCCTATTTAAACTTTGGAAATTCATAACAATTCACATACTTTGTCAAAAATTCCAAAAAATAGATTTGTTCTATTTTATTTTCTTTTAATTTCCGTCAAATTTTCACACCATAATTATTTATAAAACTCAAAAAAATTATAAAATACTAAAAATCTTAAAAATCATATAAAATTGTAGGAAAATAAAAAATGTGATTCCAGTTCCTCTGTGTAGAGAATTTCCTTTAGTTTATAGGAAAAATAATTTTCACATTTTTTTATTTCATTTCATATTTTTAAAATTACGAAATAGTCTTGTTTGTTCACTGTTTGTATTTTCTCCTATTTTTATCCATTTTAAAATAAAAAAAACTAAAAAACTCTAAAAAATACAAAAAATAGTGAAAATTCATCAAAAATACAAAAGATTTTATTTGGATATTTTAAGCATTTTTATTATATTTGAAAAATAAAAAAGGTTGATTTTCTCTTGTGAATAAACTTGCTTGAAAAATTTTACGTTTGAAAATTAAAAAAATGCAAGATTAAAATCATTAAAAATTTGAAAATCAGAAACTAAAAAATAGAAATAAAAATTAAAAAGATAAAAGAAATAAAAATTTCACAAAAACCAAGATAGTTTGCATTTAAGATTTCTTTTTCCTTTAATTGATTTTTTGATTACTTGAATAACCCTCATGAATTGCAGCCTCCCTGAGTTCGATCATGTTCGTTATACAGGTTAATTAAATAGCATAATTATTTCTCTTGATGAACATTCTTTGTAATTATTTCATCTTAAGAAGAAGAAAAAAATAAATTTGTTTGTTTGAGCCGAGATTTTTGGGAATCGCAACGACACCTTTATATCAATAATAATCACTCCTGGAAATCTCGCTCAACAAAATGACGCCATTACCCGTGGCCTCCATCTAGACAGGGTAGATTTAAAAAATCATGCGACCGTTAAAAAATGATTGTATGAATCGAGACCGTAGGAGTCTCTGTTTCTGACAAAATTTGAATGACATATAGGAGGGATATAGGGATGAATATACATGATGATATTTTTCCAAAAAAATAAAAAAAATTGCAAAAAATGGGGTGGGGCATCCCCATTTTTTCCTATGTAATATAGATAATATAATTTTTTAGAACTTTTTATGGATATTTCCTAATTTTTATGGGATTTAATATTTAAACACGAAACAAAAATAACTTGTTAGATTTTTAATAAATATGAAAAATAATTTTAATGCCAAATGAAAACTTAGGGAGGTCAAGCACAATAATAGGTACTTTGATTAATTTTCCTACAATTTTTAGATGAAAAATGATATTTTTATTCATTAAAATACAAACACAAAATTAAATCAACAACACAGTGACCTATTGTAATTTTTTGGAAGTTGTAGAGCATTTCATAACACATTCATAAAATCTAGGGCACACATGCAATATTCACACAATAAAAAATAAGATATTCTCTTAACATGGATATAAATGCAAATCAAATGAACTATAGGTTCAAGCATGCAATTTACCCAAAAAGTTTTAATTAATATTCAAAGTTCTAGGACTAAATAATAACACACAACCCAGAGGGGGTCCACGCAAAATGCTAGCCAACTCACGCGTACAGGTACTTGAGTAGACATGACGCTATACTAAAGTGCAATGAAAGGAAAGCTTTGGGTCCAAATGCAAATATTACAGAAATATTACAATGGGAAAGGAAAGTTTAGATACTAAACGATAAATACAAAAAGGCAAGAGGGGGAAATGTGCAAATACCCTCAAATATGTGTGTGGGTGAACGACTGCAATCACCTCACTTATGCTTGTGACGTGCAAACAATGACGGATGACGCTTCATTGATGAAGGGTTGAGATTAGATCGCAAACTGAGATTAGATCGCAACTAAGATTCGAAGGCTCTAGTGCGTCCGATCCAAAGGGTGCTGCCACGCCTGACGATTGTTCTTCATCTAATGGTTTCGACCTGATCTAGGAACAACTCAAGAATAGCGGGACATTGAGCTTCGATCGAGCCTCCTGCATGATCTTGACACCCTCCCTCGCTACTGAGATGCTCTCCATATTCATGATATGATTCCACAACTGATAGATGCTTTAAAAAGGCCCATACCTCAATGATGGAGGCCTGGAGCATCGGGATACCTTGGTGACCTGCATGTTCTGATTCTAGGCATGTATTTTCATGTGTTTTGATAGGTATTTAAATAAAAACTAAAAGAATAAAGGTAGATAAATGACTATTCATCCTTACTATTCTCCTTCTTCCTATTTTCCATCCCACTACACTCCGCCTCCTGTCCCGATTTCTTCGCCCCTCACTTCCACTTGGATTCCAGATCCACGTCCGATTAAACAATGCTCGATCCACACATTTTTCTCCTTCATTTTTTCGATCTATTCTCGATTATTCTTCTTATTCTTATTGAGCTCCATGTTCCTCCTTCCGGTTCTGATCCGTTTTTTTTTTCATTTCCCCCGAGCACGAGTGAACGTGAGATAGTGCGGTGACAGAGTATCGATCTCCGTTGAGTAGGAGTGTGCGAAAGAGAAATAAGAGGGCAAGATCCGACCATCGACAGAGGTCCTCCCTGCTGTGTTCATGCTTCTACAACTGTTAGTGTATGGAGGCTATCATCCCCATTCCATTCACTACATCCTTTGCAGTTCCAGGTAATCTTAGATTAAATTCCTTTGATTTTGTTTAATTTCAGTCAATAGAAATAGATCGAAGGCTCCTTTTTGTTGAAAATACCACGACTCAGGTCGCACTCATCTCCAATTAGTTCCATTTCTTCGTATCTTTCCATAATTTGTCCATCCTCATATCAGTTCGGATCAGAGGGTCGATCCTCATCTTTTATAGCCGGTCGAGGATCCCCATTCACCCATTCAATTTCATTTTGCGCATAATGATTGGTCGAGATCTTAGATCTTGTTCCCTATTAATACTTGCAGGATCTGGAGGAGGAGCTATCGCTTGAGGTCTTTGATTAAGGATTTATCAAGATCTGGAAGGTCAACATATTCAATCATTTGAATCGCGTGTATATCATTCAAATCTGTTAGGTACATTGCTAAAAACGTGGTCTACTTTTGCAGGTCATCATCGAGCATACTCCAGATCCGTTTTCAGTGAGGTATGGATCGGAGAACACCATGTAAAGGAACAACTGCTCCAGATCTCTCCAGGATGAGATGTGAATCTCGGCCTCATCATAGACCGCCACGGAAATGGACACCAATAAAACAGAGCTGAGATCTGACCGAAGTCAATCGAGATGGGTTTGATCGAAGCGCGCTGGGATAGCACATCTTCCAAGTTCTTCGAGGTGGGTTCGCGTCTGCTCGATTGAAGGGAGAAGCTCTAGATCCGATCCAGACTGGCGGTCTGTGCCCAAATTATAACCATTCGATCAGATCGAGAAGCCGTCATCGCAATCGCACGCCGTTTAAGCGTCATCACGCGCTACACACGCGTTTGTTTGGTGAAACTACACCTTTATCCTCTCTCTTTTCATTACTGCAGTTAGATTCTTTCCTGTGAATAAGCTATTGAAATATTCCCTGCTAAACCCCTGTGTTTGTTTTAAGTTCATTTTGTATCCTTGCAAGTTGGTCTCACGTGAAGCACCCGTGGAATATGTTTGGTGTAATTGCAAGATCCATCCTCATGATTTTATTTCTGTTATAATAGTTTGTTAAGTTTCTAATAATTGCATCCAGATCCCTATTTTGTGGATTTATTGCTTTATCTTTATTTGCTTAGATTAAATAGATTCAATTATCCAAAAATTCCACAAAAATAACATTAATTACCTAATAATATCATATATCTTTAGTAATTTTAATTTTGAACATTTCTTTTATTTTCTAATTTTAAAAATAAAAAACATCATAATTTCATTATCTTGACATTAAAATTCATAAAAATTGAATATAGTTTGAAAATTCTAATTTTTTGTGTATTTTGTCACATTTAAAAAAATCAAACCAAAATACAAATAGAAGACCTTAAAATTTCAAATATTTATAAAAATGTATAAAAATTGTATAAAATGAAACATAAAATAAGAAAAATATGTGCTTTGTATTATTTTGAAGCTTGAATAAAATACTTTGTTATAAATTAATTTCCAAGATTTTTGATTTTTTTTTCGTTTTTTTAAAACAAAAAATAATATCTTACTTGACTTTATAAATTGATTTCAACTTTAATTCAATTTATCCGAGCGACTAAGGTAAAGGTGCTAAATAGGTCGTTGCGACCTCGGTCACTCAGATGCACTTGATCAAGAAAAATTGAACCACTAATGAAAATAAAATCGATCAAAACACGAATAGCGGTCCTGCTATTGGATTAACCTGGTATAGCACCCAGGGTCGAACTCAAGGAGCACGGATTGGGCGAGAGGCCTACGAAGTAGTCAAAAAAACAGGAGAAAATTTTTTTAGTGGTTTTTAATTTGTTTTATATTTTTTTGTTAGTTTATTAAGAAAAAATGATAAAAAACAACCAAGCACACAATTCAACAATTTATTAAAGGCACTAAAAGTCAAGCAAAAATTCCAACAAAAATGTTTTTATGTGTTTTATATTTTTTAGTGTTTTTGGTGAATTTTTGAGAATTTTCTGATCTTTATTTAATTTTCTAAAAATCAAACAGTGGCTAAAAGAGATGGTACTGTCCAGCCGAGCCAAAAAGCCCTAGATAAAATATCTAAGGCCTTAAAATGGCCTGGAGGTAATTTTCCTGTAACGATGATAAAATAAGGAAAATTTGGGTACCAATTTTATTGTTTTTGGATTTTTAATTTATTTATTAGAATTTTTATAGGTTTTTGAGTGTTTTTAAGTTTTTAGTGGTTTTCTGCAGTGAGAAATAGCCAAAATTGGCTAGAAAATCAAACTAAGCAAGACAAACAGTGTACAATTTTTTTTGTAATTTTTGGACACTATTTAATATTTTTTTGTGATTTTTCAAACTAGACAGTGACAAAAATGAAGGTTTTTGAATTTTTAAAAATACCAAGAAAAATAAAAAATGTCCTCAAAAATCCACAAAAATCCTACACCATGGCAGGAGCCATGTGTCAAATTTTCGTTGGAGTTGGAGGTGGTTTGATATTTTATCCAAAAGCAAAGATAGGGCAATGTGCACAGGGACCAAAGTGCAAATACCCGAAGTTCTGGGGGTCCTGGTGCAAAACACCCAGCAAAACACGCACCACGCGCGTGCCTGGGGCACTCAGGGGCCTAAATGTAAGAAAAATAAGTCCCTAGGACTTATTGGTAACAGGTACCAAAAGTCTAGGGGGCTTATATGCAAATAACCCAAACAATATCGCACATGCTCAAATAAACCACGCACAGGGGTATAAATGCAAATATCTATAAACTTTCATTCATTTAAGAACATCCAGAACTACAAGGGTATCTACTGCAAATAACCCAAAGAAATCACGTGTCGAAGCACGTGTCCACAACTGGCAGGGGTATAAATGCAAATAAACTAAAGCTCAGGGTCCACGATGTAAATTACCCTAAAACTAAACAACTGACTCAAATAATTGCAGGACTAAAACGAAATAAAACAAAGACATGGGCCTAAGGGTAAATTACCCTTTATTAAGCGAATGGCTGGATGCGTGCCACGTGTAGATCGGACGGCGGCTGGCAGTGGGCGCTCCGGATCGGCTCTCCTCAGATCGAGCGGTGCTGGTGGCTCCAGGGATGGACGGCCCAGATTAAAACTGGAGCGAGAGAGGGCGATCGACGGCGACGGAGGATCCTCGAAGAAAAGGTCCCCGGCGAGCTTCGTCGGGCTCGTGCGTGCGCTAGGGTCCTCCGGGGAGCCTCCTGAAGGTCGGAGAAGAATCGCGGAAGGCTCCCGCGTCTGCCGGAAGGCTCCGATGATCGAGCCAATCTCCGGGGAGCTCGGACGGCGTCGGCGGAGCTGGGTCTCCTGGCTGAGTGGCGAAGGGCCTCAGACAGCCCTCGTTTCGACCTGAAAAGAGCACCAGAAGACTCACGGGTCGAGGGCAAATTGCCTCGACCCGGTTAGGCGAAGTGGGGTGGCTGGTGCGTCGAGACGGCGAGCTCCGGCGAGGGGGGTGGACGGAGGAGCTTGGTTCCCAGCTCCTGTGCGAGCTGGGTTGAGTGAGTGGGTGAAGAACGTGCGTCGGACGAAGGCGAACGTGAGGGTCGATTCCGATGATCGGATAGTGGTCGGAACCGGGGTGAATCGGAGAAATACGACGGCGGCGCAAATTGGGCGAAACTGGAAATTAAGGGAAATGGGTAGCCTAAGGGGTTACCTGGGTGAAGGAATAGACTGGGAAGGAGCTAGGGATGCTCCTGGTCGTCGCCTCGAGGGTCGTCTCTGCCCGAGGCTCGGAGCTCTCGCTGGTGGCGGAGCTGCGGCGGCTACGTCGCCGGATCGATGGATTCACTCCCTCTCCTCGCTGCAACAGGTCGGGGATGCGAGCTGTCACCTCACACACTCTCTGGAGCTCATTGGAGAACGAGGCGAATGGCCAAAGATGGAGAGAGAAGGTGGCGGAGCTCGCTTATATATGCCGGAGGGGTCCGAGAAGACGAGCGCGGGTAGGGCATTATGGAGCGCGGATCTCGAGGTGGATACCCCGGCGAGGTTGACGGATATGACGTGAGCAATTCGGAGTTGGGGTTTGATGAAATGGTGATCGGGTTGAGCGGGCAAAAATTGGAGAAATCGGGTCCGGAGCTCAGACCCGCGGAAAGTGGTCCTGGGGGGGGGGTAGTTGACCGGGCGGTCAACATCCCCAGGACCCAATGGGATTCGACCACGTGGCTGGATCTTGAAGTGACAAATAGGGGTGGCTAGGGGCCGAATTTGCAAAAACTCAAAACATGAAATATTTTTATTTTATTTTTTTTCTATTTTTTAGTGATTTTTAATTAATTTTTGGAAATAGATATAAGGTATATACATAGTATGTAATACATAGGTTTATGTACACTATTAGGGTTTTTGATTTTTTTGATTTTTAATTATTATTTTTATGCAATTTTATTCCTATTTTATATTTTATTTATTTTATTATAAAATAAGGAATAAAAGGGTGTTTTTATTTTATTTTTCTTATTTATATATATAGTTAAAATAAATATATATGTACATCTATATACATGGTATATGTACAATGTATTTTTGTATTTTTAATTTTGCTCTTTTTATTTTGTTTTTGTTCTAATTCTTTTTATTTTTTTTATTTACAATATATAATATAGAATATTTACAAAAAGTTTGGAAAATAATTTTATTTATTTACAAGGTTAAATAAATATGGAAGGGTGGTTTATGTACATGATGAAAGGGATATTTTTGATCTTTTTTATTTTTAACCTTTTCTTTTGGTTTTTATATTTTATAAATATATACAAGTATTTACAAGCATATTTTTGGTGAGGAAAATATCTTTATTTCTTTACATAAATATTTACACATGAGCCCCTATCTCCCTCTACTTTGGCTTTTATGCGGTCAGGCCCATGCTGAGCCCTCCCTTGGGTTAGGTTGCTCAATATTTCTTCTAAATATTTCCCTCTTTTTCTTTTTGGTCTTTATTCTTTTATTTTTGCACAAAAACATGCTAATTATAGATTTTTACACAATGCATGCTTTTGGTAATTATTCCTATTTACACATATCTACATGTATTTGCAAAGGTTTTTGTAGCTAAAATATAAGAATAAAGAGTGATGAATGTGTATTCATCACCCCCCTATACTTAACTTTGCTAGTCCCTTAGCAAACACTTATTTGAAAAAGAAGTGAAAAAGAAAGAAAGAAAAAGAAAAAGAGGGGAATGTACATGGATCAATGTTGAATATTAAACTTTCCTTCATTAAATTGAAATATGGAGCTCGATCAGATCTTTGGATTATTAATGTGTCGGAACCTTATTTGGACTTAAGCTTAAAACCCAACAGCCTCTAAGTTCCACCAATCTATGGGCAAGACTCCTTAATAAACCAGATCATTACAAGTCTACATACACAAACTCTAATGACCATGAATCTTTCCATGCAGTGTAAGTGATATGTGGCTCCCCACCTCAGAAGTAACAAAGAAACAACCTCCCTCAACCTGATAACTCTAATGCCTCGGTCTAGCAACTCTTTCCTCGAGAAGCGGGGTATTCCCTTCTAAGTTCAAGTGCAACCGACTCAAGAAGAGGGGGAAGAAGTATAGACTTTTGGAAGCTCAGCCAGTGTAACTAAGTCTCCCGCTGCAAGCTTCATGAGTATAGACTTTTAGACTATCCCTCTTTTGAAGCTTTATTGCAACCCACGGCTTCTGTCTTTAGCCTTCATCACCACTAGACCAAGTTGAGACGCACTTCCTTCACTAGAAGAAGAAGAGAGGTTCCGCCTAGAAGTACTACCCTCATATGCTACCCCAAGCCAAAGGAAACTGCCTCCTCACCACCTCATCCGTGGAGAGCCATGTGTAAAGTGCTGGTGCAAGTCAAGCCATTGTCTCTAAGAGTCATGCGTGTGTTGTTAAGTGCTCTACTTAGGCTCATCAAGATGACATATGCTCATAGCCTAGTGGACTCAAAGAATTAAGTCCTTATGGAACTGAAAAGCCTTAACCCTAAGTCCTATAAGGTTCCTCTTAAAGTTAAGTGGATTAAGATCTTATTCAAGCTCCATTTCTCAATTTAATTCCAGGCTTAGTTTAAATGTCAACTCTCATCCAGGAAAAACTATATACATATATATACAAAGATGCTATTTACAAATATTTACAATCGTGCAAAATTTTTGAAAAATGTTTTGAAATCATGGATGAATGATGCATGCGGTGCAAGTTTTGCAAAAAGATATTTACAAACATTTACACAAGATTTTTGCAAACTTTTGATTTTCAAAACATTTTAGAAAAATTTTGTACTATATACATAATTTTGATACAAAAATAATTACACAAGCTTTACACAAAAAGATTTTTGAAATCATTTTTACAAAAATACTTTGTACACTAGCTATGTATGTGCAAATAAAAGAAGTTTATGTACATGAAAAATTTTTAATTTTTGTGATTTTTAGCCATTTTATTTATTAACACACTCACACAAAGTACGAGTTATGGCTAAAGTATATATGAAATATATACACACCCCCCCTATACTTAGCTCGAACGATGTCCTCAGAGTGATCAAGAGCGATGAAGAAGACGTAACTCGTGCTTAGTAAAAGGGAAGTGAAAAGGAATGGCTAAGTACATGATGAAGCCACGTTTCATCATCTTTATTCTATCATTTTGGCCTTGAAAACCCTAGTAAATGCGTAAAAATAGCATTAATTCATGCATTTTAGCATTCATGCATATGTGTGTAAAGATTGTATAAAATACGGTTTTTAATGCCAAAATTATAGAATAAAGAAAAGAAAAGAAAAAGAATAAAATATTGTAAATATTTTATGACCCGAAACCCCGAGACCTAGGCATCTTGATGAATAGGTCGACAAGGAATAAAGTAGGGGGAGATAAGGGTCAGAAATACAGATAAAATACCTATACTTTTTATTCATTCTTTATTCATTTTGGGACCTATTTTTGGTTCCACTTTTTGTACATCAAATAAAGAAACTTTGTACATAAAAATTGTAGATAATAAAATAAAGAAAAATACAAAATTGATTTCACAGAAAAATAATGTACAGATAAAAAGTTATGGTCTGAATAAAAATCCAGAATGCCAACTTCCCAGACCCGTATCTCACAAATAAAAACTCCAAATGCAGCGTACTCACCTTTAATTGTATATAGAAGAAAATAATCTAATAAATGGTGGTGGTTTCGCATTTGGCGGAGCTACGGTTTGAAAGTTGACTTTTGGACCCCCATTGTATACTTGTACATAATAAAATATTCAATTTATTATTTATTTATTATTTTTATAATTTTATATTTTTATAATATTGTAAATAATACTTATAATAATTATGAGCATTAAAATCAAAATAAAAACATAAATAAAATACAAATAAAAATACTTGTATATATTATAAAACATAGGTATAATATATGTAGCCATACCTATACAAATAACACTTTCATTTTATTAAGTGTATAAAATATATCAGAAAATTAAAATAAAAATATATTCATGTATATAAAAGTATTTTATAATGTTAGAAAATAAAAACCAAAATAAAATAAATTAAAATACACCAAATAAAAATAAAATACTCTAATACATAGATATAGATACCTATAAGGGTATAAATGCAAATTTGTAAAAATATAACTCATAAAAATAATTAAAAATCGGAATAAAATACTTTATAAAATAATAAATATTTTTTATTAAATAACCTAAAATTAATTTGATCATTTACTATTTTTAATTTAATTTACAAGGTAGCTATTTAAGTGTTTGTCTTTTTGCGGATGACGTGGCCCAATCAGGCCACGCCATCCGTTGACCATGGGTCAACTCTGTGACCCAGGTCACAGACCGCCGGGTATGAGTGAGTAGCCATCTTCTCGATTTTTTCGTGGCCACGTCTTTCACTATTTGAGGGTGATTTCTTCTGCAAAGTTGATCATCTATGATCCATCTACCTCGCCCTAGGATTTTTTCGGGGAGAGCACCACTGCTCTTCCCGTTGCACCTCGATCAATGTGCCCCGTCCACCATCTTTTCAAATAACCCCCAAAAGCCCCATTTGAACTTTGAACCTCTTTTGACCAAACTTCTCCCCCTCTGACTTGCGCCCTGGACCGGCGAGGGTGACAGCCAAGCCTCCGGCCAGGTGGAGCGGTGCTAGGCGAGGTCGAGGAGCGTTCCAAACCCCCATCTCCGGCGAGAGGCCGTGAGGTCCATATCTCGCAGTTTCACCACTGCTAGAGGTCGTATTTCTTCCTTGTTTTTCTTTGCTTAGGTAGCTGTTAGTTCTAGGAATAGTGGAGTTTTTTTTTAATTTGTGATTACTCGATTTCTTTGCCCCCTTCGCAACCATACGCCGTGCCGGAGCTCTTGAGCTCCGGCGACCATTTCCCACTCCAAAATCGCCAAATAACCACCAATAAAAGCCAGGTCCTTGCCGTGCTTTTCCTGTCGAGATTCTTTCTCCTTTGCAGGACCTGAAGGGGGCTTCTGCGCCTCGTCTGAGATCTGGAAGGAGCTCCAGAACCACCCGCACGTCGACGAGCTCCAGGGGGCCGCCGTCGGTCTCCGGACATTCGTGGTGGTGCTGGGAGCTTCGTGGCGACGTGCAGGACAAGCTGAGCCCCTTGGTTGAGTCCCAACTGCTCGGGATACCGTTCGATTGTGTCCTCCCCCAGCCATCGGATCTTGAAGCTCATCTAATCTCGGCCGAGGGATGACGAAGGGGTATCGGGCTTTGCTGTGCCGCCACGTGTCCTAGTGGAGCGACATCCACCGTTTGATCGCGCCAAGGCCCTGGGTAATTTTGCGTCCTACCCAGCTACTTTTTGTACTTTGCTTGAAAAGACTGAAACCTTCATCTGCAGGCCAAGCATTTGTGGTATTTTTGCAATTACGCCCCGAATTTTTGTAATATTAACTCTACACCCTTGTCAGGCTCACGTGCGTAGCGCGTGGGTCGAGGCGTTTTGCGGGGTTAGCCCTTGGATTTTGGGAAAATCGCAGTTAATTCGTGAATTATTTAAATCAGTATCAATTTTGTGTGCAATTTGCGTTAATGCCCCTGGAATGTTTAGAATTTGCATAACAGCCCTTGCCAGGCCTTTAATTTGTGGTGTCTTGCTCTATTTATTTCACATATCATTCTAACTCCAATTTTTCTCAAATTTTGAACTTAAGTCCCTGTTGCATAGTACTTCCACGCCATATTTTTATTTTTTATAAATATTGCATTTTTATATTTATTAAAAATCAAAAATATCTATCTTCAGCACTGTTTGCATTAGAAAATA